>NC_059634.1:15182896-15255396 GCF_020424385.1 Procambarus clarkii | reverse complement strand
AGTTTAGGTTAGGTAAAATAGGATAGGTTAGGTTAGGTAGGTTTGGTTAGGTTCGGTCATTATATCTACGTTAGTTTTAACTCAAATTAAAAAAAATTAACACATACATCATGAAATGGATAGCTTTAGCATTTCATAAGAAAAAATTAGAAAAATATATAAATTCAAGAAAACTTATATTATTAGGCAAATTGGGCCTTGCATAATAGGCCAAGTATGATGTTCTATAGTTTATTTTAAATATCATTAATATATTATATTAAGAACATAAATTATTGATTTAGTTATGTTAGTTTAGGTTACGTTAAGATAGCTAGGTTAGGTTAGGTAGGGTTGGTTAGGTTCAGTCATATCTACATTAGTTTTAACTCAAATTTAAAAAAATTAGCTCATACCTACTGAAATGAATAGCTTTATCATGTCATAAGAAAAAAATTAGAAAAAATATTGAAATTCTGGAAAACTTGGCTTATTAGGCAAATTGGGTCTTGCTTAGTAGGCCAAGAACTGCATTCTGGCTACTAAGTACATTTATATATATATATATATATATATATATATATATATATATATATATATATATATATATATATATATATATATATATATATATATATATATATATATATATATATATATGTTGTACCTAGTAGCCAGAATGCACTTCTCAACCTAATATGCAAGGCCCAATTAGCCTAATGGGCCAAGTTTTCATGAATTAATTGTTTTTCGACTACCTAACCTAACCTAACTTTTTCGGCTACCTAACCTAACCTAACCTATAAAGATAGGTTAGGTTAGGTTAGGTTAGGTAGGGTTGGTTAGGGTCTGTCATATATCTACGTTAATTTTACCTCCAATAAAAAAAATTAACCTCATACATAATGAAATGGGTATCTTTATCATTTTATAAGAAAAAAAATTGAGAAAATATATTAATTCAGAAAAACTTGGCTTATTAGGCAAATCGGGCCTTGCATAGTAGGCTGAGAAGTGCGTTCTGGCTATTAGGTACGACATATATTATAATAATAATATATATATATCACTAAAAACTCTTTGACCCAGCCAGGATTCGAACCCATGCCGTCCAGGATCACCCCTAAACGAACACGGTACCATGACCACTGCACCAACGATCGTCTTATGATCGTCTTATTGATACACGGTACTGTGTACGTTTAGGGGTGATACTGGACGGCATGGGTTCGAATCCTTGCCGAGTCAAAGAGTTCTTAGTGATCTATGGCTTGCGTGTTCATGCAGCTTTCTCACATATATATATATATATATATATATATATATATATATATATATATATATATATATATATATATATATATATATATATATATAATATATGTATAATATATGTATAATATATATAATATATATTATATATAATATATATTATATATAATATATATTATATATTATATATAATATATATTATATATATATATATATATATATATATATATATATATATATATATATATATATATATATATGTATATGTGTATATATATATATATATATATATATATATAATCATTAGTTGTACCTAATAGCCAGAATGCACTACTTGGCCTAGTATGCAATGCCCGATTTGCTTAATAGACAGTGTTTTTCATTATTTTCAAAATTATTTTCAATTGATTTATTTGAATTAATATTATTATATTATATTAAGAACATGAATTACTGACTTAGTTATATTAGTTTAGGTTAGATTAGGTAGGTTTGGTCGTCTAAGTTTTAACTCAAATTAAAAAAAATATTTATAATATAATTGAAAACTTTAGACTTTCATAAGAATTTTTGTTAGAAAAAATATAGAACTAAGAAGATTCGACTTGCTAGGCAAACCAGGCCTTGCATAGTTGGCCAAGTAGTGTAATCTGGCTATTAGGTACTATATTATATATCTATATATTATATATACAGTATATATATGTTGAGTTCATTTTAAAATACAATTACAGATTTTTATATTTTATTAAAATTATATAATTATGGTCAACGCTAAAGGCACAGGAACCTTGTTAACCCCTTCCCAATTACCTAATTGGTTGAAAATCTACCTTTCAAAAATTGCTGCTACTCACATCTACTCCCAGATCAGCATATACTTGGATATTTTCTTGAGATAATAGCTAGTAAAGGCATAATTGTCATAAAAAGAGTTGATGCATTCAAGTACACAATCTTTATAAAGATTTAACATTGAGAATTTCATAGAAGCAAAGCACTTCATTTGTGGCGTGAAACAAAGGAAAAGTGTCAGTCAGAGAGAAATATCTGGCGGTATGGTCCTTCCTCAGTTTGAACTGCAGGTCAATGTTCCTCACTCAACTGACTAGGCTGAAAAATAACCTGATAGAAATATACTTATAAATTTATATATATTTCTGATTATGGATTTGTAAGTCTACTTGTCCTGCTTCTGTACTTTGTATACCAGAGGTTAAGAAATTTTTGTTGTATATGTTATGTATATGTATTATAGATGAATGAAGGACTTATTTGTACTAAACCCACCTTAGTAAGACTAGAGTATAGAACACACTCACACAGGGTAGCGGCATCTGCACCGATTTAAGCCGTGGCTTAAATGTGTGGCTTCATCGCTGTCCAAGTTTTCGATTTAAATATTTTTTGGTCAACATAAAATATATATATATATATATTATATATATATATATATATATGTGTGTGTGTGTATGTTTGTGTGTTTGTATGTTTATGTGTGTGTATGTTTGTGTGTGTGTGTGTGTACGTACGTACGTACGTACTCGCCTAGTTGTGCTTGCACAAGTTGAGTTTCGGTTCTTTGGTCCCGCTTCTCAACAGTCAATCAACTGGTATACAGATTCCTGAGCCTATTAGGCTCTATCATATCTACATTTGAAACTGTGTATGGAGTCTGCCTCAACCACATCACTGCCTAATGCATTCCATTTGTTAACTACTCTGACACTAAAAAGAGTTCTTTCTATGACTCATCTGGGTACTCAGTTTCTACCTGTCTTGTCCTTGTGCGTGTGCCCCCCCCCCCCCTCCCTGTTAAATAAATTGTCGATCTACCCTATCAATTCCTTTGAGAATCTTGTAAGTGTGTGTACATGTGTGTTTGTGATTGTGTGTGTGTGTGTATATGTGAGTGAGTTTGTGTGTTTGTAAAAATATTATAAAAACACGTGATTCAGTTATACGAAAATGACCACACAAAGGATAGAGTGAAAGGGGGGATAAAGAAACTTAATACTTTTGAAAGCTATAAATATTTTGTAAAAAATTGTCATCCCTTAGTAAGACTTATCGAGTAAGAGAACAGTATATAGCCCATAAAAGCACCTGAACAATAGTTGTGTGTGTTTGGATGGGTGATCAAGAGGGGAGGGGATGGGCGGTGATGGGAGTGGGTTAAGTAGCAGAGCCTGTGGTAGGTTCTGGTCTGATATGTAGCAGTCACAGCACCATCAGGGGCCCCGCCAGAGAATATCGTCTGCCCTCATGTACTATCCATCCTCCCCCAGGAGGTGCTGTCGTTAACTAATAGAGCATTGTCCCCTACATTTGTAAACACTTGACATCTTCCTAGATAATTCCGGTTCACTGGAGAGATACCACATAAATCAAGATGATCAACCATATTTCCAGATTTTTACACATATATTTATATATCAAGGTATTATTAAATATGGAAAATAAGTTTATATGAATTTAGAAACGTCAAATATCTCACAGATTCTGGGTGTTAATTTGATAGACGTTGCTCAGTGGAGGGTCCATCCTGGTTTACGGGTCTCGACTCGCAGGGAGGCACTGTAATTTTTGTTGTTAGAAATATTGAGAAAATATTCTGGGAAGTGTCTTGAGTTGGCACTTGAGAGTGGTGGGCACATATTCCAAGATACATCAAGGACTGACACTTAGGAGGGCAATGGTCATATCGAGGAGCAAAATGCGCATAGGTTTGGGTCAGCCCAGGATATTCTTCGGACAGTGTCTTGGATCACCCAGAAGTTGCAGAAATATACCCGGGAATAATGTGGACATAAGCCCGAGAATATCTTCAATGGACAACCAAGGGTATAAGCCACGTATTCAGGGGTGAAATGTGCACATACACTAGTATCGTAAATTTACACCATGTGTATGATTAGCATAAACCTGACAGTGTTGTGGACATGCACCTCGAGGGAAAGATAACGTTATTGAATACTCATTAATTCTTGGTTATTATGTTCGTTTTCCTACTTTCATAAGACATTATGCGCCAGGAACCATCTTCCCAATAGTAGGACTTAATTATAGTGAAAACTTCTCTGCTTGTAGATGTTGTTTTCCATCTGAAAGCAACCCATCTTTCCAGGACTACAGACGCATTTCACGGAGCTGCCACGTCCACCAGGGACGTTTGCCCCCATTAAGACCAAGTCTTCCACAGATGTGACAGTTGCCATCCATGTTGTGAGCCACAACCTTTGTGAAGGAACGTTCAAGTTTCTTCTACAATGATCGACTTCCTCCAGAGGGTGTTAGCATCCACCAGGGACAGCTGACAGCCTGATAAATATTGCCGACCTACGTTAGAAATTGTAGCAACCACAAGAAAATAACAGTTGTCCGGGTGTGTTGATTTCGAGCTAAGAGTATTCGTTCCCTTAAAAGAGTAATGTTTCTCGTTTTCGAAGTGTTACAACAACCTAGCAACATTATTGACGGATACAGTGAGGGGCATGGATAGGATAAGTCACCACTCTACAACGAGTCCAGTTATCCTATATGAAAAGTAGTCCCTAGGAAGTAAGCGTCGACCTTAGCAAAGAGTATGATGAGCACAGAGAAGTCTCACAAACTGCAAACGGTTGACAGAGCACAGAAGCTGCCCTGCCATAATTTGTCTTGTCTAATATCACATTATGCACTGAGTGATGGGAAGAGAGTAGAGGTTGTAGACATTGATGGGAGGAAGTGGTGGCGGGCAACCTGGCCACATAGCAGCCACTGAGTACCCATTATAGGTATTGTGGTGGATCGCAGGATTGGGAGGTGTTGGTAGAAATGATGGTGTAGTGGCGAGTATTGAAGCGGATAGGTTGCGGACATCAGCAGTAGCCTACAAACAACTGCGGTTGCTACTCTCACTTCTGCTGCTGCCCGCAGTTGGACGGCTTGACTTCACGCCTCCGATTTGGGCAATGACTGAGCACTCAGCGATCCCGGCGCGGGAGGCGACCGCTCTCCTGACATGATATTTACAGGAGTCGCTGGTGCTGTTAAAGCTGGTAGCGTTGGACTTAGCCCTGATCGAGGAAACAGTGGCGGCGCACTAGCTTGTGACTGCTGCTGTTGCCAGACACTTGAACTTCTTGGAGATTGACTTGCTGAGAGGACCGGATATCCGCCAGGTCGCGCTGCCATATCAGGATGGAGGGAGTTGGAGGAGGGGCCCGTGAGGCGCCGTTGGTCCAAGAGGTCTTGGTGTTTTTGCAGACACCGCGACAGGACATCCGGAAGAGCATCAAGTGACTCTTGGATGGAGGTAAGGCGTTCCTCCAGCGAGCTGACCCTTTCATCCAGCACGTCTTGACGCCCACTCATATCCGACACCAGCTCATACACGGTGTTCTGCGTCTGTGGGAGAAGAACAAGGCTATAGAATTACTGTGTTTGTAACCGGAAGGTCAATCATACATAATTGGTAATATTTTCCATCGAAATTTTCAACCAAGATATGTTGATAATGTGTGTGACTATGTGTTTGTACGTACCTATATGCTGTAATTGGATTGAGTATCAGCTACAAAATCCCGGGGTTGGAATTATTAACGGTATTATGCAATGACTACTAATTCACTTTTGCTTACATTTTTACAGATAAGTTTCGATTAACTTCGACCACCAATATCAAAAGTGCTTCATTTCTTTAGGCTTACATGGAATTTTTTATATTTCTTTGTCTTAATTTGCTGACTTTAAACACTGCTTCTTGCCTATTTTTTTTTAATTCAGAATAGTATACTGTATAGTTATAATGTCCCACGTGTTCTTTCTTCACAAGAGGTTCAGTTTCCTCATAGGTCAGTTCTCTCAATACATAAATACACATTGAACCATATCTTTAAAAGATTGTTTTGTTCAGTGTGTTTACATGTGTGGAATCTACCTGGGGTGTGTAACCCAGGTGTAGGTTGAACATAGGTTGTATAATGCACTCGGGAGGTTCCTTTCTTCAAATTCCTGAAAGTAATACAAACGTTGGCCAGCATTTACTGTCATATGGTTCTGTTTACTCTTGTTATTAAAATTATAACTTTTCATTGGTCCAGCAAACATTTTTCAAACCACCTGTGGAGTGTCTGGTTCACTTGGCGGAGTACTAGTCTTCCTATGTTGTGTTTTATTCCTTTAGTTCCCATTATTTTCAGACATTAATAAAAATTAATTTTTCTTTTAGGTCGATGCCGTATATGAGGAACAGGATTGGCCACGAGTATCTATTTTAATAGTACTCCACTCGTTCATTCTTTGCACTCCTCTTTCTCTAGAAAGCCTTTAGGGTTCTTGAGGCTTCCAATGATAGAACTCCGAGAACACCGCCATAGTGCATGGGGGCAATGCATGAAACCCTGATTGGGCTTCAGTAGAAGTAAGCAATTATCAAAAGAAGGCACCAAACCAGGAAGGCTACGTGCTTCAGTAGAAGCCTCAATTCCCTAGAGGATTCAGTCGAATCCCAGGTTGCGTTACTTTAGACCATGTTGTGGTGTAGTGGTCTAGGGCGTGTGCTTGTGACTACCAAGCGTGCAGGTCCGAATTCGCCTCATGGCTCCTGCTGATTTTCTCATTGATTCATCACGTTAATGTCATTTCATTGAGCAATTATATTAAAATTTAGTACGTCACATACTTCCTTGCCAAGGTCTGTGAATCCATCCAATCTCTCTGCTCCCCTTTTTTCTGTCTGTCTTTTGTTGCGTAAGTACAGAGGCTTAGGTGTTTTTTTTTTTTATCTTGGATGATACATCATCTACATTTTTGCTTCACTTAGTTTTCCTAGAAATACGTTGTCCTTCCTAACCAACCAACCTCTCTCTCTCATGTAGTGTTTGTGGCTCTTTTGTTCTGATTTATCTACATCTTTTTCTTCTTCCATTCTTAGTATTACCTTTTGTCTCTAGGCCCAGTAAATGGTCCCTGTTGAACCGCTGACTGATTTTGTTCCTTATTTCTTTGAGGTCTTACAAGGATAATTTCCGTATGTTTAAAACCTGGTCTTCCTCGGTCTCTGTTGCAAGAATTGTCTCTTTATTCCGGTCCGCATGGCCTTACATTTTTCTGGGTTAAACTCTACTTAGTACTTTTCAGACTACTTCTGAAACGTGCCCAGCTCCGTTTAAAGGTATTACAACCTCTGTTAGTCCAAACTCCTCTCATTAGTTTTGTATCATCTGCAAACATTGATATGATATTGCACTCCATTTGTAACGTTTCGCCACTCTCACTGTTATCCTTCATTTCCTTACTGAAAGGTACTTTTGCATCCAATTTAGGACTCTCCCAATATATCAGTCTGTCTCGATCGTTGTGATAGTCTCATGTGTGGCACGAGGAATACACAGTCTGCCCATTCTTTTCTCTTTTGTGTGGTCTCGGTCAATTTATTGAAGAATTCCAACAAGTTAGTCAAGCTTAATTTCTCTTGGCTAAAACTGTGTCGGTATTTTGTAACGATATATAGCTGTTCTTAATTAATGTCACACGAGTCTGCCACGGATCTCTCTCTCTAATTACTTGCAGTGTGTGTGTTAGTGATACTTGTCTATAGTTCAGTGGTTTTTTATTACTTCTTTGTTTACATATTGGCACATTATTCGTTTTCCAGCAGCCTGGAAGTTCTCCGATTTCCAGAGAAAAATAAAATACTATAGCAAGGGAAGTGCATAGTGCCTATGCTGCCTCATTTAGTAGCCACTGCGATATATTCTCACATCCAGTTTCTGTAGTTGCTGTCTTATTTCTTATATGTCACCCATTTTAATAAGTCAGGTCTTTAGAGGTATTCGTAGAAATAGGGCATTTAGCTATAGTGGCGGATCAGGTTCCAGCTTGAAGACGTCTTGGAAACTTGTGTTAAGTTCTTCACATACATCCTTATCATTTTCTCTCTCTCTCCTCCCGTTAAGTCTGATCACGTGTGTGTCGTGAAGGGTCCACAGGTGTACCACGATACACTGGTGTGTCGTGAAGGGTCCACAGGTGTACCACGATACACTGGTGTGTCGTGAAGGGTCCACAGGTGTACCACGATACACTGGTGTGTCGTGAAGGGTCCACAGGTGTACCACGATACACTGGTGTGTCCTGAAGGGTCCACAGGTGTACCACGATACACTGGTGTGTCGTGAAGGGTCCACAGGTGTACCACGATACACTGGTGTGTCGTGAAGGGTCCACAGGTGTACCACGATACACTGGTGTGTCGTGAAGGGTCCACAGGTGTACCACGATACACTGGTGTGTCGTGAAGGGTCCACAGGTGTACCACGATACACTGGTGTGTCGTGAAGGGTCCACAGGTGTACCACGATACACTGGTGTGTCGTGAAGGGTCCACAGGTGTACCACGATACACTGGTGTGTCGTGAAGGGTCCACAGGTGTACCACGATACACTGGTGTGTCGTGAAGGGTCCACAGGTGTACCACGATACACTGGTGTGTCGTGAAGGGTCCACAGGTGTACCACGACACACTGATGTGTCTGAAGGGAACAAGGCCAAGGAGAGACATAGTGTGTTGGACATGCGGGAAGAAAGGACGCGTGTCTGCTAAGTGTAAGAAAGGACGCGTGTCTGCTAAGTGTAAGAGCAGGTCAGATAACAACCCGCATCTGGACGTTATACTGGTGAGTTGTGTGACACCACCAGTAGAAACCCGCTCGCTATGAACATATAAGAGGGAGAAACCAGGATTGTTTGCACCATACACTTCGAAAAGGTATGTATAGAGTGACCAGTGTGGTAGGACAGATATAGTGCAGCAGCCCAATATCTAATTTTAAAGAGCTCGTTACCCAAGGAAGTGTCAACTGATGGGAAGCAAAGTGTCGTTTTAGGTGGATTACCTGCCACTTTGTGTGTAGCCCCTTTTAATAGTTCACTTGAAATCGCCATATTTTAAAGGCAGGTTAGGTTCACTATCAGTAGTAGAGCATATTCCTATAGAAGGAATAGAGGTAATACTGGCCATTGGCTTAACTTTGGGTTTGGACAATAACCATCCCATAGTTGTTGCGGATTCTTTAACAGATTTAATAATAATTCATTGTGTCGGGGGACATGAAATACAGTACATGGTTATCCATACAGTACATGTTAGGCTTATACCAAGGTCTCCCCCCCCCCACCCTTCCCCCCCATGGTCGAGTACTGACCGCGCTCAGGATGCAGCCCACAACATGCTGACTAACTCCTGCGTACCTATTTAGGTCTATCATTAAGTGTAACAAGCCTATTACAGCATATGATACCACAGTGGAATATAATCTCACGGGTGAACTTGATGTCACAGGACAAAATCTTGTCACAGAAGCATATATCACAGGGAACATTATATCGTAAGGCAACATGAGGTCACAGCTAAAATTGCATCACAGGTGAACATGATATTACAGAGGAACATGATGTCATGGTAGCAAATGATGTCACACAGGAACATAATGTCACAGGAGAATACGATGTAACAGAAGGAACATGATGTTACAAGATAAAATTATTTACATAATTTATACAGGGGAACTTTACGTCACATGAGAACATGATGCCACATGACGTCACATGAGAACATGGCGTCACATGAGAACATGGCGTCACATGAGAACATGGCGTCACACGAGAACATGGCGTCACATGAGAACATGGCGTCACATGAGAACATGGCGTCACACGAGAACATGGCGTCACATGAGAACATGGCGTCACATGAGAACATGGCGTCACACGAGAACATGGCGTCACATGAGAACATGGCGTCACATGAGAACATGGCGTCACATGAGAACATGGCGTCACATGAGAACATGGCGTCACATGAGAACATGGCGTCACATGAGAACATGGCGTCACATGAGAACATGGCGTCACATGAGAACATGGCGTCACACGAGAACATGGCGTCACATGAGAACATGGCTTCACATGAGAACATGGCGTCACATGAGAACATGGCGTCACATGAGAACATGGCGTCACATGAGAACATGGCGTCACATGAGAACATGGCGTCACATGAGAACATGGCGTCACATGAGAACATGGCGTCACATGAGAACATGGCGTCACATGAGAACATGGCGTCACATGAGAACATGGCGTCACAAAAGCACAGGGAGTAAAACTGTCAAGTGACTCGTGAATAAAAGATTTCTATAATTGTATAAAGTAGGAGGTACTGGTTTACCTTAGCCATGTCGGTAATGGTGTTAGCATTGTCCATGAGTTTCCTTTGATCCATCTTCACCTTTCTCAGCCTGCAAGAATAAAGTAATGTAAGGTAGGGGAAACAATCGAAAGTATTGTTCAGTGAACTACTGCACTTAGCCAAATAAACTATTACACGCATACTCTTGAACAGAAAAACACACGAAATCCTATCTGCGTAATTATGAACAATCGAATTGTTTTGGAATGCGCTCAATGCACTAAAGACGTAGGCATATGAAGCTTTCATGTTGTTGTTGTTATAGATTCAGCTACTTGGAACAAGTTCCAAGTAGCACGGGCTATAGTGAGCCCGTAACTTACCTGGCACAGGAGCGGGGCAAGAAGCACGGGCTATGGTTAGCCTCGTGTACGGGAGATATCTCCCGTGAAGCTTTCATGCAGAAACAGACATTTATAGCGAAGGTTCACCTCCATACGGTTCACATCACCCTACGGTTCACCTAACCACCTTGATCGCAGAGCTCAAAAAAATGGCGTGAGGTGATTGCTGCCTTACTCCATCAATTAGTTGTCTCCCGGGTCTGCTATCTTCCTTCTGGATCTTAGGAGGACCGTCTAATAATTGTAGACTTGAAGCCGAATTCACCTGAATGTTGATTACCGGTGTGAGCTCCCGAATGAACACCCCCCCCCCCCCCCCAAGTATATAGAACCTCCAACAATTGTTGGTGTGATTAGTGTGGTGTCCTAAACTATGCCCTGGCAATTCAGAATGGTCTTAAAAGTGATATTGCTTAATGCCTCCTTCCAAAGGAAGTGTAAGACGTCTCCTCAATGTATATATGGTATGTCCAATATAGCATACATTTCGGAGCACACAGTCTCTAGCATTGCTCTTGAATGAAAGGGAGATGGGGGGATATACTACACTGGTACACATCAGTTTATCAGAGGAAACAAATTATATTACTCATAATGAGGGAAACCGTATGAGGATTGGTATAACAAATGATAAGATGAATCACTGCATTTTAACTGCCTGGTTTAACATTCTTGACAGGGAGGAGACAGGGAGTGTGTGTGTGTGTGTGTGTGTGTGTGTGTGTGTGTGTGTGTGTGTGTGTGTGTGTGTGTGTGTGTGTGTGTGGTGGGAGATAGGGAGGGTGTGTGTGTGTGTGGTGGGAGATAGGGAGGGTGTGTGTGTGTGGTGGGAGATAGGGAGGGTGTGTGTGTGTGGTGGGAGACAGGGAGGGTGTGTGTGTGTGGTGGGAGACAGGGAGGGTGTGTGTGTGTGGTGGGAGACAGGGAGGGTGTGTGTGTGTGGTGGGAGACAGGGAGAGTGTGTGTGTGTGGTGGGAGACAGGGAGGGTGTGTGTGTGTGGTGGGAGACAGGGAGGGTGTGTGTGTGTGTGGTGGGAGACAGGGAGGGTGTGTGTGTGTGTGGTGGGAGAGAGGGAGGGTGTGTGTGTGTGTGGTGGGAGATAGGGAGGGTGTGTGTGTGTGGTGGGAGATAGGGAGGGTGTGTGTGTGTGGTGGGAGATAGGGAGGGTGTGTGTGTGTGGTGGGAGATAGGGAGGGTGTGTGTGTGTGGTGGGAGATAGGGAGGGTGTGTGTGTGTGGTGGGAGATAGGGAGGGTGTGTGTGTGTGGTGGGAGATAGGGAGGGTGTGTGTGTGTGGTGGGAGATAGGGAGGGTGTGTGTGTGTGGTGGGAGATAGGGAGGGTGTGTGTGTGTGGTGGGAGATAGGGAGGGTGTGTGTGTGTGGTGGGAGATAGGGAGGGTGTGTGTGTGTGTGGTGGGAGATAGGGAGGGTGTGTGTGTGTGTGTGGTGGGAGATAGGGAGGGTGTGTGTGTGTGTGGTGGGAGATAGGGAGGGTGTGTGTGTGTGTGGTGGGAGACAGAGAGGGTGTGTGTGTGTGGTGGGAGACAGAGAGGGTGTGTGTGTGTGTGGTGGGAGACAGAGAGGGTGTGTGTGTGTGGTGGGAGACAGAAAGGGTGTGTGTGTGGTGGGAGACAGGGAGGGTGTGTGTGTGTGTGGTGGGAGACAGGGAGGGTGTGTGTGTGTGTGGTGGGAGACAGAGAGGGTGTGTGTGTGTGTGGTGGGAGATAGGGAGGGTGTGTGTGTGTGGTGGGAGACAGAGAGGGTGTGTGTGTGTGTGTGGTGGGAGACAGAGAGGGTGTGTGTGTGTGGTGGGAGACAGAGAGGGTGTGTGTGTGTGTGGTGGGAGACAGAGAGGGTGTGTGTGTGTGTGGTGGGAGACAGAGAGGGTGTGTGTGTGGTGGGAGACAGGGAGGGTGTGTGTGTGTGGTGGGAGACAGGGAGGGTGTGTGTGTGTGGTGGGAGACAGGGAGGGTGTGTGTGTGTGGTGGGAGACAGGGAGGGTGTGTGTGTGTGTGTGGTGGGAGACAGAGAGGGTGTGTGTGTGTGTGGTGGGAGACAGAGAGGGTGTGTGTGTGTGGTGGGAGACAGAGAGGGTGTGTGTGTGGTGGGAGACAGGGAGGGTGTGTGTGTGTGGTGGGAGACAGGGAGGGTGTGTGTGTGGTGGGAGACAGGGAGGGTGTGTGTGTGTGTGGTGGGAGACAGAGAGGGTGTGTGTGTGGTGGGAGACAGAGAGGGTGTGTGTGTGTGGTGGGAGACAGGGAGGGTGTGTGTGTGTGGTGGGAGACAGGGAGGGTGTGTGTGTGTGGTGGGAGACAGGGAGGGTGTGTGTGTGTGGTGGGAGAGAGGGAGGGTGTGTGTGTGTGGTGGGAGACAGGGAGGGTGTGTGTGTGTGTGGTGGGAGATAGGGAGGGTGTGTGTGTGTGGTGGGAGATAGGGAGGGTGTGTGTGTGTGGTGTGAGACACGGAGGGTGTGTGTGTGTGGTGGGAGACACGGAGGGTGTGTGTGTGTGGTGGGAGACAGGGAGGGTGTGTGTGTGTGGTGGGAGACAGGGAGGGTGTGTGTGTGTGGTGGGAGACAGGGAGGGTGTGTGTGTGTGGTGGGAGACAGGGAGGGTGTGTGTGTGTGTGGTGGGAGACAGGGAGGGTGTATCTTGTACCCCTGGGTATACACCCTGCAAAAGGTAGGTGAAGCTGACCCCAAACATTTGGCCTCTAACGTTGAACAAGTAAGCAGACATTCTCTCTCTCTCTCTCTCTCTCTCTCTCTCTCTCTCTCTCTCTCTTATAGATGCAGAATGAAACTGTTCATTATTTATACATTTTAGTGTCATAGAATTATTTGAAGCTTATAATTTGATTAATCATTATTATTGTTGTAATCTGGATCTTATAATGTTATTCTTGTGTTGTTATTAATTATGAATTTGAAAAAGGTGAATTAAGGCTGCATTATTTTGCTCTTGTTGTAAGACCTTGTTTTGTTTGGTGAAAGTGTTCTAGTCCTGTCAGTGTTCAGCGAGAATTACTCAAGTCAGTCGGTGATAAAGGATCAGTGATTAATTCACGATTCCTTCAGCTCATTATCTCCTTTTCGGCATCTTCAGAAACTCTAATCATTTCATAGTCAATTAACAGTGCCAGACAAGCATCATCCAGTCTTTCCTGTCCATCGTCAGTCAGTCTTACATTGGTAAGACTGACACAACAACATTACTAGTCATTCCTGCTGGTAATATATAAAAAAAATTGCCAAAAACATCATTAGTCAATCTCACCAGTTCATAATCATTCATTCTCTCCTGAACGGAATCGCTCAGTATTATGGGAACATCATCAAACAATATTCTCAGTACGACAGCAGGCAACCTAGTCTTAGTCAGTCGTACCAGAACAACAACAATCAGTCTTACCAACAAAGCATCAACCCTGATTGTATTGCATCAGTTTCACCTGCGTAGCATCACAATCCTGATGGTACAAAATCAATCTTACTTGTACAGTACCAATCCTATTATTACAGCATCATTTAATCTTGTTGTACAGCATCATGATATTATTGTACAGCATCATCCTTGCTAATACATCAGTCATCTTATCTGTACACAACAACATTCTCTCAGTACAGCATCAACTCTACTGTTGCAGCATTAGTTAATCTAACCTGTACAGCATCACAATCTTAAACTACAGTATCATCCCTACTAGTACGTCATCAATCAATCTTACAGTACAGCATCACGGTCTTATAGTAAAGCCTCAACCCTCCTAGTATATCATTAGTCAATCTTAACTATTAAGCGGTAAGTACATACGCGTAAATAGCAAGCAGGAACTTGCGCTGATGAGTGCGGACGCGACCATGGTTGACTTTTTTGACCAGCTTGGTGTGCTTGTAGATGAGCCAAGTCTCTCTTAACACGTTCGCTGCAGAGTTTTTTAACTGTTGAGAAAACAAAATTAGCATACCTCTTTCCTTCTGTATAAGAATGATGTTATTCGACTTGTATTGGCTAAAATCCATGTGGAAAAATAATATGCGCGTTAGAATTTGTATAATGTATTTGCCATGAACGCTACTTCTAGCATATAATGAATGGAAGGAAATATTAAGTACGGAACACACACACTCGCAGTGGTGCGTGTGTGGAGGTGTGGAGTACCTCAAGGATCGGTGCTGGGACCAATTCTATTTCTAATATATGTTAACGACATGTTTACAGGTGTAGAGTCCTACATGTCGATGTTCGCGGATGACGCAAAGTTGACGAGAAGAGTTGTGATAGATGAGGAGTGCAGGATTCTCCAAGAGGACTTGAACAAATTGCAGAGATGGTCAGATAAATGGCTACTGGAGTTCAACACGAGCAAATGTTAAGTTATGGAGATGGGATTAGGCGATAGGAGACCAAAGGGACAGTACACAATGAAGGGAAACTACCTACCTGTGACGATTGGAGAAAGAGACCTGGGAGACGTAACACCTAATCTAACTCCTGAGGCACATATAAATAGGATAACGACAGCAGCGTACTCTACGTTGGCAAAAGTTAGAACATCATTAAGAAACTTAAGTAAGGAGGCATTTAGAGCACTTTGTACTGCCTACGTGAGAAGAGTCTTAGAGTATGCCGCCTCATCATAGAGTCCCCACCGGAAGAAACACATGGGGAAACTGAAAAAGGTTCAGAAGTTTGCAACGAGGCTTGTCCCAGAGTTACGAGGGATGGGATATGAAGAGCGCCCGAAAGAACTGAACCTGATGACACTAAACAAAAGAAAGGAGATGATCAAATCCACAAGGGCATGATGAAGATTCGAACCTGCGTCCGCCTCGACCATCGGGAACTACGTATTGGTGTTACCCCTGCGCCTTGCCGCCCTATTTCCACCAAACACCGGTGTATCTGCAGCTATGCATCGGGTGACTAATACGGAAGCCATGGTCTCATCTGTCGTAAGTCACCGGGAAAGATTGCCAGACATGAAGCAGTCAATGCCATCATCAAGAGAAAAAAGTTACAGCTGAGTGTTATCAGAGGGGGAGGGGAGGCCAAAAAGTTTATATAAGCGACCTCCAATAAAATAATATAGACAAAATAATTATCCCTGCTACAACTTACACCAATGGAGCACACACTGGAGAATCACCCTGTAATCTTACCTATAGAGAAGGGGCTCAACGTCACCTTATTTGGGGATTCGGGTCAAATCTGGCCAGTGTCATGAGTACACACCCCGCTGAGCCACCATGACTTACCCATCACTCCTCGCTTTGGGATAACCTCCTTGCAGTTCTCCTTTATGATATTATGTCTGCTGTCGACTGACCTGCAACTCACTCTCTCTTTCTTTAGAAATTCTCACCAGGACAAGTGCAAAGACATGTTGTCTACAAACATTTATTACAAAATTACAACGAATAAAGATATAACAGCATATTATCTTCAGCTTCAACAAACAAGCATGACGCTAAAATAATACCAATGCTCCAACAAATAAAGTACACTAGGATGCTGCTATTATTCAGCAACCTCCTGCCCCCTCCCACAGTCTGGGCTAGGCAAATTTCATATAATTTAACTCAAACAAGAAAATATTAACGTTCTCACCTTGTACTGCGTCATTCATAGCATATGAATTCATGCACTCCCTCAAACAATAATGATGTTCATATAACTCACTGTATTACATCCTGAAAATCCTTATCAGGTCCATCTATCCATAGGTCATCGAATTAAGTAGATACTCTTGAAGCGCTCATGTCACGGCTTCCTTCATTAGCGACAACTCCTGTTCATCAGGTACCACTACTTCCTGAAGTTCCACCATAAACATGCAGTTCCACTACACAGGCTTCTTCATACACGTGAAGGTCCTCTATACAGGCTTCACAATACACATGTAGTTCCACTACACAAGCATCTTCATACACATTGAGTTCCACTACACAAATTCCATCATGTACGTGTAATTCCGCTGTACAAACCACAAAAGCATGGTGTGACGACGCCCCAAATATGGTGCTATACCTAGTCGTCCACAAATTTCTCTTGGACGTGCCACTACTGGCTCCTACCCTTCCAGACTTGAGCGTGATAAGTTGCGTAACAGATTGCCACACAAGAATACCGTCCCAATTTATCCATTTAAAGGATTTTCACATAGTAGGACCAATAAACGAACGACAACCCACTAGGCACACAGATTTGTTCAACCCAATAGGCTTCAGGCCGCCCCTATATAGTTACGATGATAACAAAGATACGTTACACGTCGTCCTCAAACAGCATCCTCACAACGTTGATCCTATAGCTTTCTCTCAATCATTTCACCATGAGCTACAAACTTCCTTCTTTACAGGAGGCAATAACGTACGTCTGTCCTCGTCGACTCTCACGACTTAAGTAACTCTTTAAGACCTCTGTCAACGTCACGTCTTAACATATTGTCGACATCTCATTTTACCTCGTTTCCTTAAGATGCTTTAATATAGTCAGGTACGAAATGACTCTCACAAGGCAGACCTACCTCATTAGGCTACCTGGGGGTATATAACAGTGTCCAGCACAAAGGGAACTTCAGTTGTGCTGACCTGACAACAGTCACAAACGCTCACATGGAGTCACCCTGCAGCAACGGAGATGCTGCAGGGTGACTGCAGGTAATATTTGGGTGTTGGAAATTTCCAACACTCAAATACTAACCCCTAGTGTGATAATATCAATTTATTGTACTAGGAACTCACATTTACTAACATTACTAACAAGTAGCCTAATACAGCCAAATTCCTACTAATATCGTAGGAATTGGTTATCAAATGTGCGGAGGAAGACGGCCACGAGGACACACAACTCTTAAGAGTACGCAGTTTGTTTAGAGTAACAGAAGACCAACAAGCCTGCCAACGAGTAAGGACAGAGGAATGGATAACTGGATAAAAGTTCGAATAAGAAATACTTTTATGGGATATGGGAAAAGTGCAGATAGCTTCCTTAGCGGCAGCATCCACATGCTCATTTAAAGACACACCTATATTACTGGAAACCCAGCAAAACTCAACTGTCTTAAATCTACTGGTGATCAGAAACAGCCAATGTTGAATCTCGACTACCACCGGATGGACTGGATTAAATAACTCCAGAACCATGAGGGCACTGCGAGAGTCAACTACAACCACAAAGGAGGATTGACAACGAGAAAGCAGGAGACGAAGAGCAAAGAGAACAGCATAAAGTTCTGCTGAGAAGACGGTCGGAAGGGACGGTCGAAAAACAAGACACACATTCGTCCTGGAAGTCAGGACATTCAATAAAGCACGACTGTATGAGGGACAATAAGGAGCAGGGTGGCGCTCCATTAAGTGACTGAGTTAACGTGTATGACCAATACGCACCTGTGCCAGAGCCGTTTCCCACCACCGATTACGGTGGTAAAAGGAAGGCCACGGGGACACACTACCCTTAAGAGTAAGCAGTTTGTTACCAACAACAGAAGACCAACAACCCTGCCAAAGGGCAAGGATGGAGGAATGTTTAACTGGGGAAGGAATACCTTTGCGGGAGATGGGACAAGAGTGGATAGCTTCTCTAGCGGCAGCATCCGCACACTCATTTTGTAGACACCAATATGGCTGGGAACCCAGCAAAACTCTACCGACTTAAATTTACTGGAGATAAGAAACAGCCAATGTTGAATCTTGACTACAAAATGGACAGGGTTGAAGGAATTCAGAGCCATGAGGGCACTACAAGAGTCAATTACAACCACAAAGGAGGACTGACAGTGAGAAAGCAGGAGACAAAGAGCAGAAAGAATAGGAATAGCATAAAGTTCTGCCATGAAGATACTAGTCTCCGGGGGCAGGCGACACACAAGTGTGGTCAGGAAAAACAACACAGTAGCCTACACCGTCTGCAGACTTAGACCCATCAGTGAGGATTGAAATGGAGTGGGAGTGAAGAAAAGTGTTCAATTAAAGGCGTTTCAGAACCGTGGGAGGGGTAAAAGCTTTAGTGATGCGGGTCATGGTTTTACAAAATTTCAGTAGGGGGACCCTCCACGGGGGCAAGGACAGAACAACTCGAGAAGAAATATTGGTAATATGAACCAAAAGAGAATCTTGCAGGAGACAATCGGACAGGAGGAGGAAAGTGGTAAAGGGGTAACCGGAACTACAGGAAGGGTAAAATTCAAAGCACGAAAAAGGTGAGAGTGAGGATATAGAAAGGACAGTGCAAGATAGCGAAAACAGTAGCGATCACGGCAGTCTTAAAGAGAGGGGATGCCAGTGTCAACATACAAGCTGAGGGTAGGAGTCGAACAAAAGGCACCAGAGCAGAGGCATAACCCAGTATGGTGCAAAGCATCTAGACGGCGAAGAGTAGAAGCAGACGAGTTGGAAGGGAAACCATAATCGAGTTTAGAGAGTACGAGAGAGGAATGTAAAGAGGAGCGTGCGCCTATCTGCTCCCCAAGAAGTATGGGACAAAACCTTAAGGAGGTTAAGGGCTTTAGAGAATTCAATGTGAAGGTAAGAGATACGAGTGTCAAAGATTAACGAGTGTCAAAGATTAACCCCAAAAGCTTATCTGCTCCCATGAAGCATGTGACAAAACCTTAAGGAGGTTAAAGGCTTTAGAGAATTCAATGTGAAGGTAAGAGATATGAGTGTCAAAGATTAACCCCAAAAGCTTAGGGGAATCCTTGTACACAAGGGGATGAACATAAAGCGACAAAGAGGGACGTAGAATGACATGCTTCCGAGTAAAAAGTCATAGCACAAGTCTTAGTTGCTGAGAACTTGAAGCCATAACTGGTGGCCCAACACGACACGGCATCAATCGCAAGTTGAAGCCGCCATTGAAGGAAAGGCGAATAATCACCTCTACGGCAAAGGGGAAGTTCGTCGACATAGAGCACGGAGAAGACGCCAGAAGAAAGGGAGGAAAGAAGACCATTGAGGGCAACCAGAAAGAGAGTAGTGCTCAGAACACTACCTTGGGGTACACCCTCATATTGCCTAAAAGAGCCAGAGAGAGCGGTACCAAGCCTCACCCGAAAGGAACGACGAAATAGGAAGCTGCGGAGAAAGAGGGGGAGATGACCACGAAGGCCCAAAAAAAAATGAAATTGGGATAGAATATGATATTGCCAAGTGGTATCGTAAGCCTTCTCCAGGTCAAAAAGGATGGCAACAACGGAGGTTTTCGCTGCAAAAGCATTACGAATATAGACCTCCAAGTTCACCAGGACATCTGTTGTGCTGCGGCACTTGTAGAAACCAAATTGAGAAGGGGAAGAGGTGGTGGTGATGGTGTTCTAAGAATCACATCAGACGAACTTTAACGTTCAAAGAGATTGCAGACACAACTTGTGAGTGCAATAGGGCGAAAGTCCTTAGGGGATGTTCCCAGAGACCCTGGTTTGCGAGCAGGGAGGACAATGGCATAGAGCCAGTCCTCAGGGACTGACGACGACTCCCAGATCTGATTATACAGACTCAGTAAATACTGAAACATGCATGGAGGGAGATGGCGAAGCATCTCATAATGAATGCCATCGGAGCCTGCCGCCGTAGAACCGCAGAGGGCCAGGGCAGACCGAAGTTCAGAGAGAGAGAGAAGGGATAGTTATAGGGAAGGCGATGATGAGTACAGAAATCCAAAGTACAAGATTCAAGGACAGGTTTACGAAGAAGGAAAGATTGGGGAAGATGAAAACCAGAGCTAACAGAAGAAGAGTGGGAACCCAGTTTGGTAACGACCTGCAACGGGTCCGCCACAAGAGTACTAAGATGGTGAAGGACCGGCGAGACATCGGGAATGAACTTGCCCCTTATTTTGCGGATATGCTTCCAGATCTGCGGCAGAGGAGTTTCAGACATAATGGTGGAGACATAAGATGCCCAACATTATGTTTAGCCATACGGATGGCCCTACTGGCCACTGCACTTGCCTTCGAAATAAAAGAAAAGAATCGGCCGTTTGCCGGCAACGGTGTCTCTTCCAGGCTGCACCAGGCTGCTTCCAAGAGAAATGAATAGCCATGAAAGCAACCAGGACGAGCACTAAACATCGGCTCCTGGAGACAGACACAAAGGGGCGAAAACCGCGAAATCAGAAGCTGGAGTTCAAGGAAATTTGCTTAATAACCACGAACGTTCCATTGAAGAATAGACTGACGAGAAGAGGAAGGACAGCAACAGAGAACAACGAAGAAACAGAGGCAAAAAAGGAACACAGCACGTTAAAGAAGCGCAGGATAAGGGTCAGAGTCAGCGAAGTCAGGGTTAGGGGATATGGGGAAACTGAGTAAAGAAGGAGGAAAGGTAGCTAGAGGACCGACCAGAGGCGGACGAGTAGGATCCGGAGGAGAAAGAGGGGGGATAACCGAGGGTCAAGGACAGCAGCAGGAGGGGCAGAAACCAGGGGATGCACCTCGGCAAGGGCACCAACCGAGAGGGAAGCGGGGGCTAAAGAGATCTCCATAGCAGGAACAGGGGCCGTAACCACTGAAACGGGAGGGCATGGAGCGAGAGAGTCAGAAGTAGGGGAGAGGAAGAAAGCGAAGCCTTTTTACCCGCTGGGGAGGAGGAAGGAGAGGAGCCAGGCTTACACTTACTGACTCAAAGAGACAGGTGTCCCAGCAACTACGTACTGGGCAACAGATTCCAGCGTCTCAACATGAGAAGCTGAACGAGAGCATACACGACGGCCGTTGGGAGAGCGATGGACATCAGCCCATACTTACAAGAAGCGTGGGGAGCCAATAGACAGAGGAGAAGGAAGGGAAGGAGGATCGGAGAGAGACGAGGAAGAAGACACAGGAAACATGACAGACCGGGCAGAAAGAAGGGAAACCCCAGACAGAGGACCAAGAGGGGGTTTTTTGGGACAGAACTCTAAGGAACAGAGGAGGGGGCGGTGGGTGTATCAGAGTCCAAGGCCTGGAAATGGTTTTGAGTCTGAGGAAGGCAGAAAGGACGAGGAGAGGAAGAGCGTAACACGTGAGCTTAAGAGACGTTAGCATAAGGCAGGAGCCGGTGAACTTGGCGCCTCACCTCAGGAAAAGACAAATGCTCCCGGTGCTTCAAGTTGAGGACGGCTGCCTCAAGCTTGTAATGTTTACAGGCACGGGAGAAGGTAGGGTGGGCCTCACCGCAATTGTGGCAGCAAAGCCTGGGGAGAAGTGCACTCCGACTTAAGAGTTACCTTCGCCCCCACACAAAGGACAGATAGAGAGAGTCCCAAAGCAGCGGAGGGTACCATGCCCAAACCTCCAGCACTTATTATAGAGCCGAAGAGAGGGAATGTACTCCTGGACGGAGCACTTGGCACCAGCATGAATGACAGAGGGCGGAAGGGTCCTACCATCAAAGGTAATCTTCACAACCCGGAGGGGTTGACAGCGACGACCACGAGGGGGACGAGTAAACGTGTCCACCTGGAGGACAGAACGTCCCTGGGCATCGAGGATATGACGAATATCTTCGTGGCAGTCCAGGAGATTCCGAACACCAGTAGCAACATGGGGTGGGAGGAGAATAGCGCCAACACTGGCATTCAACCGAGCGTTCTTGGGGACCTGAACAGGGGTCTCACCAAGGCAGGACAAGGCGGCCAAGTGGGAGGCTACATCCTGAAAAGGAGCAGCAACAACACATGTACCGAGACGGGTGGGGTGGAAAGTAATAGAGGCATCTATGGAATCAACAAGGTGCCTATGGAGTGAGAAATCGCCAGGAGGCGCAGAATCAAGAGGGAGGAGATCAAAGTATTTGGCCCACGAAGCGGGACCAAACAAGGCTTGATACGCATCAGTACGGAAAGGAATCAAGTGAGTGCAGCCGTGTCGAGGACGGCGGTGAGAACCCCCAGGGAGGGGTGAAAAGGCGCCGTCGTCACAACAAGAAACTGAGCAGTGCCAGGGGACGAGGTGGTCACCACTGGGGGGCTTGTGGGTCGACCCAACCACAGAGGAGGGAGGGAGGGGAGCCAAGGGGAGTAGTCAGGAGGGTCAAAGGAGGAGCAAGGTCGGGGCCCCAACGCAGCGGGGGCTACAGAGCCCGGTCTACCAATACAGTCCGACTCGGGGGCTTGGTCGCCCACCCCACGAGCCTGAGAGGGTACAAAAGGAACATTCATCGACATAAATATGAAAAGAAACACTTTTATTCACGTTATGTGCCCCCGTACCCATCGTGGAACTACAATTAGAGGCAGGACACCCAACAAGAAGCTATCACCTATCAAGCCGGGGCCCCCTAGGGGTGCGTCGTAAGTATACGCCCCACAAACGCTACCTTGGTTGACACCTGCCTTAAGAACCGTCAGTTCGTCGAGATTGGGTTCAGTGATGAAAGGGGAATTGACAAAAGGTTCCCCTCACTCGAGATGTTGGGTACTACAGTTCTACAGGTGCAAGAGTATGCCTCCTCAAACACCCGGGCATCAAAACAAAAGAAGGCCAAAAGAATGATGAAAACAGGCACAAGGTCAGCAGGAAATGACAACGAGAAAGGAGAAGAGGGGGGAGAAAAACGATACAAAAGGAAAAGGCGTCCAGCAAAATTTGTGAGGACAGCAGCAGGAACACAAGGCTACAAAAGGACAAGAGGACCGCCCCAAGGAGCATCACACTCCGGCAGCCGCCCACCCAGCCCTCTCATGGCAGCAACGAGCTGGACAGGGAGGGGGGTTACCTAAGTGTAGTTACAGGATGAGAGCTATGCTTTGTAGTGTCCGGTCTTTCTCTTTGTTATATAACACTTTGAAACTACTGACTGTTTTGGCCTCCACCATCTTCTCACTTAACTTTTTCCAACCTTCTATCACTCTGTTTGCAAAATATTTTATACACACGTGTGTGTGTGAGTATGTTTCTGCATATGCGTGTATGTTTGTGTGTGTGTGTTAGCCTTCACCTTGAGAACTGTCATATATTGTTGGATTTCTTTTTTATCTTAACTTCTTTGAATGTGTTAAATACATGCACGCGCACACGCACACGCACATGCGCACACACACACACACACACACACACACACACACACACACACACACACACACACACACACACACACACACAAAGACGAAGTTAGAGAAGATTCAGAGGTATGCCACCAGACTGGTCCCGGAACTGAGAGGAATGAGTTACAAGGAAAGGCTATGGGAGCTGAACCTTCAACCCGTTCTCGCAAATTCGTAAAGTCAATATTGACTTAACTACGTGCATAGGTGATATACTAAACATAATAGATACCCTTAAAAAGATTCATAGAAAACACCGACCTTACCTAACCTTGTTAGTATCTTAAGATAAGCATCTTATTGCTTCGTAATTACAATTATTACTTAACCTATACCTATTATAGGTTAGGTAATAATTGTAATTACGAAGCAATAAGATGCTTATCTTAACATACTAAGTAGGTTAGGTAAGGTCGGTGTTTTCTATGAATCTTTTTAAGGGTATCTATTATGTTAAGTATGTCACCTATGCACATATTTAATAAGTCAATATTGACTTATTAAATTTGCGAGAACGGGATGGAACCTTACAACCCTGTAAAACAGAAGAGTAGGGGGAGACATGATAACCACCTACAAAATTCTCAGGGGAATTGACAGGGTGGACAAAGACAAACTCTTTAGCACGGGTAGAACACGAACAAGGGGACACAGGTGGAAACTTAGTACCCAGATGAGCCACAGAGACGTTAGAAAGAATTTTTTCGGTGTCAGGGTAGTTAACAAATGGAATGCACTAGGCAGTGATGTGGTGGAGGCTGACTCCATACACAGTTTCAAATATAAATATGATAGAGCCCAATAGGCTCGGGAATCTGTACACTAGTTTATTGACAGTTCAGAGGAGGGACCAAAGAGCCAGAGCTCAACCCCTGCAAACACAACTAGGTGAGTACAACTAGGGGAGTACACGCACTCATGCACACACACACACACACACACACACACACACACGCACTCAAATATATTATTCCTAACACCCTGAAGTGCACAATTAGTCAACGACCCTTGTGTCCAATATTCATAACATATTTATATATTACGAAATTTATGTTAAGAATATTTATGCCCAACCATATTACAATTAACATAGTTGTGATATTTTTAATAAATAATTTTTGTACTATTTTTCCTACAATAGGCTCCATAAGAACATTACATTGGTGATGTTAGGATGCCAAGTTAAATTTGCTTTGAATTCTCAAGGTAAAGGAAAGTGTTTAACTGAAAATATCTATTAAAACATAGTAAATTTTGCGAAAAACTACATTTTAAGAAAATTTCATTAGTTAGCAACTCATATTAGAAACAGCATATAAGTTCTTAATGTATTTTGATAATTTCATATAATGAACAGAACTAAAAGCAGACTAAAAGAGAACAGTACAGATGATGTAAACAGAGCCAATACATACAATGAAAGAAGATAAAAGCAGAGCCAAAATACCAATGATGCAATAAACCTGTTTGCACTGTAATAAAATTATATTGATCAGCACCATTTGTTACAAAATATTGTGTAGCTTGAAACACATTACTGCTTCGAAGATTCAACTACTAATAATACACAGGTTTTGTAACACTGACACAAGGAACATATTCTAATGCATTACTTAAGATCAAAGTTAGGGTAAACTCCAGTAAACCCTTGAATCATTCCTATCACACTTAATACGACATAATTAAACAAAAATTAATGCACATATATAAGTTTAGAATCATGCTTATTTCTGTGTTTAATATTAATTTATAAAAAAAAAATTCCCTGCTAAACTTAACTGAAACAAACGCGCAAGCACAAAGTTTTTATTCTACCGACACTCTCTCTCTCTCTCTCTCTCGGTATTGTCACTCTCGCATATTATTAGCATGAACCAGTGTTAGCCTTGGAGGACTTCACCACAGTGAAGTATTATGTTATGAAATCCCTCCTGCTCGGAGGACAGCATGCTCTGCCTTCAACAGGGTAGATGGTGTCAGCTGCATGCCTCTCTCAAACCATACAGGGTACAAAGTATAAGCTACATCCACATCACACAGGGGTACAAGGTACGAGCTACACCCACACAGGGTACAAGGTACGAGCTACACAACAGAGGGCACAAGGTATGAGCTACACCCACACAACAAAGGGTACAGCGTACGAGCTACACCACACCACACAAGGTACAAAATAAGAGTTACACCCACTCCATACATGATACAACGCACGAGCTACACCACACAGGATACAAGGTACGAGCGACACCACACAGGGTATAATGAATGAGCTACACTATAGAGGGTACAAGGCACAAGCAACACCACAAATGGTACAAGATACGAGCTACACCACACAAGTAGTGGAAAGTACGCCAATGACTATGCGTTTTGTTTTTTTTCAATGCACATTCTCAATTTTTTTCAGTGAACAATATCGGCGCATGCTCATTAACATACTAAAATTTTCGATCAATTTCTGCAACGCACAGTTCTAGACGTACTTTAATTTTTGATCTACCTCAGCGATGCACGATCATTTGTGTACTTTTATTTTCCTAAACAATATGGGCACACGGTTCTTAGCGTACCTAATTTTTGCGAAGGAAATGCAACACTTAATTTCTGGCGTACATTATTCCCCCCCCCCCCCCCCATGGAGATTAAACAGCACCCGTACTCATCCCTAATTTTTGTTATCTCAGTGATGCACGGTTCTAGTAATCCCTATTGTTCAATGACGTCATCAACTAGCCCGCCTTTACCCTCCCTCAATCACTCCGTTTTCCATAATTGTATATTTAATCCAATTTTCATATTTAATTCCCATTTTTAATATTTATTCCCATTTTTAAAGACTGGTTATTTCTAATTAAAAAATTGCATATTAAACATAAAAATAAAACTGCAGAAGGCCTATACTTAAGAAGCAAGGAAAATAGAACAATGCTCACCTGTACTTAAGGTCTTACCTAAGTCTAATAAATGCCCTATTGATACCCCATTAGATTCATCCACTTTAAGCATGTTACATATATAAAACTGTAGAAGACCCTATTAATGCCCCTTTTACACCTCTTTATCCACTTGTACCCTTCAATCATGTCACAATCTAGAGACAATATGCAGAAGATCCCTATTAATGCCTCATTTTATACCCATTCATTCTCTCTTTGCCTAACTATACAATGGCTTATTTGTTCAAATTCTATTAGTAAAGACTAATTATGCTGACCAAACCACACTAGAAAGTGAAGAGACCATGACGTTTCGGTCCGTCCTGGACCAGTATGAAAAAATGGTCTCGTCTCTTCACTTTCTAGTGTGTAATTTGGGCAACATTTTTCAACCATGTTATTGTGACTCCTCGTCTTTAGAGACTAATTATATTGTAAGAAAAGACTGTTAGAGAAAATATTATTTATTTATACATAATATATATAGTGTACAGCTAAAGATCGTTTATTGAGAATTGGAATTAAATCTTCAATCTCTGATTCATAATAATCAAAGGAGATAACACAGAGTCTGGACTGACAAGAGTCTCACTTGTTTAAGCATTAATATCTCCAAGCCACCAATGCAAGATCATGACACAATGTGCGTTAAAATCTCCAAACCAAACTAACAACACACATATTTTAAAGATATAAAATTCTCAAAAACAAACCCGTCCTGTAACATTGTTATGTGAGCAAGGGTTAATGAATTGAATATATTAGCAAGTGAACAATAAGCAAGACAAGTTGATACAGGGCCTCATTGAGCCACCTGTGACATTAAACAGGAAGCATTGGTTGACACCTTCCAACCTTGGTACCTTGGTACCTTGGTGCTAATTGATACAAGACTTTATTTGGGCCGCCTGTGACGTCACACACTGTATTGGACGACACATTCACCTTGGTGATAATGACAATGACATGCAAGCTATGTACTGTTACTTACTATTAAGAACTGTGGTGTATATTACTTTCATAAATTATAAAAGATTTGAGATTACAGTATATATAAATAGTGAACAATATTTGATAGGGTAGAGATGAATTAATGTTACAGTGCGGTGTGGGAGGATGTTTTTGGGCGTTCATGAGGTGTGTGTAAGGGAGTATCAGAAAGTAAGGATAATTTAAACCCTTGAGCGATGTTACAGAACGGGTTTGTTTTTGAGAATTTTATATCTTTTAAATATGTATGTTGTTGGTTTGGTTTGAAAATTTCAACACACAATGTGTCATGATCTTGCATTGGTGGCTTGGAGATATTAATACTAAAACGAGTGAGATACTTGTCAGCTCAGACTCTTATCTCCTTTTGATTATTATGAATCGGAGATAGAGGACTTAATTCATTCCTATGCTCAATGAACGATCTTTAGCTGTACATTATATATATATTAGGTATGAATAAACCCTCTAGGCTCGATGGCCACTAACAATCTTTTCTTACAATTTAATTTGTCTCTACTAAAAGATTTTTAATAAGCTATTCTATAGTTAGGCGAAGAGAGAATGAATGGGAATAAAAGGGGAGCATTAATGTGGATGTTCTGCATATTACATCTAGATGGTGACATGATTGAAGGGTATAGGTGGATAAACAGGTGTAAAAGAGGCATAAATAGGGTCTTTTGCAGTTTTATATATGTAACATGCTTAAAGTGGATGAATCTAAGGGGGTATTATTAGGGCATTTATTCGACACTAGGTAAGACATTGGTAAGTACAGGTGTGAGCATTGTGGTATTTTCCTTACTTCTTAAGTATAAGCCTTGTGCAGTTTTATTTCATAGTGGCAGTTAATGATTGGCTCAACATGGGCTGGAAATAAATACTGTATGGTCCCAAAATGGCTTTCTGTAGTTTTATTCTTATGTTTAATGAAGAATCTTTTAATTTGAAATAATATCTTTGCAAATGGAAATATGAAAATGGGATTAAGTATGCAATTATGGAAAACGGACTGATTGAGGGAGGGTGAAAACTGGCTGGCTGGCTGATGTCATTAAAGATTAAGGATGACTAGAATCGTGCATCTCCAAGGTAATTAAAATTAGGGTTAATGGGAGGGTGCTGTTTAATCTCCATGGGAAAAATAATGTAAGCCAGAAACGAAGTGTGACATTTCCTTCACAATAATTAGGTACACCTAGAACCGTGCCCCACATTGTTTACAGAAAAGAACAGTACAATAATGTGATCATGCATTGCTGAGGTAAATTGAAATTTCAAGTACAGCTAGAACTGCACGTTGCCGAAATTGATTGAAAATTTTCGTACGCTAATAACCATGCGCTGATATTGTTCACGAAAAAAAATGTACGCCAATCACTGTGCATTTGGAAAAGTGAAACGCACGGTTATTGGCACACTCACCACTACTCACAAAGGGTACACGATAGGAACTACACCCACACAACACAGGAGACAAGGTACGAACTACACATCTACACCACAGAGGGTACAAGATACAAGCTACACATCTACACTCATACCATACAGGGTACAAAGGACGAGCTACACCACAGATGGGCAAGGTATGATCTATACCACAGAGGGTACAAAGTACGAGCTACACCACAGAGTATAAGCTACACATCTACACCCACACCAAACAGGAACAGGTTGGTGGTGGTAGCTGTGGCAGTGCTCACGTCCTCCCAACACACCATGCTACAATACCGTCCGCGTTAGGCCTACACAAAGCAGGGAGGCCTCGAGGCAAACAGCAGATAACCAGCAGTGATAGCAAATTATCATTCCTCGTTGCTCTCAGATTCTGCCTCTAGATGGAGATGGTTCTGGTAGAAACATCAGCCAGATGTTCACATGAACATAGCCACACCATCGTATATTTCTGCTTATAGGAAGCATAGTTTCATGTAATCATAAAGAATACATTTTAATTTCTTACAACAATAGATACAAAAGTTAACGAAAATACACGTGAAAAATAATCCATTAACGTGCAATTCCTTATGCAATGTTAACAAGAACTAACAGATATACCTCTTAATTGATAACTAAAGTTTTGCAATCTTCATTTAGAGGACGTTAGCAAACAACAAAATTTACTTTTCATGAAACCTGTTAACAGAAGCCAGATCACACGGGGATTGATTTATTCCAAAATTTTTGTAATATGAAAATTTGATCTAATTAACATTATATTTCTTTGTGAAAAAATTTGTAGTTATATATTATACATTATATAATATATATGTGTGTGTATGCACAGAATAACCACATGTGAAAAATAGAGAATGCTTAATGCATTTTTGGCTAATTCGCCTTCATCAGAGCAAAGCAGAATGAAGCGTTTCATTCTACTTTGCTCTTATGAAGGCGAATTAGCCGAAAATGCGTCAAGCATTCTCTATTTTTCACATGTGGTTTTTCTGCGCATGTGTTTCACATGTGGGTTATATATATATATATATATATATATATATATTAGTATATTTTGGTAGCAGTCTTTCCTGTAGACATATATTATTAAATATGACCGAAAAAGTAAGATTAATAATTCTAACACGAATTTTCTCAATCTTTCGTACATTACGCTTCACTGTTGGAGGTAAATCAAAAATCAATTCTCCAAAATTCATTTTTATTTCTAGTCTGACGCGACACGGGCGCGTTTCGTAAAACTTATTACATTTTCAAAGACTTTAGTTCACAAATACACAACTGAATAGAACTTACGTATCTCCGATTTTATATCTACATTTGAGTGAGGTGGAAGGGGTGATGTGGCATTAACACAAGACAGAACAAAATGTGGTATTAATAGGGTATTAATTTCATCAACACAAGACAGAACACGAAACAATGGATATTGAATAGAAGTGTTTGTAGAAAGCCTATTGGTCCATATTTCTTGATGCTTCTATATTGGAGCGGAGTCTTGAGGTGGGTAGAATATAGTTGTGCAATAATTGGCTGTTGATTGCTGGTGTTGACTTCTTGATGTGTAGTGCCTCGCAAACGTCAAGCCGCCTGCTATCGCTGTATCTATCGATGATTTCTGTGTTGTTTACTAGGATTTCTCTGGCGATGGTTTGGTTGTGGGAAGAGATTATATGTTCCTTAATGGAGCCCTGTTGCTTATGCATCGTTAAACGCCTAGAAAGAGATGATGTTGTCTTGCCTATATACTGGGTTTTTTAGCCCAATTATTGCACAACTATATTCTACCCACCTCAAGACTCCGCTCCAATATAGAAGCATCAAGAAATATGGACCAATAGGCTTTCTACAAACACTTCTATTCAATATCCATTGTTTCGTGTTCTGTCTTGTGTTGATGAAATTAATACCCTATTGTGACAATAATCTCCTTCAAAAGATTGAGCCTGCTCTTCCCTCCACAATTACGTCGATACAACTATATAAAACTACTATGGAAGAAATGTCCAACAACGACAACAACATCTCCAAGGTTTGCCAGAGCGCAAAACGTATGCAGCCAGGAACACCTGCTCAGACTCAAACCGCCAAACTACCCGTCTTGCTGTCGGCTCCTCTGATTGGTCGCCGGTCGGGCTGCAACTGCACTCCACCCCCCCATACTACTTGATGTCTGGGGCCGCCACGACCTCAGTCCTCAGAATATTCCGTGCTTTCTCACAGTTAACACTTCTCCCTGCTAGACGTAAGCTTTGGCGTACGTGTACTAAGAAAGGTGATAGCTTAAAGCCAATATTCCAGCACCTTTCATTTACTTGTATATTGCACTTCTTGTTATTTTGCTCACTTGTCTTAACGTAACTTTTCATTGTCATTTAATTATTCTTATTATTTTGATTGATTGATTTTATTATACGAATTTGTTTGACCATTTTATTCATGTTTTATTTCTTTAACGTAATTAAAATTTCATTGTTAAAATTTACTTGTGTTTTGTGTGTCTTCTCCTTACCTTACCACAGACGAAGTTCCAGATTTTCTATTTTTTTTTTAATACTATGTGACGAGGCCATACCCCTAGCTTTGAACAGCCGAACACCAACGCGTTACCGTCACACCTATTAATACCCTTGTTCTGTCTTGTGTTGATGAAATTAATACCCTATTAATACCACATTTTGTTCTGTCTTGTGTTAATGCCACATCACCCCTTCCACCTCACTCAAATGTAGATATAAAATCGGAGATACGTAAGTTCTATTCAGTTGTGTATTTGTGAACTAAAGTCTTTGAAAATGTAATAAGTTTTACGAAACGCGCCCGTGTCGCGTCAGACTAGAAATAAAAATGAATTTTGGAGAATTGATTTTTGATTTACCTCCAACAGTGAAGCGTAATGTACGAAAGATTGAGAAAATTCGTGTTAGAATTATTAATCTTACTTTTTCGGTCATATTTAATAATATATATATATATATATATATATATATATATATATATATATATATATATATATATATATATATATATATATATATATATTAATCCACTATTATGAAAACATGAGATGTAGACTGCATATTTCGATCCCAACCCGGGATCATCTTCAACAGTGAGTGAAAATAATGACTGTAGCTGCTGTTTGTGACATCAGGTGAGGTGTCCTGGGAAGAGGTCAGTCTGGCAGTAATTTGCTTTAGCAACTTTTAAAGCACCGTTCAGGAACCAATTAGGGCATTTACTTTATTGAGTTGACTTTATATTTTATTGACTCCATACATTGAAATGAATAAAATGTAGAGACAATTCAATAAAGTAGAATACCCCAATTGATTCCTGGGCGAAGCTTAAAAAGTTGCCAAAGCAAATTACTACCAGACAGACACCACTAGGCATAAGGAAATCGCTAATAAGAACAGCTTGGTCATTCTATATAATTCAAACTTAGAGCACACCGCTAAGAACTTAAGCAAAATAGGTAAAATAACAAAATTAATTTTCATTTACCTAAATTAAGTCAGAAATGAATTAGTAAACGTCTATCAGAAGAAAGCTAAAACTGAGGACGTCGGAGTCTATAAGATTCCTTGTGGTGATTGTAACAAAGTTTATTATGGCCAAATAGGCACGGATCTAAACATCCGTATCACCCAACACAAGAGGTCTGTTAGATATGGCCATGAAAGCTCGGCTTTATATTGACATGTAAGTGAGGCCGACCTACCTGATGTTTGCCCAATCTATCATATTTTATTGGGTTATATTCTTGTTTTGTATTGTTTTGTATCATATAATTAGTTGTATAATTGCATATGGAAAATATATCTGGCATCTTTTTATGTATTCTACGTACATGCATAATACGAAGGCAGGGGAATCAGAGAGAATATATTTACATATATTCATAAATATTGACATTTCTATTGCCTGTTCTCCAAAATCTGCATGTACGTTATTGAAATATAAAACAGAATTCACACTGCTTGGATTACCACTTGGTCACACGGGAGACATCTCCCGTCACGCAGGGTGCAGTCGCACCTCCACAGATCTCCAGTATCAGCTCTTGATACTGGAAATGGTTCAAAAGGGCCACCACTTACGGGCTATTCATGCCCGTGCCACCTTTTGGGTGGCTTAATCTTTATCAATCAATCAATCGCTTGGATTACAGAGCAATCAATGAACACAGCAGAGAATCAACAGAACTCCCATGAATAAGGAGGAGGACCTGCGGCTGTGTTACACCTTAACTATGTTCTTATAAAGTCACACACTGTAAACTCAATAAATAAATACACCCATGTTAAGTGTTGGCTCAGATGGATGTGTCTTATGTTCTGGTTGGGAAAGTGAAGTTATATGAAAAAAAGAGTGTTTTAGAAATGTTTGTGAGTGTCATCTTCGTACTGTGATTGTCATCTCCGTATATATTCTAAATATGAAGGCCGAATAAACCACATTTGAAAGGTGAAAATATTATTAAAACACTTTCAACCCAACTGAGCCATCATCAGTAGCAAAATATTTCACTGCTAATGATGCCTAGTTGGGTTGAGAGCTTTAGCATTATTTTTACTTTTCAAATTTTTTGTACCTGATAATAATGTGATCAGGTTTCAGTGATTATTTCGTGCTCTAAATATGAAATATAAATCCGGAATAAGTGACAACTGACGTTTTACCAGCTGGTGGATAACGTCTCCCAACTTATTATTAGATAAAAGAATAACATTAAAGATAAAGTCAATTTTGCATTATTACGTAACCAAAAACATCGAATGTCAAACAGACAAAATTAATTTGAGCAAATGACAAGGAGTAAAATGATTCCAAGAGAGACGAGACGCAATAACTTGCCCACCACTGGCGCTGCTTAAGACTTCCTCGATGCCTTGCCACCTGCTAAGGAAGTCCAACCATCCAAGAGGTGTTAGTGCACCAAAATTACACGAAAAAAAAAATGATAAAAAGTTAGACTCCCATCATGCGGCTCACTCGTCTTACCCTCCAATTGAGCTGCTTTTCCATCATAAGAATATGAACCCTCTTTTCCGCAGGCTGCAATTGTATTTTAGTGAGCAGAACGGCCACAACGAGCGCCATGCTCCCGTTACCCTGCACGGACACCCGCATAGCACCGGTAGACCCGGAGGTTGTGGAGGTAGAAGTAGCAGTGGTGGTTGTGGAGACGTTGATGGTTGTGTACGTTGTGGATGAGACGAGGAGAAGAAAGACAAAAAAATAATAACACATTGATACATCGACTATGGCAACATCAACGGCTTTACTGCCAATGGCTGTGAGATTGTTTACCTTCACTTTTAACCCTCTCGAGACCAAGGCAAAAAACAAGGTCACAGCCACCAGCCGTAAGGGCGGCGGTCAGGGACAAGAAGCAGGGGAGGCTGGTCCAGGAAATGATGCAATGGAGGCATCTACTCTCCCATAATAAAAATAACTTACCCTCTTCGTTAACTGTGTGTCCATCATGAAATTGTGTACATGTTTCTCTGCACGGCTAAGTTCCATTTTACGTGAGACGACAGCGACCAATAAGGCAGTGCATCCGGCCCCCTGGTGGCGGCAGTGGAGGAAAGGTTAGTTCCAAGTTGAGAATCACACACACACACATGTTAATGCCAGGTGCATTAGTTAGATATTTTATATATTAGAAGCTATTTAAAGATAATAGTTATAAAAACTAGGAAGATTATGAGATGAATCTCGTCTAAAAGAGATCGTGTGATTAACGATAAAATGGGTGATGGGTTTTCGGAGTAAAATGAAGTTAATAGTGTAAGGAAAATTAGTTATGGAAAAAATTTAAAGGAACAAATATATAATACAAAAAATATATAGAAAAATATTAATATATAATACAAAAAATATATAGAAAAATATTAATATATAATACAAAAAATATATAGAAAAATATTAATATATAATACAAAAAATATATAGAAAAATATTAATATATAATACAAAAAATATATAGAAAAATATTAATATATAATACAAAAAATATATAGAAAAATATTAATATATAATACAAAAAATATATAGAAAAATATTAATATATAATACAAAAAATATATAGAAAAATATTAATATATAACAAAAAATATATAGAAAAATATTAATATATAATACAAAAAAATAGAAAAATATTGGATAATCAGATCACTTTGTAGTCTATTTTTCATTGGAGTCCAATTTCTAAAATCAAGATTAAGGAACAAGATTTATAAACTAGTTGGCAGTGATTTTCAAACATGAAAAACTTGGGCCAAACTTGGTAAGCATAAATGTACTCCAAGAAGATCGTAAGTTATATTTGGTCGTAGATATAGGAGAATAAACCTAACGTTAGAGATGAAGAAATGTGAGTTGCTGGTGTCGTAAATTTGTCGTTGAGTGGCTGGTGTTGTCGTAATTCTTGGTCGAAATACTTGGTCGTAATGTATGGTCGTAGTGTGTGGTCGTAATGTATGGTCGTAGTGTGGTCATAATACCTGGTCATAATGTGTGATCATAAAACATGGTCGTTATACCTGGTCGTTTGTGTGGTCGTTATACCTGGTCGTAATGTGTGGTTGTTATACCTGGTCGTATTGTGTGGTTGTTATACCTGGTCGTAATGTGTGGTTGGTATACCTGGTCGTTTGTGTGGTCGTTATACCTGGTCGTAATGTGTGGTTGGTATACCTGGTCGTATTGTGGGGTTGGTATACCTGGTCGTATTGTGGGGTTGGTATACCTGGTCGCAATGTGTGGTTGGTATACCTGGTCGTATTGTGGGGTTGGTATACCTGGTCGTATTGTGGGGTTGGTATACCTGGTCGTAATGAGTGGTTGGTATACCTGGTCGTATTGTGGGGTTGGTATACCTGGTCGTAATGTGTGGTTGGTATACCTGGTCGTATTGTGAGGTTGTTATACCTTGTCGTATTGTGGGGTTGTTATACCTTGTCGTATTGTGGGGTTGGTATACCTGGTCGTATTGTGGGGTTGGTATACCTGGTCGTATTGTGGGGTTGGTATACCTGGTCGTATTGTGGGGTTGGTATACCTGGTCGTATTGTGGGGTTGTTATACCTGGTCGTATTGTGGGGTTGGTATACCTGGTCGTATTGTGGGGTTGGTATACCTGGTCGTATTGTGGGGTTGTTATACCTGGTCGTATTGTGGGGTTGGTATACCTGGTCGTATTGTGGGGTTGGTATACCTGGTCGTATTGTGGGGTTGGTATACCTTGTCGTATTGTGGGGTTGGTATACCTGGTCGTATTGTGGGGTTGGTATACCTGGTCGTATTGTGGGGTTGTTATACCTGGTCGTATTGTGGGGTTGGTATACCTGGTCGTATTGTGGGGTTGGTATACCTGGTCGTAATGTGTGGTTGTTATACCTGGTCGTATTGTGGGGTTGGTATACCTGGTCGTATTGTGGGGTTGGTATACCTGGTCGTATTGTGGGGTTGGTATACCTGGTCGTATTGTGGGGTTGGTATACCTGGTCGTATTGTGGGGTTGGTATACCTTGTCGTATTGTGGGGTTGGTATACCTGGTCGTATTGTGGGGTTGGTATACCTGGTCGTATTGTGGGGTTGTTATACCTGGTCGTATTGTGGGGTTGGTATACCTGGTCGTATTGTGGGGTTGGTATACCTGGTCGTAATGTGTGGTTGTTATACCTGGTCGTATTGTGGGGTTGGTATACCTGGTCGTATTGTGGGGTTGGTATACCTGGTCGTATTGTGGGGTTGGTATACCTGGTCGTATTGTGGGGTTGGTATACCTGGTCGTAATGTGTGGTTGTTATACCTGGTCGTATTGTGGGGTTGGTATACCTGGTCGTATTGTGGGGTTGGTATACCTGGTCGTATTGTGGGGTTGGTATACCTGGTCGTATTGTGGGGTTGTTATACCTGGTCGTATTGTGGGGTTGGTATACCTGGTCGTATTGTGGGGTTGGTATACCTGGTCGTAATGTGTGGAAGTATTTTCCCCTCAAACGTAAAGCAAAGTCAAATTTTAAAACCATGTTCACTGTAATAAAATAAAATGAACTGAGGAATGAAAATAACTTGGCAAACAATAACTAAGAATAACAGAGATAAAGAATGATAACTAATTATATTTAATAGCATACACAAGAGTATACACAATCATGAAAACACCCACACGTGTGTGTGTGTGTGTGTGTGTGTGTGTGTGTGTGTGTGTGTGTGTGTGTGTATTTTTCCTCTTATTATTTCACTATTTCCTCTTTCGCTCGCCATACCCTCAGCGTTCCTTCACATCTCCGGACATCAATCTCATTCAATCGTAATATATTCGTTTAAAATGATTATGCAGTATTTGGGCCCTCTGCTGGAATTTGAGTCTGGGCATTTCTTTATACATACTCCCATAATGCCATCATTTAAGGTAATAAATGTATTTCTAACAAGCACAAAACAAGCTTCACAGATTGTCAACTTGTACAAGATTCTTGCGTCACGAGTGTTTAACACCTGTGCAATGGGAATGGAATTACCGCTTCAGCATCTCTTGCAACTTCACACACGATCTTGATCCACTAACATAACGCATTTATTGCACCAACCAATATCCTTCCCAAGTAAGTAATTATCAAAGAAGGCACCAAGCCGGTAAGGCTATGTAGCACCATCAAATGTGCGGGATAATCAGTGGGCGCTAAATATTACTGAGGATGTCAATATGAGAACAGAAACACATAAGGCGAACGATACCAAAAGTATCCGACTCACCAAAACTGTAAGAGGGGCAATGTAGTTAGGACAATAAGGAGCAGGACAGCGCTTCATTAAGTGTCCGTGAGTTAAGAGCGTATGGACAATACGCAACCTTGCCAGAGCTGTTTCCCACCGCCAGTTATGGTGGTAAGAAGGCCACAGACACACACTACTCTTAAGAGTATGCAGCTTGTTACCAGTAACATTGGACCAACAACCCTGCCAATGGGCAAGGATGGAGGAATGAGTAAGTAAGTAATTATCAAAAAAAGGCACCAAACTCGGAAGGCTATGTAAGGATGGAGGAATGAATAATTGGGTAAAAGTCGGAATAATGAATACCTTTACGGGACATGGGACAAGTGCTGCTAGCTTCCCTAGCGGCAGCGTCCATACACTCATTCAAAGAGAGACCAATATGGCTGGGAACCCAGCAAAACTCAACTGTCTTAAATTTACTAGAGATAAGAAACAGCCAGTGTTAAATCTCGACTACCACCGGATAGACTGGATTAAAGGACTCCAGAGCCATGAGGGCACTGTGAGAGTCAACTAGAACCACAAAGGAGGATTGAGTGTGAGAAAGCCGGAGACGAAGAGCATAGAGAATAGCATAAAGTTCTGCCGTGAAGATGCTAGTCTCCAAAGGCAGGCGACACAGGTGTGGTCAGGATAAACAACAGAGTAGCCTACACCGCCTGCAGACTTAGACCCATCGGTAAAGATGGGTCTAAGTGTACCGAGACGGGTGGGGTTAAAAGTAACAGGCATTTACCGAATCAACAAGGTGTTTATGAGGGTAGAAATCGTCAGGTGTAGAATCCAGATAGTGGAGATCAAAGTATTTAGCCCATGAAGTAGGACCAAACAAGAAGTGGTACATATTAGTTTGGGAAGGGATCGTGCGAGTGCGGCCGTGGCGGGGACGGCATTGAGAACCCACAGAGAGAGAGGGGTTAAAAGGCGCAGTAGTCACAATGAGAGACTGAGCCATGCCAAGGGACAAGGTGGTCACTGCTGGGGGCTTGGGGCTCGACCCAACCACAGAGGGAGGGAGGGGAGCCAAAGGGATTAGTCAGGAGGATCAGGAGGAGGAGCTAGGTCTGGGCCCAATGTAGAGCGGGCTACAGAGCCCGGTCTTCTAACACAGTCCAACTCGGGGGCTAAGTCGCCCACTCCACGAGCCTGAGAAGTCATAAGAGGAACAGTATTCAGCGACATGAAAACGAGAGAGAATACTTTATTCTTGAATGTGCCCCCGTACCCACCACAGAGCCACAGTTAGAGGATAGGACACCCAACAAGAGACAGGTCTTGCCGGGGCCCCCAGGGGTGCGTTGTGAGAATACGCCCCACAAACGCCACGTTAAGAACCGTCAGTCAGTCAAGATCAGGTTCAGTGACGAAAGAAGGATTTACAATAAAAGCGTCCTCTCGCTCGCGACGTTGGGTACCACAGTTATACAGGTGAGAGAGTATGCCTCCCCAAATACCCGGGCGTCAAAACAGAAGAAGTCCAAAAGAATAATCAAGACTGGCAAAAGGTCGGCGGGAAATGACAATTAGAAAGAAGAGGGGGGGGAGAAAAATGAAACAAGGAAAAGGAAAAGATATCTGGCAAAATTGGTGAAGACAACAGCAGGAGCATAAGGCTACAAAAGGACAGAGGACTGACCCATGGAGCATCACACTCTGGCAGCCGCCCACCAAGACCCTTCACGACGCCAAGGGCCAGAAAGGGAGGGGGGGTATATTCTTCCCAAACTCATCTCCCGATTTCACTTCTGTAAGTTTATCTTAAATCAAATACACATCCTACAGACTTAAAACTCATTAACGACAAAAATTGTCTTCCATCATTCTCTACGTAATTTTCCCCTTCACTGCATTTTACTAATATTGAATTTATCATTTATTTTAATCTGACATCTTACACACACATAGGAAGACTTTCAACTACCGTCACCATATAATGATTTATTTGTAGACAAAGTTTTCTACAATTTTTTCATTCACCTCAAATATCGCTTATCAGCAATTTATTGAACTTTTTCTCTGTCTTTCATTCTCAGGCTGTCCCTATGATTCACTCACTCTCACTCTCTCGCAGCTCCAAGCCATTTTCGCTCGTTTCCTGTCTGTCTGTCTGTCTCTCTCTCTCTCCTGCTAGTTCTTTATCTTTTTCAACATATTCTTAAAATTTTATAAATTTGTTGTCTCGCTCGTTTACCATCTCGTTTCCTCTCTCACCATCCGCAACAAATCATCCTCTATCAATTCCTTAACCTCTTATTCTGATCTGTTGACGTCTTCCGTTCCCTCTCGCTCTCTGCTTTTCTTTTTCCTTTTCTTTACCCCCTTTCACTCCAATTGACGCCTCTAGCTCCCTCATAGTTTCCTGATTCCAGGTTTTTGGTTTCCAACACCTCTCTCACCCCTTCATTTTCTCTCTCGTTCACCTGTTTGTCATTTCTCTATTTCTGTTTTCTCCTGTTTACCTCCATCTCGTTCAACGATATATTGTGATATACGTGTAGAATTTGTTTAATTCGTGGACACATAAACCAAAAAATAAGACATAATAAAGAACTTAATGGATAGATACTTAAGTATGGCACTATGGTTTCCCTCTGGAGTGTGTGTGTGTGTGTGTGTGTGTGTGTGTGTGTGTGTGTGTGTGTGTGTGTGTGTGTGTGTGTGTGTGTGTGTGTGTGTGTGTGTGTGTTTTTATAATGAATTTTAATGGGATGATATATGAAGTACTTAAATTGGGCTACAAGGTCCTATAATAATTTAACTGGCATATGTAGCAAAAATAAATTATAATTAAGAGAATACAACTAACATGTTTTCTACATAATTTCTGAAATCCTACCTTCTATCTTAGACTAGTTTTAGTACAAACTCAGTCAAAGCATGAGGCATCTCAAATTCCTTTATATAGAAAAGTTGGGTAATATATATATTATATAAATGTAATTAGTTATCTTAATTAACATAGCTTCACAACAAACCAGTATGACAAATTTAGTTGCAATTAAAATTTAATGGCATATAGTGGTAAGCAATCTGAATGTTGAAATTACACATGCCTTGCATTCAAAGTGTACATTAAAATGGAGTTCTCATGGTAATTTCTTATTTAATTTCATTAATACACACCTGTGTGGACATCTGCGCCATTCTTCAATCAAGAAACATCAATACATTAAGAAAATATTAAGCTGGTTTATCAGATAATTAAGAAAATATTAAGCTGGTTTATCAGATAATTACTAATTAAAAAGACATCACGCAACAGGCTGTTGACAAATTATTTTAATATAAAATCACCAGCATCAATACAGTTAGATGTTAAGCTTGCTAGGTGGCAAGGGAGGATGACGAAATCTCGAACAACTAACTCACAAGAAAGTCAAGGATGGTGACGACGTTTGATAATGATCCAGGACGGACCGAAACGTCGTCAGTTCCTTTATATCTGTGGGTTAGGTGTCTAATTTTGAGCAGCTTTATTTGTGACTTACTGTCTGAATATGGAAATGTTTCATTGATATGAACTTGCACAGAAGAATGTCCAGAGGTACCCTTCGGTGCCTGAGGTATGGGACTTGTCAAGGCGTAATGGCTGTCATCAATGATCAACGTGTTAACGCTTGAGACACGGGACTACAAAAAGAAGTACCTTACTATATAGTCATTAATCAAATATACAATAGTTTTGGATAATTTAGGACAAATGGACATGATTGTCGTGGAAGAAAAATGTAAATGGCAGCAACTCCGTCACAAAGAACACTCCTTTGTTGAACAAACCATGCATAAACTCATGCACCAATACTTGTTTGTCTTCACATGCGCGCGTCCCGCTGACCTCCACACCCCTGTTAAATAGTTCAGATTGGGCAACTTTGAGTACATATTCCCAGCCCACCCTTGAACAGTTCTTAAACGCACTGAAGTATTTATTCTCTTTTGGGGGGATTTCAAAAAGATACTGTGGCAAAGTCATGTGCAAAGTCAAGTCATAGAATGGACCTCAAGCTGCGTATCTTTTTGAAACAAGAGCTTATAAACCTGTAATGAAGAGAGTTAACCAAGATGGTAGTATTTAACAGTGCATTTTTTTTTTTAGAAAAGGCTTTTAGTTTAAACTGACAGCATACAAGAGAGCAAGTTTAAAAAGTAAAGGAAATTAATTGATGTTTGTTAGAAGGAAAGCTTTTGTTTATAGTGGCACTGAGAGCCCTGTTATTTCATGCATGAGCAAAAAGCTGCTTTAGCGCCAAGAGACTATGCAAGACATGAGCTGTTTACGGGCCACTGTGGAGAGGACTCTTCACCGCGGCTTCAGGAGGGTCCTCGGTCCCTCTCAAGGGGGAGGCACGCCTCAACCAATAATTTACAGTGATTGATAATGACTATTGAGTGGGAATTGGATAGCACACACCGTTTATCATTGCCGCATGCCGATTGGTGCTAGAGATACAAACTAGTAAGGTCATCTTTTAACACTCATTGGTTAGTGTAGAACGTCCCATTCGTCTGGAACCATACGACAAGCTTTACTTTGTCATTAACTTATTTTATGAAAATAAAGTGTTGAGGATTATGACCCACACAGCAACATGGACCAGATGTTCAGTTAGCCAGCACTCGACGACTCCAGTCAGGAGTGAAGGCACGTCATCCATACAGCATGTGTTCCCCCATCAGTCACTAGGGACAGGTCATGGTACGGCCTAACTACACGCTATCTTAACACACTATCTTAACACACTATCTTAAACGCTAACCTAACACACTATCTTAAACGCTAACCTAACACACTATCTTAAACGCTAACCTAACACACTATCTTAAACGCTAACCTAACACACTATCTTAAACGCTAACCTAACACACTATCTTAAACGCTAACCTAACACACTATCTTAAACGCTAACCTAACACACTATCTTAAACGCTAACCTAACACACTATCTTAAACGCTAACTAAACATGCTAATCTTAATTGCTAGCTTAACACTACGTTAAACGCGAGCTTAACATGCTGTCTTAAACGCTAGCTTAACACGCTGTCTTAAACGCTAACCAGGAAAATGTCTTTCGTTTCAGGATGGCTATCTCATGGCATAAGCCAAATTAGATCACAAAGAATATATATCTTCCTCTATGATAGGGAAAGGCGAGAAAATGCAGGCGAGGAGTCACAATAACGTGGCTGAAGTATGTTGACCAGACCACACACTAGAAAGTGAAGGGACGACGACGTTTCGGTCCGTCCTGGACCATTCTCAAGTCGATTGTGTTGAGAATGGTCCAGGACGGACCGAAACGTCGTCGTCCCTTCACTTTCTAGAGTGTGGTCTGGTCAACAAGACGAGAAAATATTTTCACAAGAAATAAATTTCTCACAAGAAATAAATTCTGAAAAGTTTACATATTAAGCAATATGTAAATTGGAAATACTGGTTTGAATCTTAATTAATACGACTTCTTTAAGAAACAATCTTTTATATGTAAATTACGATTTTCGTAATGGATTAACACACTATGTTGAATGAGTTATCACAGCATCTCTATAGTGTCTTGGGATTGTTCAACAACTGAATGGAAAATACTGCATATATCTCAGGTGATATTAAATTTGATTTCTGTGGTCTAGTGAAGACCAGGTACAGTTCCCTCCACCTACCTCCATGTTCTTCCCTCCACCTGCCTCCACGTTCTTCCCTCCACCTGCCTCCACGTTCTTCCCTCCACCTGCCTCCACGTTCTTCCCTCCACCTGCCTCCATGTTCTTCCCTCCACCTGCCTCCATGTTCTTCCCTCCACCTGCCTATATGTTCTTCCCTCCACCTGCCTCCACGTTCTTCCCTCCACCTGCCTCCACGTTCTTCCCTCCACCTGCCTCCATGTTCTTCCCTCCACCTGCCTCCATGTTCTTCCCTCCACCTGCCTCCATGTTCTTCCCTCCACCTGCCTCCATGTTCTTCCCTCCACCTGCCTCCATGTTCTTCCCTCCACCTGCCTCCATGTTCTTCCCTCCACCTGCCTCCATGTTCTTCCCTCCACCTGCCTCCATGTTCTTCCCTCCACCTGCCTCCATGTTCTTCCCTCCACCTGCCTCCATGTTCTTCCCTCCACCTGCCTCCATGTTCTTCCCTCCACCTGCCTCCATGTTCTTCCCTCCACCTGCCTCCATGTTCTTCCCTCCACCTGCCTCCATGTTCTTCCCTCCACCTGCCTCCATGTTCTTCCCTCCACCTGCCTCCATGTTCTTCCCTCCACCTGCCTCAATGTTCTTCCCTCCACCTGCCTCAATGTTCTTCCCTCCACCTGCCTCCATGTTCTTCCCTCCACCTGCCTATATGTTCTTCCCTCCACCTGCCTCCATGTTCTTCCATCTGTCCCCGAAACATCTCTACCGGAAATAATAAGAATTCACCAATAACATTAAAATAAACATAATGGTCTCTTATGTCTGGAAAATGTTATTTATTGACAAAGACCACATTTATGATGTAAAATAATTACATTATATATATATAATGTTATGATAGATGTTCCCTTCGGGAATCTTAATTTTAAAAATAGAAAAACCATTCATATAAGAAACATCTTGTTACAGATTCTTTACTTTAAAAAGCATGACGTTTTGAATACTTCTCGTATTCATCATCAAATCTAAAAAAAAAAGCAGAAGTCACAATAAAATAACTAGCAAACAAAGAATTCATACTGAATAAAATTACCTATCAGAAGTAAATATCAAAGAAGGCACCAAGCCGGGAAGGCTATGTAGCACCATCAAAGGTGCGGGATAATCAGAGGGCGCTAAATATCACCAAGGATGCCAATACGAGAATGGAAACGCACAAGGCGAACGATATCAAAACTATCCGAATCACTAAGAATTTCGTGGGACAAGTGACCGCGAGGGACGGTCGGATAGCAACACACACTCGTCCTGGAAGTCAGGACATTCAACAAGGATATGCACAGCTGTAAGAGGGACAATAAGGAACAGGGCGGCGCTCCATTAAGTTTCCGTGAGTTAGGCGCGTATGGCCAATATGCAACCTTGCCAGAGCCGTTTCCCACCGCCGGTTACGGTGATAAGAGGAAGGCCATGGGGACACACTACTGTTAAGAGTTCGCAGTTTGTTACCAGTAACAAAAGACTAACAACCAAGCCAACTGTCAAGGATGGAGGAATGAATAACTGGGTAAAAGTCGTAATAAGGCATACCTTTACGGGAGATGGGACAAGTGCGGATAGCTTCCTTAGCGGCAGCGTCCGCACGCTCATGTAAAGAGACACCAATATGACTGGGAACCTAGCAAAACTCAACTGTCTTAAATCTACTGGAGATAAGAAACAATATTGAATCTCGACTACTAGCGGGTGGACTGGATTAAAGGACAAGAAAGAGATATCAAACGACACTAATTATAAAGCAAAACACTTAAGCTTACTTAAAGTGATCAAACCAAATACAGTAAAACTTTGTAACTGTCACACAGAGAATAAAAGCCAATTCAAAAAATACAATAATAAAAAAATAACTAATAAAACAAACCACACTGTTAAACTTACGTGAAGAGATCAAACGAAGGGGAACTATTAATTAACACTTGGATAATCAAGGCTAATACAACTATTATAATAATGACTTCACACTTACAAAAAATTTATATAAAATAAACACAAAATAGAAAACAATTGTAAAATACTAGCCAAAACCTTATAAAAATATAAACATCAAACAAAATTAAACACCAGAAAATGTACTGTACGTCTTAATTAAAGAACTAAAAATATACAATATCAACATTTGAAATAAGTAAAAAAGACAAATCATGGTAAAATAATCATTTTTTTTTTACTTAAAAAAAAAAATAGAGGCCAGCATGAACTATAAATCAAAATACAAGGTTCACTGTGCATTATACAGTATACAATTGAACAGCCGAAAGATTGTTATTTAACAGAGGCCGCAGCTCCCTGATATATAAGCATTCCATTATTCTCAAATCCGACTGGTGATTCATACAAGTGTCCAGAATTTTAAAATCGGATTCCAGTAGAGAATGATTCAATTAATGACAACGATTTCTAATCTCCGAGAATGCTGGTTTGAGTAATGGTAATCCAGTCCTAACTGATACTCCCGGTGCTCAAGAATCCTTATCTTAAAGTTCCGAATGGAACTCCCGATGTACCCAGCATTACAGCTGGAACAATTACACATATATACGATACTAGAGCGCAAAGGGGGGGAGGGGGTAATGGATCTATAACTTTTTAACTGTTCACGAGTAGCTAGCCAGTCTAGCTACTGAAGAAGACTTGAATCTACATCAGTAGCTATGGGGTACCTGGAGCTCTGCAATTACTTTATTCACTCTCGTATTCTTGAAGATATCCTCACAGTGTATCCAAAATTTGCCAGTGCCGGCTACTAAACATATGGCCCTGTATGACTAACCATCCTGCGAGATGTGGACTTTTAGTACCACTGCTACCTTATTCACTCTTGTGTTCATGATATCCTCATAACGAACCCGGAGTCTGTCAGTGCAGACTACTTATCATATGCCTCTGTATGACTAACCATCCTGTGTGATGGGTTTTTTTAGCACAACGTAGCTCGCTTTTTGACACACTGTACTCCCCTTCATATAGTCTAGGGCAGCTGCACAAATGCAGATGTACCTAATGTATTAATTAAAAAATATTTCCTTAAGCACATTCAGTAGTTTCATTGCTCAATATTATATTTTATGAAAGGAAGAGGGCGATGAGCTGGGAAAGGGGGAGCTGGGGATGAGGGGGGGGAGGGAGGACGAGGGAAAGTGTGGATGTGGGAGAGGGGAAGACAATGGAAGAGGGGGAAGACAAGAGGGAGAGGTGGGAGTGTGAAGACGTGGGTAGGGGAAGAAGGGCTCTAGGGCACCCCTCCTGGTATGTGTATGTATATCATTAAATATATTTGGTTAAATATGACCGCACTGCAGCGTTGTTGATCTTATAGTATAAGCTTTCTATACGTTCAATAATTTTCTTACTCTCGGGATTAAGAAGAGTAATGAAGCTACACAAATTCATGGTAAAGAAACTAATGATTATTGAAGGGGTTCATTTTCTACAAAGTTTCGTTCCACTGCGGGAATGAATATACACGGAGCATTGTTCCACTCTGGAACACTTTCAGGTAAGGAATGAATATACAATGTGCACCTCATATAGTTATTCCTTACAGAAGATGTTCCAGAGTGGAACGAAACGTTGTAGGAAATATACCCTTCAATAATCATTAGAGATTATTTACCATTTCTCCTCCATTTCCACCAACATACTCTCCCTGTCTCCTCTCAGCACACACACGCCCTTGCTGCATCTCCATCCCTACCCACATTCTCCTGTCTCCCGTCTCCCTCCATGCCCCCACACGCCCTTCCCTCGTCTCTTCCCATACTGAACACGTATGCCCTTTCCCCGTCTCCCCCTTCCCTGTCTACACACATGCTCTTCCTCTGGAAGTCCATGCTTTTCCCCTCATTACTCAAATACGCCCTTCTGTCTCATCCTTCCCTGCCTCATCCCTCCCTGTCTCATCCTTCCCCACCATGAGAGCGAGAGCAAGACTGGAACGCGAACAAGCCAACGATGAGGTCACTGCCCAGAGCCCCATGCCCACTAGTCAGTTTTCATCACATGACATAACTTTGTACCTGGCCAATCACCTGACTCTTATCTACTCACTTCACCTCTACTCTTATTCTTCGGCTAATCACCCGACATAATTTTGTAAGCAACTGACTTCCCAGATTTATAAATCAATGTTTCCTCATGTCTTGTCATTCCTCACTTGAGAATGAACCTTGTCGGTTCGAAACATTGTGTAAATTATAATAAGTATACCGTTGGTTTTATTCTTTTCGCCAACCTTGAACAAATATGACATTCCGAGAAATCCTTTCCAAATTAAACCAAGATGCTAGAACACTGGTAAGAGGAGTAGAAGCCCTGAACGAAAAAATAATCAACAAGGAATATGTAAGTCATACAATACATATACAATAATATTTCTATTGAAACTGATTTTATAATTTGGTATCCAAGAAGACCTCTCCCAAGCACTTTCCTATTGAAAGTGCTTTTGCAATTCCTTATTGAAGAAGCCATCTCCCAATTAATTTGGTGAGAATTTTCTAACAAATGAAGAAACAAAAGCATTAGACAATTGGCCATGTCTTAGAGTATTTATGTTGCGAAATTCTACATTTCAAATCTTTAGATGTTTGCCCAACATAGAACCTATTACAGTCTTTACAAGGTATTTTATAAATAACACAATTATCACTACGAGGGCTATTTACCAACAGTATTTTCGTAATTAAACAATACATGTATATCAAAAAGTTTCAAGGCCTTGACCATAACAGCCCTCGTTGTGATAATTGCACCATAGCGTACCTGGTTCTTTAACCACTAGACCACACGACTCTACAAAAATGTTGGAAGTCGTGAGACTTCAAGTTGGGGTGAGGAATTTTCAGTTGCATATTGGCTTGGGGACCATTCAAGCTCGTTCGCATACACACACACACACACACACACACACACACTAATATATATATATATATATATGTCGTACCTAGTAGCCAGAACACACTTCTCAGCCTATTATGCAAGGCCCGATTTGCCTAATAAGCCAAGTTTTCCTGAATTAATATATATTCCTTAATTTTTTCTTATGAAATGATAGAGCTACCCATTTTATTATGTATGAGGTCAAATTTTTTTTATTGGAGAAAAAATTAACGTAGATATATGACCGAACCTAACCAACCCTACCTAACCTAACCTAACCTATCTTTATAGGTTAGGTAGCCGAAAAAGTTAGGTTAGGTTAGGTTAGGTTAGGTAGGTTAGGTAGGTTAGGTAGTCGAAAAACAATTAATTCATGAAAATTGGCTTATTAGGCAAATCGGGCCTTGCATAGTAGGCTGAGAAGTGCGTTCTGGCTACTAGGTACGACATATATATATATATATATATAATCTGCATACATATTTTATTCACTTCGGACAATCCAAGCCTCACTACGTTTCAAAGACTGTCAAATCTGCTATCCAACTGGAACTTTGGGCGTTTCCCTGCGGCGCCACTTTAGCTTGCTGGTGTTAGGTGATCCAAGGACTAGTCATATAAATTGCTAACTACCACATTGTGGATAACAACATTTAATTCTCTTTGGACCATCGGAGCCTTGAGCAGCAGATCACATAAAAAGCAGCGCGCAGCTCTACCTGCTGAGTTACCAGCACCCCTTAATATATTGACCAGACCACACACTAGAAGTTGAAGGGACGACGACGTTTCGGTCCGTCCTGGACCATTCTCAAGTCGATTGAGAAACATACTTCAGCCACGTTATTGTGACTCATCGCCTGCACTCCTTAATATAGAAGGAGTCCAAAGACACCTATCTGCTGTCCAACTGGATTTTTAAGCCTTCCAACGGCTCCAATGGTCCAAATTGAATAAAATATCAACAATATGGTGTTTAGCGATTTATATGACTATAACGAGTATCACCTGACACCTACATGCAAAAGTGGTATTCCAGGGAAGGCCTAAAGTTCCTGTTGGAGAACAGATCGGTGTCTCTGGAAACCTTCCTTACATTGTAACTTTACTGTCTGCCTCTAAAGTCATAATAATTCCGGATATGTTTCATTCCCCCGTCTTGGTCAGATATATATTCTACTCTACCTTGCCACTTTTGATAAGACATTCCTTACTTAGACGACATTTAATTTGTTGAATGAACCAATGAATATATATATGTCGTACCTAATAGCCAAAATTCACTTCTCGGCCTACTATGCAGGGCCCGATTTGCCTAATAAGCCGAGTTTTCCTGAATTTATATATTTTTCTAATATTTTTCTTATGAAATGATAAAGCTATCCATTTCATTATGTATGAGTAAACTTTTCTTTAGATTTGAGCTAAAACTAACGTGTATACATGACCGAACCTAACCAACCCTACCTAACCTAACCTATCTTAACCTAACCTAAACTAACACAACTAAGTCAATAATTTATGTTCCTAATATAAATGATAATTCAAATTAACTAATTGGAAACAATTCATTGAAAATAAAGAAAATCACGGTCTATTAGGCAAATCGGGCCTTGCATAGTAGGCCGAGTAGTGCGTTCTGGCTACTAGATACGACATTATATATTATTTAATTATTTATAAATATTATTATCAGTACTATTTAAATATTATATTAGTTGTTTAAGAGTTTTAGAGGGTGATGGTGTGTGAGGTCCGCAGCGAGGTCCTCTCCAGGCAGGTGCCGTCAACATGATCAGCTGACACGTCTCAGTGCAAACCCAGCCCCTGGTGCTGCCTCAAGCTTTGGTAAGACGCATGCAAGGTTCTCTACCGCTCGCTCCAGAGGGATGCACGTGGTATAGAAGTGGTAGTAACAGCAGTAGTAATAGTATTGATGATAGTAGTAAATTAATTGATGTAATAGTGGTAGCATATACAACGTACAAAAGTACAAAATCAGGAACTCTTTTAACAAAAAAAAAGAGCTAGAGAGTTAATGGCAAAGAACACAGGAATGACTGGTTAGTTTAGTGTAAATGTTTAATTTTAAATTATTAGAGGAACTAAATGATAACAAATTATTAATTCTGAGAAATCTTAGAAAGAGATGATAATAAACTCGCAAGGCTACAAGGGCTGGGTTGAGGCTATTGATAACTCTCTTTTGCGTCCTGAATCTCGTTTTCTGTTGCACCTGAGCTGGCGCCACTTACCATGATGCCTGTTGTCACCGCTATACCCCTCCCACAGTAAGTATTTGGGACAATATCACCATACCCCACGGACAAGAATGTGATCGCTATAAGCCACATGGTGTTCAACAAATTGGCATGTTCTTCGTCATGGTACCTGTTGGGAGAGCGAGAGAGCAGTGACAGGTAAGAGGGTCGAGGGTAGAGTAGCCACTTACCATGATTCCACAAGCCACAGCGATGGTCCTGCCACAGTACGTGTTAGGAACAATATCCCCGTACCCAACACATAATATAGTGACAGCGATGAGCCACATAGCGTTAAGCAGATTAGCATGTTCTTCATCGTGATACCTATAGAGTACAAGACATGACCATTAAAGTGACTCCCGGGGCTAGCCCGGGGTTAGGTCAACCACTGAACACCAATCAGGGTGGACAACAACCAGTAAGGGGCGTGGTTTCATCAACCGGGTGATTCATTGCAAGAACATGATTGGATGCAACATTTAAATGGGAGTGGTTTGATGCCAAGGGCTTAATCTGACGGTATACATCAAGCAGGCCGGTATCAATCTACACAACTAGATGGCTATTGGCCAGGAGGAGTTGGAGAGTGAGAGAGACAACACCGAACGTTCCGCCAGCAGAGGACGTTACGTGTGAGCACGTGGCGACAGTTAAGACCATGTGTTCATAGCTGTACTATATTGTAGTTCACCACACCAGCCCGTTCTTAAGCTAAGCCATTTTTGTATATATGTATATAACTTTTTTTTTTTAACTGAGCTTCATTCATAGAAATGAAGCTCAGCGACGAAAAAAACAGCTTTGGGCTTGGGTTACTAAATGAGCCCTTAACTGGGCCCTAGACGTACTCCGGGCCAGTCCCCATCGTGGCTACCCCACAACAACACTGTAGCCCCAACTGGCCCTGCAAGGGTGCTGAGAGGAGAGGTGAAGACGGTAAGGACTAAGGATAGAGAGAGATGTGCGAGGCTAGTTGCTTGCACCTTACACATTCTGCCACTCTGAGTGTGTACAGCTGCATCACCAACCAGCGCATCTCTCTTGGAGAGTGAATCAGGGGCTTAAGAACAATCTAGTGCATTAAATTAACTAGAAATATCTTTACCTGTGAGGGTAAAGTGAAGTCCTTTGGAATATCGTGAAAAATCATAAAAATACTGTTAAAAATAAGAATTAAATGTGAGAGATTCAACACATATATGTATATATATATATTATATATATATACTTAGTATTTGCATGCTTGTCATTGATAAAAAGGACTGGTACAATGCCTACAGAAAATGACTTTTCGATTTGCTGATTTCTGTCATCAGCCGCGCTGAGGCAAACACCAGGATCATCTGCTGATGAGCTGAGCGTCTGAAGCGGCCTCCTCGGGCGACAGGTCTCGGCTGATGGAAGCTTTCAGTCAAATCAAGAGCAGAGTACATTTTCCGGAGGTCGTCTTTGCTGACTGACCAACGAATTGAGAACGGAATGATGTTGGGGCTACTGTGCTGCGGGGGAATATTATACATGGTATAGAAAAATAATATATTGACAAGAAAAAAAAATAACTATACTAGAAGCCATGTCTAATAACGTAATTTTTCTAGGAGGCTTAAGAAACGAAAAAGATATATAACTGGAACGTCTAGTATGCCATTCACATCACTACTTAATGCTACAGTTGCTAGATTCCATTAATACTGTAATGTACGGAGGCCCGACTCTGAAAGTGAGCTCCAATTGCTATCAATATTCTGCAGGAATAAAATACAATTAGATGAAATTAACTATTGAAATTAGACAATGGGCTGAAGTACATCACGTTGGAAGTTTAAAAAAAAGGCATAATGTTAGCAGTCTATTAGTATGTCTAGTTAGCTATCAATAATAAAATTTCAGAAAAAAAATAATAATGCTTCAAAATTTTAAAACAGCAGAGGAAAGGTAATTTGAAGCGCCCTCAACATAATTACGTGCGTTGACAAAGAGCTAAGGAAAGGTAATTTCAAGCGCCCTCAACATAATTACGTGCGTTGACAAAGAGCTAAGGAAAGGTAATTTCAAGCGCCCTCAACATAATTACGTGCGTTGACAAAGAGCTAAGGAAAGGTAATTTCAAGCGCCCTCAACATAATTACGTGCGTTGACAAAGAGCTAAGGAAAGGTAATTTCAAGCGCCCTCAACATAATTACGTGCGTTGACAAAGAGCTAAGGAAAGGTAATTTCAAGCGCCCTCAACATAATTACGTGCGTTGACAAAGAGCTAAGGAAAGGTAATTTCAAGCGCCCTCAACATAATTACGTGCGTTGACAAAGAGCTAAGGAAAGGTAATTTCAAGCGCCCTCAACATAATTACGTGCGTTGACAAAGAGCTAAGGCTAGCTAACGATGCCACTCCAAGCTGCTTAAGCTCTCACTGCTGTTTTAGAATCTGGAAACAGCGAAACAAAACATAAAAATGAACATGCATACTGTCTCCGCATATGGAGTTCTAAGGGACATTCTAAACGCCATTTTTTTGGCAGAAAATAAATCATGTGATGGATATCTATATTGCTAGAGAGGTGGTGTGAAAGGAGATGGACACGCTGATCTGAAGACCATCTGAGCTGCATTCCGGAAAATATCTACGAAGAACAGCGAGGAAATTATCTGAAGAGGATATCTGAACATCAGTGTCATAGAAGCTAATTATGAGTGAATGTTTTCTTAAGGAGGATCTGGACTGCGGTCCGCGTGACTTGAAGCTTTATCTACGGTTATTTACGAAAGTGTAATATCACTATAAAACATTTATATACATATCCAGCTGAGATGGACATATTGATGGCTTCCCGGAAGTTATCTGAAGATAATAAACTTCAAATTAAACAGCTTAGTCCTCTGATTGAGTCAAGTAACTAGTTTACTAAACATACATATGCAAGAACCTTGCGTATGTATTCCTGCAGACATCTGACGTAGTATGTATACGGCAGGTGTATGTAGACAGACAGTTGTGATAAGAGAATACATCAATGGTTGAGCTGAGAGGGTCTGCAGTCAGAAAGGTTACACTGAACACTGTAATCTACTAGTCAGCGTGGAGGCTCCTGGCGAGTGAGTGGAGCCAGGTAACACTGTACTGATCTACTGTGTTTATGTTCAACTTAACACCTGGTACAGCATACCTCGTTTATCCTTCAATCAAGATTGCATGCAACACACTTCAAATATCTGACTTTATACTTTTGAATACCTTACAAATTTTTATCTACTTGATTATTTCCCTATATATTCATGCACTATTTTAAATGACTACAAAATGGAAAATTGTAAAAAAATAATATAGTATAATAGTTTTAATTTAATTAAACGAAATGGAATTTTCCATGCATGAGTGCAATGATTTTATGCATGAATATATTCAATTGTATACAATGTTTCAATACAGAACTGGCTCGTCTCATTCTTGTCAACTAATGAAGTTATATGAAAGATTCAGCTAAATATTTCGAGAAATTCTAAGTAACGGACACTCAGTCTAGATAATGAAGAGCAAATATGCAAACAATTAAATTATTTATTGAAATGACTTTCTTAATATTTTAATTCTGAATCTCAGTGACTAACATTATGGGAACACAAGGTTTTTACACAGAACGTATGATTAAAAATACATACATCCATATGTAGAATAACCACATGTGAAAAATAAAGAATGTTTAACGCGTTTTCGGCTAATTCGCCTTCATCAGAGCAAAGTAGAATGAAAATGATCTTCATTCTACTTTGCTCTGATGAAGGCGAATTAGCCGAAAACGCGTTAAGCATTTTCTATTTTACACATGTGGTTATTCTGCATACTAGGATCAGTGTTTTTGTGATCATTGTTGCATTTTATATATATATATATATATATATATATATATATATATATATATATATATATATATATATATATATATATATATATAATATAGGTGTAACAAAAATGATAGGTGTGTTCCCATTAATATATCGTGAATCTGGAAGTAACAAAAATTCATCATTTGAAAGAGCTCTTAATTACATAATGACTAGGAAACTCTCCATAGAAATTTATGCAGAGTATATTATTCATGTGTGTGTGAAGTTTTATATGCCTAGTTTGTTTTATTGCAAGTGGAGAATATGTATTTTGTTGTAGGTAGGTAGGTAGGCCTAGCTTTATGTGTTCGTAACAAGACTAATGGGCAACCCGTCCTAATAAACCGTCGCATTTTGACGTATACTCTACACAAGGCCAAAAATAGTCGTATAAGAAAATTGTGGCGGCTCGCGAAATCGAAATACTGTCCCGTTTTCTGTTTTGGGTCCTCTGGTTGAATAGGTTAGGGAAACTCTAGTACGACGGTCTCTTGACGTTGTGGAAACATTACGAGGACGGGTTGACATTAGAGAGGCGAGTCACACTCAGAATACTGCAGCTGGGACACCTTAGTCTTCGCACTTCTGCTGAAAAAACTTACATATGGGAGTCAAATATTTAACTATTACACGAATCAGTTCAGTCCCCTTGGACTGGTCGGAATAGCGCCAGTCTCGCTTCCTGCAGGTCTGCGTTCTATCCCCGATCGTACAAGTGGTTGCTCACCTTGCCGTCCTATCCGCCATATCCTTATATTCCTTTCAAATGCTCTATTGTTGCACCGGCTTAGTGCTTTTTCATCATAATTCCCTTTTCTTACATGATCAGCTTTTGGGGATAATCATCTATCCCCGTGATGTTCCCGTGGCGCAGTGGTAAAACACTCGCCTGGCGCTTCGCGAGCGCTTTGGCCTAGGTTTGTATCCTGGCGGGGGAGGATTGACTGGGTGCCAATCCTTAACGGTAGCCTCTGCTCACCCAGCAGTGAATGGGTACTTGATTGCTAAAGATTTAGCGGGTCATATTCCGGGGAAAAATTTGTATTAAGGAGCTAGCGGAAACATTATGCGAGCGAGTTCAAGTTCAAGCACGTTTATTGAGACACTAAACTACACCTCTCAGTGACTAGAACTTGCAGGTTAGTGGCTGTACAAGATGCAAGGTGTTTAAGGTATCGTAAGACATGTCCAGTATTTTAATAGGTAAATAACACGAGCTCAGAGATCGATGGCTAATGTATTTATGCTTTCAATTCGTAACAATAACTTTTGGATGTACAAATTAAGAGCAATTCATTCTTTCAACCGGTATTAAATGTTTTAATTTTTATTTCCCTTATTTACCAGTTCGTGATGATGAAAGAATATATGGAAACATCGACATACGTAGTGAACTTCCAAATACTCTTAGCTTTCTTCTTGCCTACTACGAATACTATTTTCCTGCTTTATAATATTTGATATACTGTACATAATATAGTGTTTTAGGTATAATTTCTTAAAATTAATTTAGACGTTTCTTATAATACTGCCGTCTCATAATTACTCACTTGAGAAAGCTCTGCAATGGCCAGACTTTTGAGAGCTAAATCCTAGCAAGTCTGCCAGGAATAACGTCCCACTGGTGCTGCCTTCGAGACACAGAGCAAGACTGACAGGTGAAGAGTGACGTGCGTGGCAACATTGTGCTTTTAATCGTAGCAACATATGCTAATTACCCCTATAATGAGGTGTCAAAGGTTTTGTGTATGTTGGGGTCATGTAAACTTTTAGTTCACGGAGAATATAGTAATTAAGAAAAAAATGAATTTCGATGAAGTTCTGGATTAAATAAAATTGTTTGTTACTCTGTTCGTCGGCAGTAACACACACACAGTCGTCAATGTGCTTTTATTATTAAATGTGAATTTCTTTTGCTCAATCTCTCCATGTGTGTAATTATCTAAGTGTAGTTACAGGATGAGAGCTACGCTCGTGGTGTCCCGTGTGTGTCTGTGTGTGTGTGTGTGTGTGTGTGTGTGTGTGTGTGTGTGTGTGTGTCTGTGTGTGTCTGTGTGTGTCTGTGTGTGTGTGTGTGTGTGTGTGTGTGTGTGTGTGTGTGTGTGTGTGTGTGTGTGTGTGTGTGTGTGTGTGTGTGTGTGTGTGTGTCTGTGTGTGTGTCTGTGTGTGTGTCTGTGTGTGTGTCTGTGTGTGTGTCTGTGTGTGTGTCTGTGTGTGTGTCTGTGTGTGTGTCTGTGTGTGTGTCTGTGTGTGTGTCTGTGTGTGTGTGTGTGTGTGTGTGTGTGTGTGTGTGTGTACTCACCTAGTTGTACTCACCTAGTTGTGTTTGCGGGGGTTGAGCTCTGGCTCTTTGGTCCCGCCTCTCAACCGTCAATCAACAGGTGTACAGATTCCTGAGCCTATCGGGCTCTGTCATATCTACACTTGAAACTGTGTATGGAGTCAGCCTCCACCACATCACCCCCTAATGCATTCCATTTGTCAACCACTCTGACACTAAAAAAGTTCTTTCTAATATCTCTGTGGCTCATTTGGGCACTCAGTTTCCACCTGTGTCCCCTTGTGCGTGTTCCCCTTGTGTTAAATAGACTATCTTTATCTACCCTATCAATCCCCTTCAGAATCTTGAATGTGGTGATCATGTCCCCCCTAACTCTTCTGTCTTCCAGCGAAGTGAGGTTTAATTCCCGTAGTCTCTCCTCGTAGCTCATACCTCTCAGCTCGGGTACTAGTCTGGTGGCAAACCTTTGAACCTTTTCCAGTTTAGTCTTATCCTTGACTAGATATGGACTCCATGCTGGGGCTGCATACTCCAGGATTGGCCTGACATATGTGGTATACAAAGTTCTGAATGATTCTTTACACAAGTTTCTGAATGCCGTTCGTATGTTGGCCAGCCTGGCATATGCCGCTGATGTTATCCGCTTGATATGTGCTGCAGGAGACAGGTCTGGCGTGATATCAACCCCCAAGTCTTTTTCCTTCTCTGACTCCTGAAGAATTTCCTCTCCCAGATGATACCTTGTATCTGGCCTCCTGCTCCCTACACCTATCTTCATTACATTACATTTGGTTGGGTTAAACTCTAACAACCATTTGTTCGACCATTCCTTCAGCTTGTCTAGGTCTTCTTGAAGCCTCAAACAGTCCTCTTCTGTTTTAATCCTTCTCATAATTTTAGCATCGTCCGCAAACATTGAGAGAAATGAATCGATACCCTCCGGGAGATCATTTACATATATCAGAAACAAGATAGGACCGAGTACAGAGCCCTGTGGGACTCCACTGGTGACTTCACGCCAATCGGAGGTCTCACCCCTCACCGTAACTCTCTGCTTCCTATTGCTTAGATACTCCCTTATCCACTGGAGCACCTTACCAGCTACACCTGCCTGTCTCTCCAGCTTATGTACCAGCCTCTTATGCGGTACTGTGTCAAAGGCTTTCCGACAATCCAAGAAAATGCAGTCCGCCCAGCCCTCTCTTTCTTGCTTAATCTGTGTCACCTGATCGTAGAATTCTATCAAGCCTGTAAGGCAAGATTTACCCTCCCTGAATCCATGTTGGCGATTTGTCACGAAGTCCCTTCTCTCCAGATGTGTTACCAGGTTTTTTCTCACGATCTTCTCCATCACCTTGCATGGTATACAAGTCAAGGACACTGGCCTGTAGTTCAGTGCCTCTTGTCTGTCGCCCTTTTTGTATATTGGGACCACATTCGCCGTCTTCCATATTTCTGGTAGGTCTCCCGTCTCTAGTGATTTACTATACACTATGGAGAGTGGCAAGCAAAGTGCCTCTGCACACTCTTTCAGTACCCATGGTGAGATCCCATCTGGACCAACCGCCTTTCTAACATCCAGATCCAGCAGGTGTCTCTTGACCTCCTCTCTCGTAATTTCGAACTCCTCCAAGGCCGCCTGGTTTACCTCCCTTTCTCCTAGCACAGTGACCTCACCCTGTTCTATTGTGAAGACCTCCTGGAACCTCTTGTTGAGTTCCTCACACACCTCTCTGTCATTCTCTGTATACCTGTCCTCGCCTGTTCTAAGTTTCAATACCTGTTCTTTCACTGTTGTTTTCCTTCTGATGTGACTGTGGAGTAGCTTTGGTTCGGTCTTGGCTTTGTTTGCTATATCATTTTCAAAAATTTTCTCTGCTTCTCTTCTCACCCTGACGTACTCATTCCTGGTTCTCTGGTATCTCTCCCTGCTTTCTGGTGTTCTGTTATTCCGGAAGTTCCTCCACGCCTTTTTGTTCAGTTTCTTCGCTTCCATACATGCCCTATTATACCATGGATTCTTTTGTTGCTTCTCGGATTTTTCCCTTTGGGCCGGGATGAACCTGTTTACTGCCTCCTGACACTTTTGGGTAACATAGTCCATCATACCCTGTACAGACTTGTCTCTGAGGTCTGTGTCCCAAGGTATTTCACTTAGGAAACTTCTCATCTGTTCATAATTCCCCTTTCGGTATGCCAGCCTTTTGATTCCTAGTTCTTTTTGGGGGGAGATAAGTCCTAGCTCTACCAGGTACTCAAAGTTCAATACACTGTGGTCACTCATTCCCAAGGGCGCTTCCATCTTAACTTCCCTTATATCCCATTCATTTAGGGTAAATATCAAATCAAGCATTGCTGGTTCATCTTCTCCTCTCATTCTTGTTGGCTCTTTGGTATGCTGGCTTAGAAAGTTTCTTGTTGCCACGTCCAGCAGCTTAGCTCTCCATGTTTCTGGTCCTCCATGCGGGTCTCTGTTCTTCCAATCTATCTTCCCATGGTTGAAGTCTCCCATAATTAGTAGTCCAGATCCATTCCTGCTAGCAACAGAAGCTGCTCTTTCTATTATGTTAATGGTGGCCATGTTGTTTCTATCATATTCCTGTCTAGGTCTTCTGTCATTTGGTGGTGGATTATATATGACTGCGACTATAATTTTTTTCCCTCCATTTGTTACAGTACCTGCTATGTAGTCACTGAAACCTTCACAGCCCTGAATATCCATCTCCTCAAAATCCCAGCCTTTTCTTACCAGCAGAGCTACACCACCCCCACCTCTTCCTTCCCTCTCTTTCCGCATAACATAATAGTCCTGTGGAAACACTGCATTTGTTATTGTTTTCGTGATCTTTGTTTCTGTGAGGGCTATTATGTCTGGGTTTTCCTCTAGTACCAGTTCTCCAAGCTCATTTGCTTTATTTGTAATTCCATCTATGTTAGTGTACATCGCTTTGAGGCTCACTTTCTTCTGTCCCTTCTCAAATCGCCTCCTTGGTGAGTGTTCTGCTGGTGGGGGAGGCTGTTCCATGGGTGTGAGGACCTGTGAGGTGGGTAACAGGATCTCAGAGGATACTGGAATGAGGGGCGGGGGATCCAGTGAAGGGGGAGGGACAGGGAGGGTATGGGGTGAAAGGGGAGGGAGGACGGGAAGGAAAGGGGGGGAGGGAGGACTCGGGAGGAGGGGAGGGGTAGAAGGGTGGGGATTGGGTGTGGGGGGAGGGAGATTTGGCTGAACTTTTGAGTGGGGGCAGGGAGGGTTTGGGGTAGGGGGGTTTTCTATGCAGAGGAGGGAGGCGGGGTTGTCCTCCCTTCTGGTGTTACTGGGTAGCTGGTTGTGGGTTCCCCCCTCGCCTCTGGGGGTGTTGTGTTGGGAGCTGTGACTTCCTGGTTTTCCCCTCTCGCCCTGCGCCTCTTCCTTGCTTCTGCCGCCACGGCTCTCTCCTCCCTTGTCATGTCTCGCTGGAGGAATACATTTTTTAATTTTCCCACGTTTTTCAGGGAGCTCTTCCTTGATAGGATCCTCTCCTTTGTGTTCTCGTTTGCAAACACTATCTTTATCATTCGGTCTCGGTCTTTGTTGTACCGGCCTAGCCTGAAAACCTTCTCAATGCTATGCTCGGCCCCTTCCATGTCTAGTGCCTTTAGTACTTCATTCACTGCTGCTTTGTCCTTGTCATTCCACTCTGTCCTATTGGTTCCTTCCTGTTCCCTAATACCCACAGCAACCACTGATCTTTTCCTTTCCAGCAGTTGGCTAGTGGAGCGTGCCGCCTCCTGCGAGGTGGCTGCTTTCATGGCCACCTCCATCACTGCAGTCATTACTTCAGAGTTATTTTTTTTTTTTTTTAGTATTTCCGCAAATGTTGCTTTTATTGTGGCATTCTCATCCAGAAAACTATTACCACCTTCTCCCTGGGTGGTTTTCTGACTCTCAGCCTCGATACCATTCTCTTTGAGGGTTCTAATCTCCTCCTTTGCTGCTGTCAGCTCTCTTTTCAGGTTGCTTATTTCGTTCTTCATTTCCTGCATCATTTCTTGCATCTCACTCTTGATGTCCTCCAGAAACTGGGCGAACATTTCCTTCATCTCGTCACCTTGGCTCTTTCCTGCTCCCCTGGGACCTCTGGCTGCCATCTTGACCCTGTTGGGATGGGGGAGGGAGAGAGAGAGAGAGAGGGAGAGAGAGAGAGATAAAGGGAGAGAGAGAGAGAGAGAGAGAGAGAGAGAGAGAGAGAGAGAGAGAGAGAGAGAGAGAGAGAGAGAGGAGAGAGAGAGAGAGAGAGAGGGAGTGATAGAGGGAGAGATAAATGGGAGGGTGGGGGGGATCCGACCCTTCCACTGAAGTGAGAAGAAGGTAGAAGGGGAGGGGGGGGAGGAGATGGAGAGAGTGGGCGGGAGGGAGAGGGAGAGAGTGGATGAGGAGAGAGAGGGAGAGGGAGAGAGAGAGGTAAGAGAGAGAGGGGGGGAGGTGTGTGTGTGAGTGTGTGTGGGCAGAGAGGGAGGGGAAGAAGGAAAGAGAGGGGAGGGAGAAAGGAGAGGGGGAAGGAAAGAGAGGGAGGGGGAGGGAGGGGGAAGGAAAGAGAGGGAGGGGAGGGAGGGGGAAGGAAAGAGAGAGGGGAGGGGGAGGGGAAAGGGAGGAGAGAGAGAGAGAGGGAGAGAGGAGAGGAGGAGAGAGAGAGAGAGAGAGGGGGAGAGAGAGAGAGGAGGAGAGAGGAGGGAGAGAGAGGGAGAGAGAGAGGAAAGAGAGAGAGAGGGAGGGGGAGGAGGAAGAGAGAGAGAGAGAGAGAGAGAGAGAGGGAGAGAGAGGGGGAGGAGAGAGGGGAGAGAGAGAGAGAGAGGAGAGAGAGAGGAGAGAGGAGAGAGGAGAGAGGAGAGAGAGAGGAGAGAGAGAGAGAGAGAGAGGAGAGAGAGAGAGGAGAGAGAGGAGAGAGAGAGAGGAGAGGGAGAGAGAGAGAGAGAGGAGAGAGAGGAGAGAGAGAGAGAGAGGAGAGAGAGAGAGAGAGAGAGAGAGAGGAGAGAGAGAGAGAGGAGAGAGAGAGAGAGAGAGAGAGAGACGGAGAGAGAGAGCAGGAGAGAGAGAGAGAGAGAGAGAGAGAGAGAGAGAGAGAGAGAGAGAGAGAGAGAGAGGAGAGAGAGAGAGAGAGAGAGAGAGAGAGAGAGAGAGAGAGAGAGAGAGAGAGAGTGAGTGAGGGAGAGGGAGAGAGGGAGTGGGAGAGAGGGAGAGAGGGGGAGGGGAAGAGTGTGTGTATGGGCGATGCGGGGGACTGGGGGTGGGGGGGGGCGGAGATGGCGGACTAAGTCAGGTCAGGTCAGGTGGTGGGGTCAAGAGGGGGGGGGATAGTAAGGTCTATCCCAGGTGTTAATGCCTTTTCCCCTGACTGAACAATTGTGTGTGTGTGTGCGCGTGCACGTGTGTGTGTGCGTGCACGTGTGTGTGTGTGTCTGTTTAGCGTGTGCACACTTGTGTGCGTGTATACGTACGTGGGCGGGCGTGCTTGTATGTGTCAAGATATCCCTTATGCGTTACCTCTGCCTAAATGAGCCACTCTGAGATTTTTAAATATATTTGATATCCTGAACGAGAATTTGATAATCTTTTACCTCAATCTGTACACCTGATTAATTGACCAGAGAGGGGTACATACCAGACTGCCTCCCGCTCACACACAACCAGATGAGCGATGTATGATGACGATGTTTATCCTTCGTTGTCTCCCACTAGGTGATTCACTAAATGCTGGTAGATTGATGAGGTCTTCTTCTCTGTCTACACAAAGCTCTGGAGTCAGTCACTGTATCGTTATGTGACAGTTCACTAATTCACTGTACCACTGATCACAGTCACCACTCACAGCACAATCAGGTAGCTCCACGGCGGGTCGTCCCACCCGGTCAGGTCACACACTTACATGCACCGGTGATGCCCTAGCTCCACTTTTCGTTTCTTCGCCAAATCTTCGCACTATCGCTAGCGATATGACTATGCTATGTTGCACCCTGCTAGCTACACACTGCGAGAGGCCAAATACTATGATCTAGCCTCTATACTCCTTCAATGTCCCGAGAAATTGACGAATTTCCGCGGACCTCACTAATCGCGTGTCTCCTACAGACTCATTAATCATTTTTGTTTTGTGTGTGTGTGTGTCTGTGTGTGTGTGTGTGTGTGTGTGTGTGTGTGTGTCTGTGTGTGTGTGTGTGTGTGTGTGTGTGTGTGTGTGTGTGTGTGTGTGTGTGTGTGTGTGTGTGTGTGTGTGTGTGTGTGTGTGTGTCTGTGTGTGTGTGTCTGTGTGTGTGTGTCTGTGTGTGTGTGTGTGTGTGTGTGTGTCTGTGGCCTACCTCTCACACTGGCGGAGGGTCCACGAAGCAATGATCCAGAGAGACACCATGAACACAAGGAGCACTGTGCCCGGGCAAATGGTCATCAACGTCTTGAGAACAAATCGGGTGTTGAAGTTGATCCTGTTGAGAGCCCCTATGCTCCGTGACGACGCGTCCGTGAACAGCTGTGTGAAGATAGAAAATCTAACCCCTCGTTATCACAGGATGCTGTGTGAGATGGGTCATTGTCATGGGATGCTGGGAGAGATAATGGGACATTGCCATGGGATGCTGGTGGCAGATGATGAGACATTACCATGGGATGGGGGGAGGTAATGAGACATTACCAAGGGATGGGGGAGGTAATGAGACATTACCAAGGGATGGGGGGAGGTAATGAGACATTACCATGGGATGGGGGGAGGTAATGAGACATTACCAAGGGATGGGGGAGGTAATGAGACATTACCAAGGGATGGGGGGAGGTAATGAGACATTACCATGGGATGGGGAAGGTAATGAGACATTACCATGGGATGGGGAAGGTAATGAGACATTACCATGGGATGGGGGAGGTAATGAGACATTACCATGGGATGGGGGAGGTAATGAGACATTACCATGAGATTGGGAAGGTAATGAGACATTACCATGGGATGGGGAAGGTAATGAGACATTACCATGGGATGGGGGAGGTAATGAGACTTTACCATGGGATGGGGAAGGTAATGAGACATTACCATGGGATGGAGGAGGTAATGAGACATTACCATGAGATGGAGGAGATAATGAGGCATCACCATGGGACACTCTGGGAGGTGAGGCACTGTCATGGGATGATGGGAGAGATAATGAGACATGGCTAATGGATGCCTGGAGACATAATGAGACATTACCATGGGATGCTGGGGGGAGATAGTTAGACATTTACCAGCAGTTGCATATAAGAAACTCCAAGATGTAACCAGTGAGAGAGAGGTTTCTTGGGAAGCAAAAGACCATGGACGTCTTTGGCGAGATGGATCAATGAATAACAAATATATACTTTGTTGAGAGGAAATTCTCTGGCCAATATGGAGTCGACCACTGTTGACAATGTTCCTTGCAATAAATACAAATTGACATCATTAGGGAGGAAACACCTTTGAGGACGGATGGAGTGGATCTAAGCGTTGTAAATACACACACAAAATAATACAAGGAGTTAATGGATGCCGGAAACTTGAGGAATTGTCATTCTTGGTACAGGGAGAGAGGCTGTTGGGAGGCTCTGTTGGGAGGCTCTGTTGGGAGGCTCTGTTGGGAGGCTCTGTTGGGAGGCTCTGTTGGGAGGCTCTGTTGGGAGGCTCTGTTGGGAGGCTCTGTTGGGAGGCTCTGTTGGGAGGCTCTGTGTGTAACAGATGTATGGGCTCACAAGACTTATTGTTGCACACAGAGAAATCACAGTAATGTGATAAAGCCATGAAAAAAATCCACAAGAGCTGTGATGAGGATTCGAACCTATGTGCTGGGTGTTCCCAGACACGCGCCCCAGACGACATGGTCTACGACACGGCATGGACACGACGTGACTAAGCTGGCCCAGTCGTTTAAAAGGTATGTCTGGGAATACCCAGCGCATAAGTTCGAATCCTCATCACGGCTCCTGTGGATTTACTCATTGTTGTATTTAAACAAAGTATTTTTGTGACCATATTTCGAGAATACTGTTAAGGTGGACGAACAAGTGGGACTGACAATGGAGACGGTGTGGGCGTCAGGGGGCTGACAGTTGTAGGGCTGCTGACATTATATGCCACTGACAGCATTAAGGGGCTAGCAAAGGAAAGGGAAGTGAAACTGAACATGTTTTGGGCGTCATGCGGCTGACAATGAAAAGGGGGGATGACACTATCGACAGTTTGAGCGTCAGGAGGCTGACAAGAGGAAGGGGATGATACTATCGACAGTTTGAGCGTCAGGAGGCTGACAAGAGGAAGGGGATGATACTATCGACAGTTTGAGCGTCAGGAGGCTGACAAGAGGAAGGGGATGATACTATCGACAGTTTGGGCGTCAGGAGGCTGACAAGAGGAAGGGGATGATACTATCGACAGTTTGAGCGTCAGGAGGCTGACAAGAGGAAGGGGATGACACTATCGACAGTTGGGCGTCAGGAGGCTGACAAGAGGAAGGGGATGATACTATCGACAGTTTGAGCGTCAGGAGGCTGACAAGAGGAAGGGGATGACACTATCGACAGTTTGAGCGTCAGGAGGCTGACAAGAGGAAGGGGATGACACTATCGACAGTTTGAGCGTCAGGAGGCTGACAAGAGGAAGGGGATGACACTATCGACAGTTTGAGCGTCAGGAGGCTGACAAGAGGAAGGGGATGACACTATCGACAGTTTGGGCGTCAGGAGGCTGACAAGAGGAAGGGGATGATACTATCGACAGTTTGAGCGTCAGGAGGCTGACAAGAGGAAGGGGATGACACTATCGACAGTTTGGGCGTCAGGAGGCTGACAAGAGGAAGGGGATGACACTATCGACAGTTTGAGCGTCAGGAGGCTGACAAGAGGAAGGGGATGACACTATCGACAGTTTGAGCGTCAGGAGGCTGACAAGAGGAAGGGGATGACACTATCGACAGTTTGGGCGTCAGGAGGCTGACAAGAGGAAGGGGATGATACTATCGACAGTTTGAGCGTCAGGAGGCTGACAAGAGGAAGGGGATGACACTATCGACAGTTTGGGCGTCAGGAGGCTGACAAGAGGAAGGGGATGACACTATCGACAGTTTGAGCGTCAGGAGGCTGACAAGAGGAAGGGGATGATACTATCGACAGTTTGGGCGTCAGGAGGCTGACAAGAGGAAGGGGATGACACTATCGACAGTTTGGGCGTCAGGAGGCTGACAAGAGGAAGGGGATGATACTATCGACAGTTTGAGCGTCAGGAGGCTGACAAGAGGAAGGGGATGATACTATCGACAGTTTGGGCGTCAGGAGGCTGACAAGAGGAAGGGAGAAGACGATAGGTAATAGAAGTCATCACGTACAATGGAGGAGCATCAACAGTGGTTCGTGAGGCAGCAGGAACACACAGGGAGTAGGGAAGATCAGCTAGCAGTGCTGCTGACTTTGGAGTGGTCTGGTTGATCAGTCCAGCAACCAGGAAGCCGACCGGGCCGCGGGGACGCTAAGCCCCGGAAGCACTCAAGGTAACCTCAAAGTAGTGACGACGACGACGACCCGTCGATAGGATGCAGCCCGGTAACTCAGGTACGAGAAATGACAAAATAAATATAATTCCTCTACAGCCTCTTCAGACGCTACGTGTGACACTTGAGGCAGAAAGTGAAGAGTAGAAACTCATGCCTGGTGCTGTCTTCCTTCGCACCAGCTCCTTCTAGGAGAACAGTTACTGTGAAGCGAGAGATCTGTAAACATGTTCGAACACCATTGGCAGCAGAAGAATAAGTCAGGTAGAAACGATGCATATTCGCTACGAGGCAAGAGTGTCAAATTCTTAGATGAATGAGAACAATTCAAAGAACCAGTTGTGATGTTGAACCCACTGGCGAGAGAACGACCCCTCGCAGGGGGCAGCCCAGAGATGATATTCAAAGGGAAGGTGCCAGATCTGCCTTCCAGCATTCATGACATTCTGTCAATCAACAGAAGACGCCGCGTCTACAACCATATTCCCGAAATCTCGACACTGGAAAGCAATATAGCATCCCGAGGTATCAAAGTGCAGGAGTAGCTTGTCATGAATGTGAGACCCCATGTGTCGATGTACCTACTGGCGTCGAGAGAACACTAGGTGAAGGGCAGTAGTCGAGTCCCTGCATAGTATAACCGCGGAGGGGTGAGAAACCTGATAAAGGAGGCAGAGCGCTAGGAGGAATTAGAAACAAGTGAAGAGCCAGTGACATATGAAGACACATCCAAATTTCCCAAGTCAAACCCACTGGAAGGTGTTGACGAGGAAAGTGTTGACGAGGAAGGTGTTGACGAGGAAGGTGTTGACGAGGAAGGTGTTGACGAGGAAGGTGTTGCCCCGAGTGTGGTACGAACGGCACCATTCGTATCCAACAGATTGACAGTTGAAGAACTATACCTCGCATGTGCTCTGAACCATGGTATTGGTGTTAGCCTTATGGAGTGCCAGCTGGGGCTCCTTTCATGCCCCTCACACCACATCAAAGAAAATCTTTATGGTATCAACGAGGGGAAGGTAAGAGTTAGAGATATTGTACATGATGCCTCTCCGACAGACTAGGACCGTCGAGTATGAGCCCTAGGCACCTGTGTGCCGTGGCCACTAGAAGACCATACTCGAACATACGGTTCTGGCAAAGCACATAATGGAACTCTTCTCCAGATTGATAGAGCCCCCCGTCCCTATCACCCAGACTGATAATCCTGCCAATGCTCTCTGTAGATTGTACTTTGACTCTTGGAGAATGGTTCCCTCCCCAACGAGGGCATATCATCAGTTTGTGCTATAACCTGAACACCAGGGTGGAGTGTTTCGCAGAGAGGAGAGTTTTAAATACCACTGGGTTGAGGATCACACCGTGTGGGACCCTGCTTATGTGTGGGATGTGGAGACCTTACCTCCAACAATCACCCAGAAAGAGCGGCCAGCCATATGACCCTGCTCTCCCAGAGAAGCCAAAGTAGGCTAGGCCCTGGAGGAGTATTATGGTAAACCGTGTCTGAAACTCCGTTTAAATCCAAGAATGTTGTAAGGAGAACCCTCCTCCACTCAGTAAGTGTCCATGATAAGGTGTTTAAAGTTGAGTAGACAGTTTGCCGGAGCTTGGGGAATGGATGGAGAATAGCAGGTTTCTATGGATCAGGGAAGACACACAAATATCAGCAGGTATTGACAAAAAACAGGTGGCAATGCAAAGTTGCTAGCACATGCAAACGAATTCGTTTGGAAGACAATCCGCACCAGATGATGTGCTCTATCTGGCAAATGTTAGATCAGCATTTGCCTCCTCCAGTTCCCAATGTGTAAATTGGAGATCAAGGTCCAATGCAATGTGCCAGTGCCTCGTAGCCTGGTGGATAGCGTGCAGGACTCGTAATTCTGTGGCGCGGGTTCGATTCCCGCACGAGGCAGAAACAAATGGGCAATGTTTCTTTCACCCTGAATGCCCCTGTTACCTAGCAGTAAATAGGTACCTGGGAGTTAGTCAGCTGTCACGGGCTGCTTCCTGGGGGTGGAGGCCTGGTCGAGGACCGGGCCGCGGGGACACTAAAGCCCCGAAATCATCTCAAGATAACCTCAAGATAATGCTCTTCCCGGTATCTCGCTACCACTGGCATCCCGAAGCAGAAGGTAAGGTCATGAATAGATCTGTGTCACTGTGCTTTACATACAATGGCCGAGGCACCCGAGGCAATGTCGAAGCTGAGGGAGTTGCTGAGGGAGTTGCTGAGGGAGTTGCTGAGGGAGTTGCTGAGGGAGTTGCTGAGGGAGTTGCTGAGGGAGTTGCAATTCTCAGCCCTTGTCTTAACGTTGAAGATAACTTGACGACTATTAGCGTCCGCCTTACAGAATCTCTGCTTCGTTGAAAATAAGAAAATAGGAAAGGTGGAAAGAGAGGAAATGTGTATAATGAATAACAGTAGAACAAGGGGGCCACGGGTGGAAGCTTGAGACTCAGATGTGTCAGATTTTCGGAAATTTTCTTTTAGCTTAAGGGAAGTGAGAAAATGGAATGACCTAAAGGAACAGGTTGTAGAGGCTAACTCCATTCATAACTTTAAAAGCAGGTATGATAGGGAAATACTGCATTAGGAGTTATTGCATTTGACAACCAACGGCTAGAAAAGCAGGGTCCAAGAGCTAGAGCTTGATTCTGCAGGCACAAATAGTTGAGTATACATATATCTTAATTTCTCAAGGATGCCTATCTGAAATAAACTAAAATATGATTATTTGCTGACATTATTAACCATAACATGAAATGTTGTCTAGTTGCTTAAAGAAAATGTTGGATGTATGAAACTTGAGACATCTTAAGTCCCCAGCAGCTTACCTCTATAACCCTAGCTGACCTGCCTTTATTGTATCCTCCCGAGAGTTCTCTACGTCTAAACAGTCTTGCTATTTGTGCTTACAGTTTATTAAATAATGTTAATTATCAGAATAACATGTTTTCATGTTTTACCTTAACTGTTAATAACACAAATTGAAAGCTATACCTGAGTTAGGAGTTAATGACCCTTAAATGCTTGTAGGCTTAACTCAAGACGTCACATGACCGAAATTGATCTCAGTTACGTCAATTCATCTGAACTAATGATTCTCACTCCCTTCACAGACTTTCAAATGCATCTTAAACTCGTAGAAAGTCAGGAAAAGTAGCTTCATGCCCCCAACTAACCTTAGAATGTAGTAACATGACCCTGCATATGAGGTACAGGCGGAGAAACATAGGTAGGGAGAGGGTGACGTCGATGGGCACCCACTGAGAGCCCTCCACGCCCCCCTGGTTCGAGAGCTTGGTCGTCCAATAGAAGTAGTACTCTCCAGGGACCGGGTGGACTGCGCAGATGATCAGCTCCATAGATATTCTGGCGATACGCTGCCAGGTCATGGCGATGCGCCAGTCGTCTGCACAGTTGTCGATCATGAACAGCTGGAAAGAGACCGTGCTCTCTATTAACAAACAATGAGAACTGAGTGTCAGTAAATAAGCAGTTTGTTATGAAGATTAGTTAAGAGGTATATTACAAAATTATTTAAATAATTATTTTCTTCAAGATATACAGACGTGAGACTTTTTACCTTGAAGAAATTAGTAAAATAAATAATCAGTGATGTTGCCTCCAGCAAGGCCTACACCGCCTGCTCTCTCCTATATAATGTGACTCCCGCCAGGTGACCGAGTGGGACTGGTGGACGAAAGGGAAGCTTCTATACACTAGCTTCTATACACTAGCTTCTATACACTAGCTCTGGATTACGGACCTGCCCGAAACGTGCTAATGGATGTACAAGAATGCACAAAATCTTGTATATATAAATAAATAAAAAAAATAAAACTTGGCCACAGCAATAGCAAGCCAAAATGCTTGAGTTTACCCGTATAAAATATATAATTTCCATTTTCTATGTATTCTCATCTTCCCCATCCTCTCACTTAACCTTCATAAGGATAACTTTGAAAATTTTCTTCTTTACTAAATTGAATAATTTTAGTTCGGGCATTATTTGACTATTTCTCTCCCGTTGCAAGGTTATAAATCTTTATTATTTCCTTGTATTCTTCCTCTCCTTCCCCTCATTCCAGTCTGTAATCCCTGCTTCCTGTCGGCTTGGCTCTTGTTTACATATTGACAACACTTTTTTTTATAATAATAATATTAATAATTCATTTTGTCGGGGACAGGCAACCAATATATATTATATATATATGAAGGGTAAAGTATTCCTTTACCCTTCAAGTGTGTGGAACGTACAAAACGGTAATGCCAAGTTCGTTGTTGAGATAGGACCCAACACAAAACGTTTCTTTCGAAAATGTTTTCGCAGTCTCCGTGGTGTAGTGGTAAGACACTCGCCTGGCGTTCCGCGAGCGCTATGTCATGGGTTCGTATCCTGGCCGGGGAGGATTTACTGGGCGCAATTCCTTAACTGTAGCCTCTGTTTAACGCAACAGTAAAATGTGTACTTGGATGAAAAATCGATTCTTCGCGGCAGGGGATCGTATTCCAGGGACCCTTAGGATTAAAGACTTGCCCGAAACGCTACGCGTACTAGTGGCTGTACAAGAATGTAGCAACTCTTGTTTCTGCACCTTCCACTAACGTTTCCAAAGAGTTGTGGGAAAGAAAAGTTGCAAGTATGGGTCAAGAGGCACATGACCCATGACTGCAACATGGGGTCAACAGGCACATGACCCATGACTGCAACATGGGGTCAACAGGCACATGACCCATGACTGCAACATGGGGTCAATAGGCACATGACCCATGACTGCAACATGGGGTCAAGAGGCACATGACCCATGACTGCAACATGGGGTCAAGAGGCACATGACCCATGACTGCAACATGGGGTCAACAGGCACATGACCCATGACTGCAACATGGGGTCAACAGGCACATGACCCATGACTGCAACATGGGGTCAACAGGCACATGACCCATGACTGCAACATGGGGTCAAGAGGCACATGACCCATGACTGCAACATGGGGTCAAGAGGCACATGACCCATGACTGCAACATGGGGTCAACAGGCACATGACCCATGACTGCAACATGGGGTCAACAGGCACATGACCCATGACTGCAACATGGGGTCAACAGGCACATGACCCATGACTGCAACATGGGGTCAAGAGGCACATGACCCATGACTGCAACATGGGGTCAACAAGCACATGACCCATGACTGCAACATGGGGTCAACAGGCACATGACCCATGACTGCAACATGGGGTCAACAGGCGCATGACCCATGACTGCAACATGGGGTCAACAGGCACATGACCCATGACTGCAACATGGGGTCAACAGGCACATGACCCATGACTGCAACATGGGGTCAACAGGCACATGACCCATGACTGCAACATGGGGTCAACAGGCACATGACCCATGACTGCAACATGGGGTCAACAGGCACATGACCCATGACTGCAACATGGGGTCAAGAGGCACATGACCCATGACTGCAACATGGGGTCAACAGGCACATGACCCATGACTGCAACATGGGGTCAACAGGCACATGACCCATGACTGCAACATGGGGTCAAGAGGCACATGACCCATGACTGCAACATGGGGTCAACAGGCACATGACCCATGACTGCAACATGGGGTCAAGAGGCACATGACCCATGACTGCAACATGGGGTCAACAGGCACATGACCCATGACTGCAACATGGGGTCAACAGGCACATGACCCATGACTGCAACATGGGGTCAAGAGGCACATGACCCATGACTGCAACATGGGGTCAACAGGCACATGACCCATGACTGCAACATGGGGTCAACAGGCACATGACCCATGACTGCAACATGGGGTCAATAGGCACATGACCCATGACTGCAACATGGGGTCAAGAGGCACATGACCCATGACTGCAACATGGGGTCAAGAGGCACATGACCCATGACT
>NC_059634.1:15120396-15177896 GCF_020424385.1 Procambarus clarkii | reverse complement strand
CCAGGTACCTATTTACTGCTAGGTAACAGGGGCATCAGGAAGAAAGAAACTATCCATTTTTGTTTCCACCGGCGCCGGGAATCGAACCACGGACCACAGGACTACGCATCCAGCGTGCTGTCCACCCACTCACACAACGCCCTCAGCGCCAGCGTGCGTGCGTGCGCGTGTGCGTGTGCGTGAGCGTGTGTGTATTTCAGTGAGTGGTTCACACCAGAGAAGCGCTAATGATCCAGTCATATTTACTTCACAAACAGAAGGTCTCACATGCCGCGGGTCCCTAAGAAAGGTGACACAATTTTCTGACACGGAGCCGACATCCAAGTCGACAACAAAGGCGACGAAATTCAATCGTCCTTCACTTTCATAATGTCTACACTGTCGACGAGACCGGGATGTGGGGGGGGGGGGGAGGGAACTATCAGGAGAAAGCACCAAACCATTACGACTGTATAACACTTGAAAGAGGTCAGGATAAGGACTTGAAATGGGACGGGGGGAAAGGAATGGTGTCCAACCCCGTGGACGGTCGGGGGATTGAACGCCGACCTGCATGAAGCGAGACCGTCGCTCTACCGTCCAGCCCAAGTGGTTGGGGCAACGGGATTATTCCCCGTTTTGTGCTCAATATTGGATTAATTACCAGCTGTTGCTGCTGGAAGTGTATATATTTCACTCACAAATCTATTTTGTATAAAATGTGATCTATTTGTTGGTTTACCTTAGTTGGAATGTTCAAAGGTTTGAATGCTCATTTTAAATGATTCAGTAATTAGTGGCGGAGTTCGTGAGCTTCAGCTTGTGTGTGGATTTTCCACAAATAAATTCTGAAAACCTTCAAGCTTTGACAGTCTGAGTAGTAATTAGCGTGGTCTGTGTAAGTGTTTTTGTGGGTCTCAATGTTGTCATACGTAGTCTGATATTTTAGGTATTTATGACTCTGATAATCAACTTTTCTGCCAATTAATCCCCCAACGTGTCAATAATATGGATTTTTCCTCGTATAGGTTTGTTATCTTTCTTGTCTGCTTTACTTAAATTTCTCTACTTACTCTGCTTTCTCCCACTATCCTGCTTCAGGTGATATCTTGTCTTTTTTTCTATTAACTTTCCGCACTCTCTCACATGTGTCTACCTCATGTCCTATTTTCATTATGATTTCTCTGGTACATCTCTACTATTTCCCTTCATTTTACCGGGAAACTTTATTATATTTCCATATAATTCCATATAATTAATAATATGTTTCTTGCTCCTTTTCTTCCGTATAGTTCAAAGTCTTTCTGTATGTCAGCTTCGCCACTATCTACAGTTGTCTATCATGCCATCAACTTTATCTATTTTCGTTATTACCATTCCTTATCTCAGTGCTTTTTTATCTTTTTCCTTCTTACTTTACATTATTTTTATCTTTGTGTATTTTACCAACTATTTCTTATATATCTTTCAAGCCCTGAAGTGTCGTGACTTTTTACTATAATTAAATACCTGCTTCTTTTTATATAATAAGAGACGAACTTTTGGCAAAAAACTCCTTGATTGGTGAATATTTTCATCATTCTGCGATGTATCTGTTATTGATAATGTTTAGAGACCCATTCTAAGAAGGACATGTCAGCGGTGCTTTATGTGTGTTAATTACTGCTGCAGACTCACTTATAGACACTCACTTATAGATGAGTGTCTTAGGTGACACTCAGACTTGTCGCATCAGAGTTTTGTAAACACTCAGCACTTGTCGAGATCTGGGTCACTGAGCATCAAGTGTGGAGACACACTTCGCTAATCATAACAATCCTTCAGCAGTTTAATGTTGTTGAGGAAGATGGAGAGGATATATAGATGAAATATTTACTGATAACAATACACTTTGATGATCTTAAAATGTGCACTTGAAGCTGATCATTCCTTGATCTTCAGAAACATGCAAGAGTGATCTAAATAAGTATGTCTTTTTCACAGGCATAATAACAAAGGCTAAAACCATAGGTGTGGGGTTTTTATCCCTTGTTCTAAATGTCAGTCGACGCTGGTTCATGACTTGTCATGAATGTGGCAGGTGTTACCTGGGTGTTACCTGGTGCTGCAACTGCTAATTCAGAAGAGGTAGCAAGAGCAGTAACAGCAGTCGTTGAAGGGTGAAGGTGGAGGCGAGTGTTGAGGCCACACCCGCCCGCCGCCCTCACAAGGCCGCCCTCACAACGAGCAGCAGTCCACCTGCGTTGTCTTCCATCAGAGGCAACTTGTCGATGCTGCTAGGAGAGAACTTAACAAGTGTGAAGTACCAATACTCTATAGTTGTCAGGAGTTGTAAGATCCTCATGTCTTGGCCAACACGAGGAGCCAAAACGATGTGTTTACTTCTTGAGAACAAATTGGACAACGGCTGTTTGGAGCGGAAACTGCTAGCGATATGGCTAATCCGGCCGGTGCGTTCTTCAGGAGACATTTACTCCTCTTTGTCTCCATCTTAAAGTACAGTGAATGGTTGTACTGTATGTGACTGTCGCCTGCAGGACCTTCCTCCTCCCTCAACCAACACAAACTTCTCATCACTCTTTAAGGTCTTAATGCTGGCGACTTTCACATTTATTTGATCACTCCAAAATTCACTCACAAAAAACTATAAGGTATACAACTGAGTATGTCTCGTCTTTTACAGCAATTCAGACACCTTAAACATCCCAGTCGGACAGCAAGCACATGATCAGTGTCCGGTCATGGGTCTATTCTTCCTGTGTTCTAAAAACCCAGCAGTACTTATGTCCTGAAACAATATGGAGGACCTTTTGTCCTGTGGGTCACACTCTGAGGGTCTACTTCCTTCGTCTCAGTAACTCCTGTATATTTATGTAGTTTCTCCATTCATCTTGCCAGTTATATCCATCAGGTTCATCTGGTGTCAGTATAAACGCACACCTCTCCTGTCATTTATTGTGTAATCTGATCTTTGACATTTTAAGGCATTAAGTAAGCCACCGAGGTCCTTCAGAGTCTCTGTATTAGCTAGCCAGAGATTTGTCGACGAGGGACGTCGACCTGGTAGGGTGTCCCAGCGGTGTCACCCTTCAGATTGTAGACGGCTGGAGTATAGCCAATCACAGAGACAGCTGTTCATTATGTTCACATAACCCATCATGTTCATCATGTTCACATAACCCATCATGTTCACATAACCCATCATGTTCATCATGTTCACATAACCCATCATGTTCATCATGTTCACATAACCCATCATGTTCACATAACCCATCATGTTCACATAACCCATCAGGTTCATCATGTTCACATAACCCATCATGTTCGTCATGTTCACATAACCCATCATGTTCATCATGTTCACATAACCCATCAGGTTCATCATGTTCACATAACCCATCATGTTCATCATGTTCACATAACCCATCATGTTCATCATGTTCACATAACCCATCAGGTTCATCATGTTCACATAACCCATCATGTTCATCATGTTCACATAACCCATCATGTTCGTCATGTTCACATAACCCATCATGTTCATCATGTTCACATAACCCATCATGTTCATCATGTTCACATAACCCATCAGGTTCATCAGGTTCACATAACCCATCATGTTCATCATGTTCACATAACCCATCATGTTCATCATGTTCACATAACCCATCATGTTCATCATGTTCACATAACCCATCAGGATCATCATGTTCACATAACCCATCATGTTCATCATGTTCACATAACCCATCATGTTCACATAACCCATCATGTTCACATAACCCATCATGTTCACATAACCCATCATGTTCATCATGTTCACATAACCCATCATGTTCATCATGTTCACATAACCCATCAGGATCATCATGTTCACATAACCCATCATGTTCATCATGTTCACATAACCCATCATGTTCATCATGTTCACATAACCCATCATATTCACATAACCCATCATGTTCATCATGTTCATCATGTTCACATAACCCCATCATGTTCACATAACCCATCATGTTCATCATGTTCACATAACCCATCATGTTCACATAACCCATCATGTTCATCATGTTCACATAACCCATCAGGATCATCATGTTCACATAACCCATCATGTTCATCATGTTCACATAACCCATCATGTTCACATAACCCATCATGTTCACATAACCCATCATGTTCACATAACCCATCATGTTCATCATGTTCACATAACCCATCATGTTCATCATGTTCACATAACCCATCAGGATCATCATGTTCACATAACCCATCATGTTCATCATGTTCACATAACCCATCATGTTCATCATGTTCACATAACCCATCATATTCACATAACCCATCATGTTCATCATGTTCATCATGTTCACATAACCCCATCATGTTCACATAACCCATCATGTTCATCATGTTCACATAACCCATCATGTTCATCATGTTCACATAACCCATCATGTTCATCATGTTCACATAACCCATCATGTTCACATAACCCATCATGTTCATCATGTTCACATAACCCATCAGGATCATCATGTTCACATAACCCATCATGTTCATCATGTTCACATAACCCATCATGTTCATCATGTTCACATAACCCATCATGTTCACATAACCCATCATGTTCATCATGTTCACATAACCCATCATGTTCATCATGTTCACATAACCCATCATGTTCACATAACCCATCAGGATCATCTTGATTCTTCGCTTTACCTCTAAATTTTCTTCCCTATAATCAAACGTGAGCAATATTCCAATAATTTATTCCTTTTCTTCTTTTCGATTTGAAATATTTGTTTAATTTCTGTGGCGGCGGTTGTGGCGCCCGGCCGCGAGTGTGGCGGGGAGCTGGTCGCCGCGGACTGGAGCTTCCGAGGCCGCGAGTGTGACGGGGGAGCTGGTCGCCGCGGACTGGAGCTTCCGAGGCCGCGAGTGTGACGGGGGAGCTGGTCGCCGCGGACTGGAGCTTCCGAGGCCGCGAGTGTGACGGGGGAGCTGGTCGCCGCGGACTGGAGCTTCCGAGGCCGCGAGTGTGACGGGGGAGCTGGTCGCCGCGGACTGGAGCTACCGAGGCCGCGGGTGTGACGGGGGAGCTGGTCGCCGCGAGTGTGACGGGGGAGCTGGTCGCCGCGGACTGGAGCTTCCGAGGCCGCGAGTGTGACGGGGGAGCTGGTCGCCGCGGACTGGAGCTACCGAGGCCGCGGGTGTGACGGGGGAGCTGGTCGCCGCGAGTGTGACGGGGAGCTGGTCGCCGCGGACTGGAGCTTCCGAGGCCGCGAGTGTGACGGGGGAGCTGGTCGCCGCGGACTGGAGCTACCGAGGCCGCGGGTGTGACGGGGGAGCTGGTCGCCGCGAGTGTGACGGGGGAGCTGGTCGCCGCGAGTGTGACGGGGGAGCTGGTCGCCGTGGACTGGAGCTACCGAGGCCGCGAGTGTGACGGGGGAGCTGGTCGCCGCGAGTGTGACGGGGAGCTGGTCGCCGCGGACTGGAGCTACCGAGGCCGCGAGTGTGACGGGGGAGCTGGTCGCCGCGGACTGGAGCTTCCGAGGCCGCGAGTGTGACGGGGGAGCTGGTCGCCGCGAGTGTGACGGGGGAGCTGGTCGCCGCGAGTGTGACGGGGGAGCTGGTCGCCGCGAGTGTGACGGGGGAGCTGGTCGCCGCGAGTGTGACGAGGGAGCTGGTCGCCGAGGACTGGAGCTACCGAGGCCGCGAGTGTGACGGGGGAGCTGGTCGCCGCGAGTGTGACGGGGGAGCTGGTCGCCGCGGACTGGAGCTTCCGAGGCCTGCACAGTTGCAGCGGCAATATGCAAATTATGAGTGAATCTGGACCGTCGCCGTCCAATATGCATAGAAATTAGGCGACCACTGGATATAAAGTATAATGTTTTATGACTAGGCCTTATATGCCCAGGCGTTATCGCTTCCCACAGATAAGTTAACTGAACTATGTATACACAAATAAGAAGGTTTTAAACAAATAACCATTGCAGTAGATAAGGTGAATCTTTCATCAGCTGATAACTTTAATTTTTGGTTGAATTAATGTAGTAACTGCAATCACTCAGTCTCCGACTCGCTTCTTACCCACACAAGTAAGACAAGTACCCACACAAGTAAGTCAAGTACCCACACAAGTAAGTCAAGTACCCACACAAGTAAGACAAGTACCCACACAAGTAAGACAAGTACCCACACAAGTACCCACACAAGTAAGACAAGTACCCACACAAGTAAGTCAAGTACCCACACAAGTAAGACAAGTACCCACACAAGTAAGTCAAGTACCCACACAAGTAAGACAAGTACCCACACAAGTAAGTCAAGTACCCACACAAGTAAGACAAGTACCCACACAAGTAAGTCAAGTACCCACACAAGTAAGACAAGTACCCACACAAGTAAGTCAAGTACCCACACAAGTAAGTCAAGTACCCACACAAGTAAGACAAGTACCCACACAAGTAAGACAAGTACCCACACAAGTAAGACAAGTACCCACACAAGTAAGACAAGTACCCACACAAGTAAGACAAGTACCCACACAAGTAAGACAAGTACCCTCACAAGTAAGACAAGTACCCACACAAGTAAGACAAGTACCCACACAAGTAAGTCAAGTACCCACACAAGTAAGACAAGTACCCACACAAGTAAGACAAGTACCCACACAAGTAAGACAAGTACCCACACAAGTAAGACAAGTACCCACACAAGTAAGACAAGTACCCACACAAGTAAGACAAGTACCCACACAAGTAAGACAAGTACCCACACAAGTAAGACAAGTACCCACACAAGTAAGACAAGTACCCACACAAGTAAGACAAGTACCCACACAAGTAAGACAAGTACCCACACAAGTAAGACAAGTACCCACACAAGTAAGACAAGTACCCACACAAGTAAGTCAAGTACCCACACAAGTAAGACAAGTACCCACACAAGTAAGACAAGTACCCTCACAAGTAAGACAAGTACCCACACAAGTAAGACAAGTACCCACACAACTAAGTCAAGTACCCACACAAGTAAGACAAGTACCCACACAAGTAAGACAAGTACCCACACAAGTAAGACAAGTACCCACACAAGTAAGACAAGTACCCACACAAGTAAGACAAGTACCCACACAAGTAAGACAAGTACCCACACAAGTAAGACAAGTACCCACACAAGTAAGACAAGTACCCACACAAGTAAGTCAAGTACCCACACAAGTAAGACAAGTACCCACACAAGTAAGTCAAGTACCCACACAAGTAAGACAAGTACCCACACGCTTTGTTGGCGCTATTCACTATATTTCCACATTTCCCTCAGAAACGGCAATCGTTACTTTTGGGGCGGATGTTCCGTTCCGTTTTGGTCATGTTCCGTGCGTGTTTCACAAAAAATAAATGTTTAGCCTTTGAGATATTACAAGAATCATTTTATTAATTTCATGATTCAAATTGCTTCTGCATCACATTCTTTTCACAGGTGTGCATCACGGCGCATCATATCACACGACGATTTTTTTTGTTTATCTTACCAGATTTAATTTATGGAATTTATTATCAAATAATATCCCAGGTCTCTGGGTTTTTTCTCGCTTTCAACTGGAAATTTTGGCTTGGTGGGTGTCAATGCTTGACTACTTTAGTCCACTATGGGCTCACCACAGACCGTGCTACTTGGAACTTTTTTGTTCCAAATAGGGATATATTTTTAGCAATGAGAAACACCAGTTGTTCTCTATTTGAGGTCTCTAGCAGCTCCCTGGAAAAATTTAATGCGTTTTTCCATTAAAACATGTAAATATTAATACATTAGATTTATTTACTAATTCGAATTCATCATTTTATATTTGAAAACAAAGTTGTGTTTGGATTACTTGATGAAAGACACGTCACGTTCTCCAGAAATGACGGAGGACATTTGCATGTAAAGTTAGACGAGACAATCAAAGAGCAGATGAGGCTGAGCCTCGCCGGAGGATTGTACCATCAGCTGGTCAAGTGGTTTTAACGGTTTAATGACAAAAGGATTGGAGGAAGGCCGGGTTTATCGGGTAAGTAGAATTAGATGTGGTTAAAATGAAAATGAATAGTTCACCCATTCTTCACCTTTTCCCTACGACTTCACTTTCAGTCTACGCCTTAGTCATTTATCCTTCCTTCGTAAACATTCCCATGGAATGTTACAGAGATAACAATTACTATTACTACTTCTACTGTTTTACCTCACTACGACATCTACCTCCTCTTGTACACACACTCGATCTGTCTACTGCACCAGTTACCTGGTTGATACCTGGTTGATGGGGTTCTGGGAGTTCTACTATTCCCCAAGCCCGGCCCGAGGCCAGGCTCGACTTGTGAGAGTTTGGTCCACCAGGCTGTTGCTTGGAGCGGCCCGCAGGCCCACATATACCTGGTTGATGGGGTTCTGGGAGTTCTTCTACTGCCCAAGCCCGGCCCGAGGCCAGGCTCGACTTGTGAGAGTTTGGTCCACCAGGCTGTTGCTTGGAGCGGCCCGCAGGCCCACATACCCACCACAGCCCGGTTGGTCCGGCACTCCTTGGAGGAATAAATCTAGTTTCCTCTTGAAAATGTCCACGGTTGTTCCGGCAATAGTGTGACAAACTTTCACCCTCTCAATACGGGTGTTTGTCCGGGCCTGTTGACCTCACTTTCGGCAGGTCAAGGAGTGCATCTTCTGCACTCCTTGGTGCTTGGAGGGTTGCTTGGGCACCTTGGATAGATATCGTGGACGCATGCATCCCTCCAAGCCTTGGAGGGGATGCTTGGGCACCTTGGATAGATATCGTGGACGCATGCATCCCTCCAAGCCTTGGAGGGTTGCTTGGGCACCTTGGATAGATATCGTGGACGCATGCATCCCTCCAAGCCTTGGAGGGGATGCTTGGGTCCACAAGTCTCCTGCTTCACCTGCTGTACTCACCTGATATCGTGGACGCATGCATCCCTCCAAGCCTTGGAGGGGATGCTTGGGTCCACAAGTCTCCTGCTTCACCTGCTGTACTCACCTGAACCTCGAGGGCGTGATAGGCACATATGAGTCCGAGGAGGATGACCGTCGACACACTAATGAGGGTCTTCAAGGCGTGGGAGGCCGAAGATCCCTGCGGAGGAGAGAGTGAACAGTTAGTGACCACAAACACAGGAAATATGATGAGAGAAGTCTTCTTAAACCTCAACGGAAAGACAGTATGGAAAGTGGACCACTTGAGCAATGCTGAGAAGAAAATGAATAATATGTATGCAGCAAGAGTCAAACTAAAGAGGTAAGGAAGTCAAGATGACATTAGACAAATTTGATGAAGGGCCCAGTATGGATGGGGGGGGCCCCAGTATGGATGGGGGGCCCCAGTATGGATGGGGGAGCCCCAGTATGGATGGGGGGCCCCAGTATGGATGGGGGGCCCCAGTATGGATGGGGGCCCCCAGTATGGATGGGGGCCCCCAGTATGGATGGGAGGGAAGTAAAGATGGAATATCGATATGGAAGGGTAAGGACCATTACGGAAATGGTTATCGACCATATTATTATATATAATACTGTATATATAAAATCACAATGACGTGATGTGTCAATAAAAATCATTTTGTGGTACGGAGTGACTTGAACCCGCGACCTGGTGGTTCCCAGACGCCTGCCTTAACTGACTCTGCCACAGTGGTACAATGTGACCGCCAGTATTGGAGGTCTGAGTGTAGTCGGGTTGATGGTAAAATCCTGTTTGGGAACCGTGGCCTCCAGAACCTCCCCAGAGAACTCTGTAGAGTTCTGGGTTGGTCAACTTTGTAACATCGTGGTCGAGTAGGTTAAGGCAGACGTCTGGGAATCACCAGGTCATAAAAATTCATAACCTCTCCTTCGAACCTCAAACAGACAGACACATTTCCATTTAGCTCTATAGAAGGGGTAACCCGGCTCCACCCGGGTCTTTTTACTCCCTCTTCAACCCTTTTCCCCTTGGTATCCCCCTTCCCCATCTCCCTCTTCTCTCAGAAAATTTATTATTACTGAAACTACTGTTTTGGTCTATCAGAAAATATATTATGATCACTAAAATCTCTAAGGGATTCACACCAAATATTTGACACATGACTCCACGAAACGCGTATAGGGGGTGAGGGGGGGGGGTCACTATAATTGTTAATATTTGTAAAGCGTTTAACTTAAGCCGACCTTAACCAGCCTACGTCCGCCCTAGTCAATTTCCCCGGCAAAGTTGGATGAGGTCAGCCCCAATCGTCTGGCCTCCAACCATGGACAGACAGAGAAGACAGACATTCTCGCTTATAGTACAGATATGGTCAACAACAGAGGTCCAGAGCCTCTGCCTCCAAGATCCTCTTCTCTGCCTCTCTGATCCTTTTCTTTACCTCCAGGATGTTCCTTTCTGCCTCTCAGACCGTCCTCTATGCCTCCAAGATCCTGTTCTCCGTCTCTCAGATCTTCCACTGTACCTCTTAGATCCTCTTCTCTGCCTCGAAGATTCTCCTCTCTGCCTACAAGATCCTATTCTTTGCCTCTCAGATTATTCTTCAAGATCCTCATCTCTCCCTCCAAGATCCTCTTCTCTGCCTCTCAGATCCTTTTCTCTGCCTCCAAGATGCTCCTCTCTGCCTCTCTGATCCTTTTCTTTACCTCCAGGATGTTCCTTTCTGCCTCTCTATGCCTCCAAGATCCTGTTCTCCGTCTCTCAGATCTTCCACTGTACCTCTCAGATCCTCTTCTCTGCCTCCAAGATGCTCCTCTCTGCCAAAGAGCGTCTTGTGTTTGTCTCAGCCGAGAGCCAAGTGCGCCTCGAGATGGGTGTTCTTTACCTTGTGTCTCAGGTGGTGGACGCCACAATCCATGAGATAAATTCCTTTCCACGATTCTTCAACAAAAGGCTCTTTGATGTGTGGAAAAACACACACACACACAGTCCTTGGACCTAAACTGTTTCTGATATATGTAAATGATCTCCCAGAGAGACTAGACTCGTTCATCTCTATGTTTGCCGATGATGCAAAAACTATGAAGAGGATTAAGACAAAAGAAGATAGTATGAGGCTACAAGATGCCCTAGGCAAACTGAAGGAATGGTCCAACAAATGGCTAGTAAAGTTTAACCCAAGTAAATGTAAGGTGATGAAGTTAGGCAGAGGAAATAGTAGGCTAGACCCTGGATACCGAATGGGAGATGAAGTCCTTCACGAAACGGACAGAAAGATCTAGGAGTTGATATCACACCAAACTTGTCTCCTGAAGCCCACATCAAAAGAATAACATCGGCGGCGTATGCGAGACTGGCTAACATCAGACCTCCCTTCAGAAACCTGTGTAAGGAATTCTTCAGGACCTGACATATCACATATGTAAGGCCAATCCTGAAGTATGCGGCCCAGCATGGAGCCCGTACCTTGTCAAGCACAAGACGAAGCTGGAAAAAGTTCTGTGGTATGCCACTAAGCATACCTCAGGCATACCAGAACTTAGAAGCAGGAGTTACGAGGAAAGGCTGCGTGACCTGCACCTCACGTTGCAGGAACACAAGAGCTCGGAGAGACATGATCACCACATACAAAAATCTACGGGGAATTGACAGGGTGCACAAGGATGGATTATTTAACACGAGTGGTACACGCTCAAGGGGACACAGGCTGAAGCTGAGTACCAAAATGTGCCACAGAGACATTAGAAAGAACTTTTTCACTGTCAGAGTATTTAGTAAATGGAATGCATTAGGCAGTGATGTGGTGGAGGCTGACTCCATACACAGTTTCAAATGCAGATATGATAGAGCTCAAAAAGCTAGAGAATCTGTACACCAGTAGATTGACAGTTGAGAGGCGGGACCAAAGAGCCAAAAGTTCAACCCTCGCAAGCACAACTAGGAGAGTACAACTAAGTGAGTCCACACACACACACACACACACACACACACACACACACACACACACACACACACACACACACTCGTAAGACCAATCCTGGAGTATGCGACATATCTCTAAACATTTTTGAGGTATGAAAAAAAAACTTTTTTTAGGCTCCATACTGGACCTCATACGGCAGGACTGGCCTTACATACGTGGTATACAAGGTTCTCAAGGATTCCTTACACACAGGTTCCTGATAGCAGTTCTGGTGTTAGCCAGCCTCGCATACGCCACAGATGTCACACACGATGTGTGTGTGTGTGTGTACTCACCTAGTTGTACTCACCTAGTTGTGTCTGCAGGATCGAGCATTGACTCTTGGATCCCGCCTTTCGAGCATCGGTTGTTTACAGCAATGACTCCTGTCCCATTTCCCTATCATACCTGGTTTTAAAATTATGAATAGTATTTGCTTCCACAACCTGTTCCTGAAGTGCATTCCATTTCCCCACTACTCTCACGCTAAAAGAAAACTTCCTAACATCTCTGTGACTCATCTGAGTTTCAAGCTTCCATCCATGTCCCCTCGTTCTGTTACTATTCCGTGTGAACATTTCGTCTATGTCCACTCTGTCAATCTGTGTGTGTGTGTGTGTGTGTGTGTGTGTGTGTGTGTGTGTGTGTGTGTCCGTGTCCAATTTTCATGAAGCCTACCAAATTATTTAAGCGAAATATTAGAGCAATATTTATGTGTACATTGTGCTTTGATGATCTACTAGTTAGACGTAAACCTTTTTTACATTCGTGACAATTATCAACACATGAATAATTCATTCATTAATCTGACACGGATATAAATATTCCAGGGCTCAAAGATTCCGTGAATTAAGTGTAATATGTATGCATGGGGGCGATTAATTACTCATGAACGTACCATACTATAGAATTAAATATTTAGGACGCATTTACCCTTAATATGAGATGCGACGTAAAACCTCACCTTGTCCAGACTAATAATAGGAATAATAAGATATATGTTACTTGAAATGTATTTGATGTTCCTATGAGAATTGCAAGTATTTGTCGAGGTAGAGACGGGAGAGATAATGAACAGTGGTAAGATGATCTGGATACATTCTAAGATGATTTGGGAATGATTTAATATAACTCACACAGCTGAAGGAGACACAGGGACGGAGGTGTGAACAGAGGAACGGAACAGAGGGAACAGAGGGAGGGAACAGGGGGTGGGAAGGATGATCGGAAGTGTTAAGTGGGTGAACACTGAGAACACTGCTTTAATGGTTAATGCTTTATTAAATGCTTTAATGGTTAATGCTTTATTAAATCAGACTCGTCATCTTGCTTTCAATATACTTCGTCAAAAGACTGACAATTAAAGAGAGGATAACACCACAGTGAGTGCCACTGGTGGTGAGTGCCAGGCCTCGAGACTGTGGGAACGCCACACTAAAATTTCCAAAGTGTCGGTGTGAATCTATCCACACCCGCGGATCGAGGGGGGGTGGATAGGGCCCTCCTCCAAAGCCATGGGCCCCTGACACGGGTCCTCGGGACGGCCAGCCCTGCTCCGCCCTGCTCCATCGAACAGGCAAATACGCTACTGGATGTGTGCGACGCGGCAGCCAGGCCCTGAAGTGCTGCCATTACTCGAGTTTGTTGGAGCAACTCGGGTGTGTAAGGAGGCGAGGCGTCGCGTCCCGGCACATCGAGCAAGAACGGTTGAGATGGCTGGGGAGGGTAAGGAAGGAGGGGGGGAGGGTGAGGAAGGAGAATTTGCGGTAAGCGACTTCGTATCGTGACAGCTACTGCCCATAAGATCAGCTCTTTCGGTGGATATTCTCAGCCGCAGGCTCATTCTAGTGAAGCTTTTGAGGCCGGGCAACAACATTTCCCGAATCGGGGAAATTTGTAGAGGGTTTATGCAGTCTGAGGCGTTTTATCTTAGCGCAATGCGTGCAGGCAAGAGTAACTGACGGAGCAGCAGCAGCTGGTGCAGGAAGATTGGGAGAATGGCTCTTGGTGTGGCAGGACCAGCAATGCATCCGTTACGCGAGAAATAGCTATCGAGTGAATATAGATTTGCTTGTATCGTTGTCATGTATCGTTACAGTACTCTAAGACAGATAACTGTGATAAAGAAAGAAGGAGCCATTCTCTTACACACACATCCCCAGCATGCAGCCCATAGCAGCTGTCTAACTGTTAGGTGAACAGGTGCATCAGTGAAAGAAACTCTGCCCATTTGTTTCTGCCTCTACCGGCAATCGAACCCTAGCCATTAGGACAAAGACTTCACAGCGCTGTCCACTCAGCCGCTAGGCCCTTTTGTGTGTGTGTGTACTCACCTAGTTGTACTCACCTAGTTGTGTTTGCGGGGGTTGAGCTCTGGCTCTTTGGTCCCGCCTCTCAACCGTCAATCAACAGGTGTACAGATTCATGAGCCTATCGGGCTCTGTCATATCTACACTTGAAACTGTGTATGGAGTCAGCCTCCACCACATCACTTCCTAATGCATTCCATTTGTCAACCACTCTGACACTAAAAAAGTTCTTTCTAATATCTGTGTGTGTGTGTGTGTGTGTGTGTGTGTGTGTGTGTGTGTGTGTGTGTGTGTGTGTGTGTGTGTGTGTGTGTCCTATAAGGGGCTGGGGATGGTGGTTATGCCATGGCTGGTCCTTCAACATTGCCGAAGAGGATATTGGAAATTCTTGCCCGAAGAGAGCAGTCAATTGAAATCGGATGGTAAAACTCTGACCCTCCGAGCTGTTACGTCAACTTGACGAGGGTATCCGGTAAGTTATTGCCATAAACACTGCAGTGATGCGGGCAACCATATCAAGTTGATGGTTTTAAAGTAAATAAGTAATAGTAAGAACTTATTATATTAAAGTAAGAATTAAAAGTATAAAGTAAGAATTACCTTAAACTAAGAATTTAGTATATTAAAGCTAAAACTAAAAAGATTTGTAACATATCAGTTGTTAGTCTCATATCATTTAGCAGTCTCCGTGGTGTAGTGGTAAGACACTCGCCTGGCGTTCCGCGAGCGCTATGTCATGGGTTCGTATCCTGGCCGGGGAGGAGGATTTACTGGGCGCAAATCCTTAACTGTAGCCTCTGTTTAACTCAACAGTAAAATGTGTACTTGGTTGTAACAAGGATTCTTCGCGGCGGGGATCGTATTCCAGGGACCTGCCCGAAACGCTACGCGTACTAGTGGCTCTACAACCATGTAACAACTCTTCTATATATCTCAAAAAAATCTGAACGCATTATGTATACCACGCAAGTCACTTTTGAAGTCAGAAAAATTAAATCCTTGACTTTGTTAATAATGTGTTATCTATTGCTTGGACAACTGTAAACAGCTCGGCGCGGAAGTGTGATGAATGATGAGGCTAGCGATACTCTAGGGAACGTGCACTCAACCCCACACACTCCCGCTTGCACGTTGCAGATTGCATTAAACGATCTGAAACTAGACCACCTTAGTGGCAGTTCAGCAATACATCAAAAGGCATTTGTGGCACAGTGGTTGAGCGTCGTCATGCTGCTCTGTGGTCGAAGTGTTCGCATCCCTGATAGACTAACTGAATAATTTGTTATTCTCACACTAGATTGTTTGACAACTTTTATGATTGGGAGAAGGGGGCCAGGACACTACCCGCCAAACACACACCGAAACTACGACGTTGGTACAACGTTCGAACAAGTTACAACACCTCCTAACCAGTTATAACAACCAATATAGCAAGTTTTAACAACGTTCTAATACGTCATAAACACGTTAAGCCAAGATGTAACAACTTTATTACAAGTTGTAACAAGCGGAAAGTAAGAGACAGTTTCGGTTTGTGTTTCCCGGGTAGTGGCTGCCATACGTCCTCTAGGATGGATCAAAATGTTGACCGGATAGCAGTTTTTCAACTATACTGTCATCTGACTCCCATTCAACCTTAAATTTGATACTAGGAGACTAAAGCATTCAGCCTCTCAAAGAGCTCTGAGAAGAAGTCCCCAGCTATCCTTCCATGTTAATATGTCACCAACGTATGTGTACCAAATCATGTCTCGAGGTTCCATCTGAGAGAGGGCGCACGTCTCGAAGTATTCCTTATACTGGTTAGATAACACTGGAGGCAAGGGACTACCCCATACTACAACCATATTTCTGACAGTAAAAACTGTCATGAAAAGAAAACGTTAGTAGATTTTCATTAGTTAGTAGAATATAATGAATAATTAGACCAATTACCCTTTCTAGACGTGCTAGTAATAAGGAGTACCACCTCACTGAGCTTCACGTGTACAGGGAAAACCCACATCCCGGTAACTACCTCCATAACTTCAGTAGTCACGCCAAGAAAAAGTAGTGTTGCGTCGGGTCTGTTCTTAAGGGCATTGCAACACACTAGTCCTCAGAGGTTAGACATTGAAATCAATAAAATATTCAGTCAACTTAATAAAGTAAGATCCCCCAACTGATTCTTGTGCGATGCTTTAGAAGTTGCCAAAGCAAATTACTGCCAGACTGACAACTAGGCAGCAGAAGATCGCTAGTAAGAACAACTAGTCTACCAGTGTGTTGCTGTAGACATCTGCCAGTGTGTTGCTGGAGACATCTGCCAGTGTTGCTGGAGACATCTGCCAGTGTTGCTGGAGACATCTGCCAGTGTTGCTGGAGACCCCTGACAGTGTGTTGCTGGAGACATCTGCCAGTGTGTTGCTGGAGACATCTGCCAGTGTGTTGCTGGAGACATCTGCCAGTGTGTTGCTGGAGACATCTGCCAGTGTTGCTGGAGACATCTGCCAGTGTGTTGCTGGAGACATCTGCCAGTGTGTCGCTGGAGACATCTGCCAGTGTGTCGCTGGAGACATCTGCCAGTGTGTCGCTGGAGACCCCTGCCAGTGTGTCGCTGGAGACATCTGCCAGTGTGTCGCTGGAGACCCCTGCCAGTGTGTCGCTGGAGACCCCTGCCAGTGTGTCGCTGGAGACATCTGCCAGTGTGTTGCTGGAGACATCTGCCAGTGTGTTGCTGGAGACATCTGCCAGTGTTGCTGGAGACATCTGCCAGTGTGTTGACAACAACTTCGATGTACTGGTCAGGGTATTCAATACAGAAATACAGCACACTGCTATGTTATTATTCTTAGAGTTCACTGAAGTGTGTAAGCCGCCATTTCTGAGTCTGCCACGACTAAGCAGGGCAACGCCTTCACTCTGCAGACAATGAGCCACAATAATGTAGCTGATGATATGATGACCAAACCACGCACCTAAAGATGAAGACACGATGATCTTGCCTTCACTCATGCGTAAAACTAAGTACAGAGTTTTGTTCGAAAGCTTCAAAAGCCCCTTTAATACAAAACAATTAAAAATACCAATAAAGGATTATCATCGATCAATTAGGTTAAGACCAGCAGGAGGTGGGTGACCGTATTTGTCTTGGGAAATCTCGATAACGGAGATAAACTTTGTTACCAACTGTTGTGTACGATTTACCAAAAGGTCCGAAATTAATTTGGTTCTCTGACATGTTCCCAGAAGATTTCCTTGACGCGACGAAAGGTCATACGACCAAACACTTCATTCTTTATTATTTCACTATTTTTCTACAACAGTATTTTCGAATTTATCGACATTGTAAAGGTGAATAAGCAATTCTGTCTTCACTTTCCTTGCAATACAAGAGGAATACACCGAGTCACATAAATCTTGGGCCACATTGGTCTATTGGAAAGCTGTCGTCCAGAGGAACGATGAATGGGGTCATTCCCTCCTCACTATACTTCAGAGCTGACAAAAAGTACCACAAAGTGGCCAGATTTGTATCAACAACATCCGGGAAATGACCCAATTGTATTCGTTACCTACAGGGGCGGCTATACACACGCACATACACACGCACATACACACGCACATACACACGCACATACACACATGGGGCCCTCGCGGCCCATGGCCCAGCCGGTTGTACGGTTGGAGGTCCTAATCTTAATGGCGCGGGTTCGTTTCCCGTCGGAGGTGGAAACAAATGAGCAGAGTTTTTTCACCTGATGTACCTGTTTACAACGAAAAATATATGGGGTATTTAAAAAACAATATTAGGTGTGTGTGTGTGTGTGTGTGTGTGTTATATATATATATATATATATATATATATATATAAATATATATATATATATATATATATATATATATATATATATATATATATATATATATGTCCCTAATATTAAACACCTGCCCTAATATTAAACCCCTAATATTAAAAAAAATTAATTATGACTCCCTGTGACATCCTTAAACATGGAACACTGAAACTGGAAGTCAATGTGTCTCACAGGCTCCCCCCCTCCCCCCCCCCCCTCCTGGTACTGCATCACCTGTACTTGTTCCCGCGCCATAGAACTGTTGAACTTCCAAGTTCTCGTCTGGTAACTGCAGAACTGTTGCCCTCAACACACTATTAAACAAAGTATTTGATTATATACTGATTGACTTTTCAGCTGACGAACTTCATACTTCTGACCCTCGGGTTGCATGCAACACTGGTTACTCCCTCTGACCCCCAGGTTGCATGCAACACTGGTTACTCTGACCCTCGGGTTGCATGCAACACTGGTTACTCCCTCTGACCCCCAGGTTGCATGCAACACTGGCTACTCTGACCCTCGGGTTGCATGCAACACTGGTTACTCTGACCCTCGGGTTGCATGCAACACTGGTTACTCCCTCTGACCCCCAGGTTGCATGCAACACTGGCTACTCTGACCCTCGGGTTGCATGCAACACTGGTTACTCCCTCTGACCCTCGGGTTGCATGCAACACTGGTTACTCCCTCTGACCCCCAGGTTGCATGCAACACTGGTTACTCCCTCTGACCCCCAGGTTGCATGCAACACTGGCTACTCTGACCCCCAGGTTGCATGCAACACTGGTTACTCCCTCTGACCGTCGGGTTGCATGCAACACTGGTTACTCCCTCTGACCCCCAGGTTGCATGCAACACTGGTTACTCCCTCTGACCCCCAGGTTGCATGCAACACTGGTTACTCCCTCTGACCCTCGGGTTGCATGCAACACTGGTTACTCCCTCTGACCCTCAGGTTGCATGCAACACTGGTTACTCCCTCTGACCCTCGGGTTACATGCAACACTGGTTACTCCCTCTGACCCTCAGGTTGCATGCAACACTGGTTACTCCCTCTGACCCTCAGGTTGCATGCAACACTGGTTACTCTGACCCTCGGGTTGCATGCAACACTGGTTACTCCCTCTGACCCTCGGGTTGCATGCAACACTGGTTACTCCCTCTGACCCTCGGGTTACATGCAACACTGGTTACTCCCTCTGACCCTCGGGTTACATGCAACACTGGTTACTCCCTCTGACCCTCGGGTTGCATGCAACACTGGTTACTCCCTCTGACCCTCGGGTTACATGCAACACTGGTTACTCCCTCTGACCCTCGGGTTACATGCAACACTGGTTACTCCCTCTGACCCTCGGGTTGCATGCAACACTGGTTACTCCCTCTGACCCTCGGGTTACATGCAACACTGGTTACTCCCTCTGACCCCCAGGTTGCATGCAACACTGGTTACTCTGACCCTCGGGTTGCATGCAACACTGGTTACTCTGACCCTCGGGTTGCATGCAACACTGGTTACTCTGACCCTCGGGTTGCATGCAACACTGGTTACTCTGACCCTCGGGTTGCATGCAACACTGGTTACTCTGACCCTCGGGTTGCATGCAACACTGGTTACTCTGACCCTCGGGTTGCATGCAACACTGGTTACTCTGACCCTCGGGTTGCATGCAACACTGGTTACTCTGACCCTCGGGTTGCATGCAACACTGGTTACTCTGACCCTCGGGTTGCATGCAACACTGGTTACTCCCTCTGACCCTCGGGTTGCATGCAACACTGGTTACTCCCTCTGACCCTCAGGTTGCATGCAACACTGGTTACTCCCTCTGACCCCAGGTTGCATGCAACACTGGTTACTCCCTCTGACCCTCGGGTTGCATGCAACACTGGTTACTCCCTCTGACCCTCAGGTTGCATGCAACACTGGTTACTCTGACCCCCAGGTTGCATGCAACACTGGTTACTCCCTCTGACCCCCAGGTTGCATGCAACACTGGTTACTCCCTCTGACCCTCGGGTTGCATGCAACACTGGTTACTCCCTCTGACCCTCGGGTTACATGCAACACTGGTTACTCCCTCTGACCCTCGGGTTGCATGCAACACTGGTTACTCTGACCCCCAGGTTGCATGCAACACTGGTTACTCCCTCTGACCCTCGGGTTGCATGCAACACTGGTTACTCCCTCTGACCCTCGGGTTACATGCAACACTGGTTACTCCCTCTGACCCTCGGGTTACATGCAACACTGGTTACTCTGACCCTCGGGTTGCATGCAACACTGGTTACTCTGACCCCCAGGTTGCATGCAACACTGGTTACTCTGACCCTCAGGTTGCATGCAACACTGGTTACTCCCTCTGACCCCCCAGGTTGCATGCAACACTGGTTACTCCCTCTGACCCTCGGGTTGCATGCAACACTGGTTACTCCCTCTGACCCTCGGGTTGCATGCAACACTGGTTACTCTGACCCTCAGGTTGCATGCAACACTGGTTACTCCCTCTGACCCTCAGGTTGCATGCAACACTGGTTACTCCCTCTGACCCTCGGGTTGCATGCAACACTGGTTACTCCCTCTGACCCTCGGGTTGCATGCAACACTGGTTACTCTGACCCTCGGGTTGCATGCAACACTGGTTACTCTGACCCCCAGGTTGCATGCAACACTGGTTACTCTGACCCTCGGGTTGCATGCAACACTGGTTACTCCCTCTGACCCTCGGGTTGTATGCAACACTGGTTACTCTGACCGTCGGGTTGCATGCAACACTGGTTACTCCCTCTGACCCTCAGGTTGCATGCAACACTGGTTACTCTGACCCTCAGGTTGCATGCAACACTGGTTACTCCCTCTGACCCTCAGGTTGCATGCAACACTGGTTACTCCCTCTGACCCTCAGGTTTCATGCAACACTGGTTACTCCCTCTGACCCTCAGGTTTCATGCAACACTGGTTACTCTGACCCTCAGGTTGCATGCAACACTGGTTACTCTGACCCTCAGGTTGCATGCAACACTGGTTACTCTGACCCCCAGGTTGCATGCAACACTGGTTACTCCCTCTGACCCTCAGGTTGCATGCAACACTGGTTACTCTGACCCCCAGGCTGCATGCAACACTGGTTACTCCCTCTGACCCTCGGGTTACATGCAACACTGGTTACTCCCTCTGACCCTCGGGTTGCATGCAACACTGGTTACTCCCTCTGACCCTCGGGTTGCATGCAACACTGGTTACTCCCTCTGACCCCCAGGCTGCATGCAACACTGGTTACTCCCTCTGACCCTCGGGTTGCATGCAACACTTGTTACTCCCTCTGACCCTCGGGTTACATGCAACACTGGTTACTCCCTCTGACCCCCAGGTTGCATGCAACACTGGTTACTCCCTCTGACCCTCGGGTTGCATGCAACACTGGTTACTCCCTCTGACCCTCGGGTTGCATGCAACACTGGTTACTCCCTCTGACCCCCAGGTTGCATGCAACACTGGTTACTCCCTCTGACCCTCAGGTTGCATGCAACACTGGTTACTCCCTCTGACCCTCAGGTTGCATGCAACACTGGTTACTCCCTCTGACCCTCGGGTTGCATGCAACACTGGTTACTCCCTCTGACCCTTAGGTTGCATGCAACACTGGTTACTCCCTCTGACCCTCGGGTTGCATGCAACACTGGTTACTCCCTCTGACCCTCAGGTTGCATGCAACACTGGTTACTCCCTCTGACCCCCAGGTTGCATGCAACACTGGTTACTCTGACCCTCGGGTTGCATGCAACACTGGTTACTCCCTCTGACCCCCAGGTTGCATGCAACACTGGTTACTCTGACCCTCGGGTTGCATGCAACACTGGTTACTCCCTCTGACCCCCAGGTTGCATGCAACACTGGTTACTCTGACCCTCGGGTTGCATGCAACACTGGTTACTCCCTCTGACCCTCGGGTTGCATGCAACACTGGTTACTCCCTCTGACCCTCGGGTTACATGCAACACTGGTTACTCCCTCTGACCCTCGGGTTGCATGCAACACTGGTTACTCCCTCTGACCCTCGGGTTGCATGCAACACTGGTTACTCCCTCTGACCCCCTCGGGTTGCATGCAACACTGGTTACTCCCTCTGACCTCGGGTTCGGGTTGCATGCAACACTGGTTACTCCCTCTGACCCTCGGGTTGCATGCAACACTGGTTACTCCCTCTGACCCTCGGGTTGCATGCAACACTGGTTACTCCCTCTGACCCTCGGGTTGCATGCAACACTGGTTACTCCCTCTGACCCTCGGGTTGCATGCAACACTGGTTACTCCCTCTGACCCTCGGGTTGCATGCAACACTGGTTACTCTGACCCTCGGGTTACATGCAACACTGGTTACTCTGATCCTCGGGTTGCATGCAACACTGGTTACTCCCTCTGATCCTCGGGTTGCATGCAACACTGGTTACTCTGACCCTCAGGTTACATGCAACACTGGATACTCTGACCCTCAGGTTACATGCAACACTGGTTACTCCCTCTGACCCTCAGGTTGCATGCAACACTGGTTACTCTGACCCTCAGGTTACATGCAACACTGGTTACTCTGACCCTCAGGTTACATGCAACACTGGTTACTCCCTCTGACCCTCAGGTTGCATGCAACACTGGTTACTCTGACCCTCGGGTTGCATGCAACACTGGTTACTCTGACCCTCGGGTTGCATGCAACACTGGTTACTCAGCAACACTGGCTACTCAGCAACACTGGTTACTCAGCAACACTGGTTACTCAGCAACACTGGTTACTCAGCAACACTGGTTACTCAGCAACACTGGCTACTCAGCAACACTGGCTACTCAGCAACACTGGCTACTCAGCAACACTGGCTACTCAGCAACACTGGCTACTCAGCAACACTGGCTACTCAGCAACACTGGCTACTCAGCAACACTGGCTACTCAGCAACACTGGTTACTCAGCAACACTGGTTACTCAGCAACACTGGTTACTCAGCAACACTGGTTACTCAGCAACACTGGTTACTCAGCAACACTGGTTACTCAGCAACACTGGTTACTCAGCAACACTGGTTACTCAGCAACACTGGTTACTCAGCAACACTGGTTACTCAGCAACACTGTAGGTTCGTGGTGGCGGAAAGTATTCAACGACAACTCGCAAGGTAGTTCTGTTCTCTAATTGGTTCTTGATGCTTTCAAAACTTTTGACAAATATAAACACGCCGAACTTTCTATTATATTTTATTAATAAAAATATAACCCAAGTCCTTGCATGAAAGTGATGTATGGGACCTTCAAAATGGTGACCTTGATGATGAGTCTTACTGACATGGAGGCAAATGGTCAAGATGAGTCTTTAAAATCTATCTTCACACTCATCATAGTCTCATCAGGCATGATGCCTGATGAGTATTTCTTCAGTATGATCTCCATATTGAAGAAATAATTCACAAGCTAACGACATCCTAGGGCATAGGGAGCCGGTCGGCCGAGCGGACAGCACGCTGGACTTGTGATCCTGTGGTCCCGGGTTCGATCCCGGGCGCCGGAGAGAAACAATGGGCAGAGTTTCTTTCACCCTATGCCCCTGTTACCTAGCAGTAAAATAGGTACCTTGGTGTTAGTCAGCTGTCACAGGCTGCTTCCTGGGGGTGGAGGCCTAGTCGAAGACCGGGCCGCGGGGACACTAAAGCCCCGAAATCATCTCAAGATAACCCATGTCTGTCTGATTCTTTTGTTTCAATAGTTTGCTCCCTTTCTGTTCTTCACAGTCTCGTGGTGTCGGGACACTCGGGCTCTTGCTACTATTCAATGTTATCTCTTATTTTCTCAAATTCATGTATTGTAATTGTTCCATTAAACAGGTATTTACTGGGCATTGTAGGTATCAGATACTTTACGTAGCAGCTGCTGTGTGCGGCCGTGTGGAACAGCAGGGAGCACCTGCTGTGTGCGGCCGTGTGGAACAGCGGGGAGCATCTGCTGTGTGCGGCCGTGTGGAACAGCAGGGAGCACCTGCTGTGTGCGGCCGTGTGGAACAGCAGGGAGCAGCTGCTGTGTGCGGCCGTGTGGAACAGCGGGGAGCAGCTGCTGTGTGCGGCCGTGTGGAACAGCGGGGAGCAGCTGCTGTGTGCGGCCGTGTGGAACAGCGGGGAGCAGCTGCTGTGTGCGACTGTGTGGAACAGCAGGGAGCAGCTGCTGTGTGCGACCGTGTGGAACAGCAGGGAGCACCTGCTGTGTGCGGCCGTGTGGAACAGCAGGGAGCAGCTGCTGTGTGCGACCGTGTGGAACAGCGGGGAGCAGCTGCTGTGTGCGACCGTGTGGAACAGCAGGGAGCAGCTGCTGTGTGCGACCGTGTGGAACAGCAGGGAGCAGCTGCTGTGTGCGACCGTGTGGAGCAGCAGGGAGCAGCTGCTGTGTGCGACCGTGTGGATCAGCGAGGAGCAGCTGCTGTGTGTGACCGTATGGAACAGCGGGGAGCAGCTGCTGTGTGTGACCGTGTGGAACAGCGTGGAACAGCTGCTGTGTGTGACCACGTGGAACAGCTGCTGTGTGTGACCGCGTGGAACAGCTGCTGTGTGTGACCGCGTGGAACAGCTGCTGTGTGTGACCGCGTGGAACAGCGGGGAGCAACTGCTGTGTGTGACCGTGTGGAACAGCGTGGAACAGCTGCTGTGTGTGACCGCGTGGAACAGCTGCTGTGTGTGACCGCGTGGAACAGCTGCTGTGTGTGACCGCGTGGAACAGCGGGGAGCAACTGCTGTGTGTGACCGTGTGGAACAGCGTGGAACAGCTGCTGTGTGTGACCGCGTGGAACAGCTGGGATGTCATTTCGTCTAGTTACTGAGCCACACACATTGATGTGGGTGACGTCAGTAGTACGTCAGGAAAATGTCAAGAGCATAATTCCGGAGCCTTAACAACGTCATACTGAGAGTGATGACCGCCCACACGAGGCAGGTGCTGGAGTGTCTAACACCCATCACAATGCTCCCAAACTCAAAATGGCGTAAGGAAACTTAAAATGGAGTAAGGAAACTTAAAATGGAGTAAGGAAACTTAAAATGGAGTAAGGAAACTTAAAATGGCGTAAGGAAACTTAAAATGGCGTAAGGAAACTTAAAATGGAGTAAGGAAACTTAAAATGCCGTAAGGAAACTTAAAATGGCGTAAGGAAACTTAAAATGGCGTAAGGAAACTTAAAATGGAGTAAGGAAACTTAAAATGGAGTAAGGAAACTTAAAATGGCGTAAGGAAACTTAAAATGGCGTAAGGAAACTTAAAATGGCGTAAGGAAACTCAAAATGGCGTAAGGAAACTCAAAATGGCGTAAGGAAACTTAAAATGGCGTAAGGAAACTTAAAATGGAGTAAGGAAACTTAAAATGGAGTAAGGAAACTTAAAATGGCGTAAGGAAACTTAAAATGGCGTAAGGAAACTTAAAATGGCGTAAGGAAACTTAAAATGATGCAGAAGTTTGCAACGAGATTCGTGCAAGAGCTATGAGGGATGGGGCGTGAGAGCAGACTGAAACAGCGGGACCTAACGTCAATCTGAAAAAGAGTAGAGTGGAGACATGATAGAGGTATATAAAATACTTAGAAGGATTGCCTGAATGAAGAGGAAAGGATCTTAATACCAACAGAACATAAGGGGATAGATGGAAGTTAAAAAAAAAAAGATGAGCTATAGAGATGTTGCAAGTTTTTAAATTACCGTGAAATGAACTAGAGGAGTGTAGGTGCTAGTAGCGAACTCCATTCACAATTTAAAGTTAGATATGACAAAATTAAATCCGGGCAAACTATTGCTGCTGCCGGGTCCAAGAAATAAGTTTCGCTCCTAGAAGCACAAACCAGTGAATACAAATTGTAAATTACACACTCACACACTCATCCCACAGTTGAGAGACGGTGTAACGACCGCTTCCCTCTTTGTAATAACCGCGGCCTCTATAGTAATAACCCAATGTTCCCCAGTATTAATCCTGTTATCTTGTTATCTCTCGTGATCGTAATATACGCTCTCTGTTGTACATCTCTGTCTCTCTTCACTCAATACCCCAGCTTAACACTGTTACAGTCCAGTATGACCCCTCACTGGACTGCCACGTATGTAAGAGGAATATTAAATGAGGAAGATACACCAAGGACAAGGGTTATTAGTTTAAAAAAACAAATAACAAAACACATTTACACTGCCACCACCTTCCTGACCAACCATACCTGAATGTGTCAATCCCCGATCCCCCAGGAAGGCAAGGAATCAGTAACCATGGGACTCCGGGTAATATGAATTTCAGAAATAAATTTTGGAAAATTAGTTTGTGTAATTTACGTTACTAATTTAAATCCAAGGGCAACTTTAGTAACGATTAATTGTTAGGAGAACCTGGGGGGCTTCCAATACAACACCTAAAAAATGACAAAGTAGCAAAATATATCAAAGGGGAGTTAAGTGAATACCACTGGACAAGCTATACAATTTATTTTATGAAACATGTAAATCAAGACAATTTGAACACATAACCTATTCTATTTCCCTAGAGGCACAATGGATATTTACCGAGGACACAAAAACTCAAGTGCTACGATACCTTAAATACCCGCACTACGGCCACGATGTTTATGGCTGCCCTCAGCCCCGAGGATACGGGCTTGCGGCCCTGTTCCTAATACACTCCCAAGACACACTGATGAAATTTAGTTTTTCCAACTTATTGCTGGGAAGGATTACTCCTCCCACCATCTAATACAGCCCCAGGCTCCACCCATTATTTTGGCAATGGCCAACCATTTAACACGTAGGCCTGAGGTCTGGCACTCTAGGGCCAATAAGGACTTGGCCCTTATCTCAGGCCAATCACCTTCACTGATCTGTCGTGGAAAGCTACATGAATTCCTGAAGATTGAGTCAGCTCTCCCCAGCTAAAGAGAAGGGGGACAAGGCGCGTCTATGGAGCCCAGGCACCTGCGAGCAATGTTTACAAAACTGATAATTTATGTTCAAGCCTGTCTCCTCTAAGATAGGAGTAGGGACATTTGACTCTGCCTGGTATGGGGAAAAGGCCGGTGAGAGGGAAAGAGAGGGGATGAGAGGGGATGGAGAGGGGAACATCTGAGTGGGGAATTGAGTGGGAGAAGCCAAGGTATCCACGACCACCCTACCCTCAGGTCAACCTCTTGACCCTGACAAATGGGCGACAGGGGGGGGGGGAAGAGGAGGAGACGAATGACGGCCAAGGGGAGGGGAGAAGGAAGGAGGAGAGAGGGAGAAGGAAAGGAGGGGAGAAGGGGAGGGAAAAGAGGGGAGAAGGGAGAACCAATGATCTGAGCCCCAGATCATTACAACTCCCCCTCCTCGGAAATTAAGAAATTTGTGTGTAAAGCAAGTTACACACACTTTTCTTATCCAGAAATCCTGCCCTACCCTAACCATTAACTCCAAAAACAACATTTTTAACCCAACACTATTTTCAACCAATGCCTCAAAACAAAAGAAATTATCTAATCCTAACTAATTCCATCCAATACTCCAACAACAATAACGGCACACCCAAAAGGTGCGCCCCAGCATGTATTTATACCTATCAACACAACAGTAATAATACATAAAACATAAGGACAGAGACCGTCCCTATAATCCTGACTATCCAACTTGGATGCAGCCACGTACCCTTCCAACTACCTGGAAGACAAAACATCCTATACCTGTCTTGATATAGTAACAAATAACTGGAGAAATCCCAACCTAACAATTACTAACTAGCTAAAATCAGCTGATAGCCTTCAGCTATCCCAGTATTCCACCCGGAATAAAGATCAAACACATCACACAAAACATTAAATAAAAAAAATCAATGTCATTAAAAAAAATTAACAAAATTATAAAATTATATCAACATAGAAGAACACTACCTCTCAGGGACCTAGTGTTCCACTCCACACCTGTGGCAACTGTCCACCACAGCGCATCCCAATCTTAAAATCTAAAGAAAAGACACCGAAATATTTTTATTATTAAAAAAAATTCAATGTCCACAGACATGTCCCTTAACCAACAACAACACTCCGGATATAAGTTCCTCAACTCCTAATATCCCAGAGTTCATATTCAAGTCCACAACAACAGCGGGTGAACACATTTGTCAGACTGTGTACCACACCCTTATTGTTCAGTAAACCACAAAAAAAATTAAAAAATATATATGTATAACTATCAGTATCTAGGATCTAGAAAATCTAGATAAAGTTCCCCACTGATCAACGTTTCTAGAGACCCTACTAGATGGTTCTCAAACCAGTTTACTCATACAACTTATCTAGAGACAGGGTCATTTTCTAATGTTCACTTTCTAGATTTATTTCTCTATTTCACTAGTTCTAGTTTTCAACATTTAATACTGTTCCAGAGAACTTTCCGAAGGTGTATAGGTGCTTACTATCAGATGGAAAATTAAAAGTTGAACTGTTCCGAGTTACCACAGTTTACTATATTAATAGCGTTTATTTGTATATGAAACTTTTCTATAAATATTTTCTCTCGTTCGTTCCTGTTGACATTTCGTTGCTGTAGATTCCGGCGACTACCTCATGTTGCTTGAAGATCCTGGTCGTCTGGAAGTTCCATTTCCGGCCTCGGCCAACTACGGACAGTACAGGGGTCTCGTACTACCCGCACCTGACTTGAGTGACAGCTGACAGCTGGCGGCTGTCAGCTCAGGTGGACCCCGCTAACAGGAACCCGGGTTCACCTCATCTTCTCGCTCCCCAAACAGTCTTGATGGATTGTTGTTAACCATGGCTGCCACAGTAGAGCACAACTTCGACGTGTCACGATGTCTCGCGTTGGTAGTGAGGTTCGAGTGGTGTTGAAGAGGATGGCATGGTGACAGGACAGGTGGGCCCTGCCTCAGCTCCTGGGCGACGTCATCTACCGGCGTTTACTTGTCATCCCGGTACTACTGGGCCGGTACACCTTCCGTGCAACCCCTCGTGTAGCTGAACTTGGGCCGAGGTACAGGATTGTACCTCATCTGGCGATTCCGCAAGCACTCTGTAGGGGTAGTGCTGTTCGTACCTGAGACCACCGCGTTGCATCTTGGTTTCCACAGACGACGCAACCACAGGTTTTGATAAGAGCTGACAAGTCCTTGCAATTAGCGTTCTTCTTCGTAGACCACTCGTCTTCCACTTCCGGTTTTCCCGCAGTCTTGACTACGCGGCTGGTGGGCGTGGTTGGTGATCTTGAGACAGCTAGCCCACGGTTGTGATAGTGACTGGACTCTGCTCCGTGAAGACAGCATGGCTGGACTGGGACAACCTCGTTAGTGACGTGAGGTGTCGGCCGGGTGACTGTACGCCAGTCACCCCTTCCGGATAACCAATTGACGAGTTACCGGGCACAAGGGGGAGGACTTTATGTAACGTGCCTCAGACCCCGATCTTATCAGCCAGGTGGGTCATCCCCAGACCTGCTGATCTCGATCCTTGGTTCACGTGTGACTGGGAGGCTGGAACTGGTGTACCATCAGACCTGAGAAAGACAGACAACAACAAATGGCGGAAGCATGGATATTACTCTGAGGTATAGGAAGTTGGAAACCCCAGAGCAAGGCAAGTATGCTACCTGAGTCATGTACATCAGTAAATACACACCAGTGCCTCTACAGGATAATTATTATGAAATTACTAAACCTGACTAGGGGAGATCATTAACAATTTACTGTACAGCTCGCGACCTTGTTACCATGGGGTGACAAGATTGAACTTGACTACTGATGAGATCTGACAAAAGGTCATCCTCATCATCTGGCTCAGCACTTGGATCATTAGACAGGTCAGGAATTAGACTTGCTGAAGGCAGCTCTAGTTCCTCCCTCGCGTGATAAGGTTTTAATTTATTAATGTGAATCGTTCTCTCAACTTGGTCTTCAAAAATACCTTTAATAACAAAATTAACCGGACCTTTTCTTTCAATTACTCGGTAAGGGCCCCGCCATCTAGGTGCAAGTTTCCTACTCTGATTGGCAGGAGCCGCCTCATTAACTCTCAACACAAGACTCCCGACTTTCAACTCAAGAGGTCGTACCTTCTTGTCATAATGCTGAGCATAGCGGTCTCGTGCTGTCTTGGAAGCCCTGGCTGCAATTCTCCATGCATTTTTCATCTTATTTAAAACTTCTGATGGGTAATCTTCCCCATATACAATATTATGTCTGTTAAGCAGACCTGACGGGAAATTACATGAATGCCCTGTGAACAGCAAAAGGGGTTGGGTGTTAATGGACTGATGGATGGCAGTGTTCAGAGCTAGCTGGACATAGGGGAGTTGTTCGTCCCACGAATTTGCATCATGCTCTGCAAGAATTGCAAGCATATCTTTAACTGACCGGTTCGTCCGTTCTGTCATGCCGTTAGCCTGAGGGTGATAAGCCGTCGTGAATGCTGACGTGGTTTCTATAATTTTACATACTTCTCTAAAAATATTCCCATTAAATTCCTGACCTCGGTCAGAAACTAACACTTTAGGGGGACCGAATACAGTGACGAACCTATCTAAGAACGCCTTTGCAACAGTTCGTGAATCCTTCTGAGGCAATGCAATCAGTGTGGTGTACCTGGACAGGTGGTCTACCAACACCAATACGTAACGGTTTCCTGAATGACTGTGATGCAGATCAATCAGATCAGCCCCCACCCGATCTAAAGGTTCCAAAATTTCTGGGAATTCTTGCAATGGAGCTTGTACCTTAAGGGTACCTTTCCTCCTTTGACAATGACCACAGGACTTAACGAAGTTAATGACCTCTGTTAACATACCGGGGAAGAAAAAGAGTGACTTGGCTTTCATGTGAGTTTTAAAAATCCCCGGATGACCTGCAATCTTAGACGCATGTGCGAGTTTCAACGCCGACTTCTTCAACACCTCTGGGATAACCAACTGAAAAACTGCACGATCCTGCTGTCCCTTTACATAAAATAAGACCCCATCCTTCATTTCAAAATCATGAATTGCTAAATTACGTTTCTTCGACGGATATTTTCCTCCCTCCAAAAGTTCAATAATTTCCTTCCACCTTGGTTCGTTCATCTGGAATTCTCGCATTTTCTCACTGGAAATATTTTCAATGTTAAGATTTACGTTAATAGTAGCAATGTTTCTACTCAAAGTGTCTGGTACAACATGTGATGGACCAGGCTTGTAAAGTATTTGGAATGAGTGAGCAGCTAGTTCATGAGACCAACGTGACATGCGAGGGCACTTAGTTCTTTTCTTAAAAATATGAGTCAACGCCCTGTGATCTGTATAAATGACAAAGTGACGTTGGAAAAGATACGGTTCAAAGTACCTGACACTTTCTACCACAGCCAAAGCTTCCCTATCCGTGGCAGAATAGCGGACCTCCGGACCCTTAACCTTCCTGCTGAAATATGCAACTGGGTGAGGAAGATTGTCATTATCACGTTGCATTAAGCACCCACCAATAGCTATGCCACTGGCGTCAGTGTGTACTTCCCACTCCTTATCAAAATCCGGTACTGCCAAGACTGGGGTGGTAATGAGTTGACTTTTTAATTTTGCATAAGCGTTATCATGCTCAGGTTTCCAAACGAATTTAACATTTTTCTTAGTAAGCTCAGTTAACGGTGCTGTTGTACTTGCAAAACCCTCAATGTGGCGACGGAAATATCCGGCTGCCCCCAGAAACCTTCGAACATCCTTTGCTGTCTTAGGTGTAGGCATGTCAGCAATGGCACGACAGGAGTCGGGGTCAGGTCGGATACCGTCTGTGCTCACCTGGAATCCCAGAAACTTGAATTTCTGAGATGCCAGAGTGCACTTACTCACGTTAAGTTTGAACCCCGCCTTATCTAACAATGCCAACGTCTCAGTCAAATCTCGTAAGTGCTCATCAAACGTCCTGGAGTAGATAACCACATCATCCAGGTACGCTAACGAGTGCCTCCCCAAGACTGGACTGAGGATATAATTAATTGCCCTCTGAAATGATGAAGGCGCTGTCTTTAACCCGAAAGGCATCCGCTTGAATTGATAAGTATGAACCCCATCAGAGAAGGCGGTCTTTTCTCTATCTTTCTCAGCAACTGGGATGGCCCAATACGCAGATTTCGCATCCAGAGTGGAAAAGTATTTGGCTGCCCCAAACTGATCTATTATTTCTTGTATCCGTGGCAAAGGATACACATCACCTTTAGTAATTTCGTTTATCTTTCGGTAGTCAACACAAAACCTATAACTACCATCCGGTTTACGTACCAACACCACTGGCGACAACCATGGTGATGTACTAGGCTCTATCACATCCTGTCTCAACATCCTCTGACACTCATCCCTAATTACTTCCTTCGCCCGTTCCGGAAGTCTCCATTGACGGGTGTAAATAGGAGGATGATCACCTGTAGGAATAACATGCTCGATCCTATCCAGAAGCCCGATCTGATCGTCTTCTGTTGCAAACAGTCTCGGGAATTTACGTAAAATCCCTCTCAAAAGTTTCCTATCTGACTGTTGCACATGTTGCAAATCCAGAGCCGAGATTAACTTATCAACTTCTTGAATATTACTACTTTTTCCTGTCTCGGTCTTGTATTTCCCCTGTGTACTACTTTGTGTAACATTAAGTGCACTACATTGTGCTGTGGTGGCTGGCATCTCCTCCTGGCTTTGATACTGAAAAATTCCTGTATTTTCTACAATTGTAGCCTGAGACACCCTATCACCTGCCCTGAAACGATAGGTTTTGTGCGAGAGATTGACAACTGGAATAAGGGCACCTTTATCAAGCACTGTGATCAAATGATGAGGGATCAACAACCTGTCACATCTCCCAGTCACCTGAAGAGTGGTACCTGGTGTAATGTGACGTCCCACTGATACTTTAATGAATTTAACTGAATGTGGTGGGCAACATTGTTTCACCAAGGCATGTAACCCACATGATTTCTTATCTGTGTCTGGAAGAGACTTAAACAACAACTTTGGGTAGTGAATGTTGTACTTCTGTTTCTTACTAATGGAAGCAATTACTGGAGGATGATCTACCATTTTAATGGGATACACTACCTGGCCCAACTTCAATCTGCACTTCCTTGCTCCCTCTTGAGCCGACAAAGAATAGTTAACTCGTCCCAGAAAATCCATTCCCAACAAAATTTGACCAGGGAATGCAAGATTCTCGACAACCGTGCAATTGTGTGGGTAAGCTTCTTCCTTACCCACTTCAAAATTGAGAGTGGCCTGGCCCAAGATATTAATATGTTGACCATTCACTGCTGTTAAATGCTTCCCACAACGCTTAAGGCGTGTCTCTTTAAGTGTGCTGAAGGCTGACTTTTTAATGAGTGTTGCTTGACTTCCGGTGTCCACAAAAACTGTCAATCTCACACCTTCCACCGTCATCTCAAACGTAGGTCTGCCACCACCCGAGGCGGGATTCTCTCATGATTCTGTTCTCCCCTTCCGGCATCTCGCTTTTACGTGGCCTCTTTTCCCACAATTAAAACAAGTACGCGAGTCCCACCAGTCATTACGTGGGGGTTGTTGCGTGCGACCACTACCCGCCGCTTTCGTCTGGGGGGTCCTGACCTATTGCCCCCTTGTCCGCTCTCTACCTTCCTGCACACCGCATTGACATATGGCGACGTCCGCGCCTCCTCCGCATCCAAGTCCTCATCTATATGGTCTTCGGCGTATTGTACGAGTTCCCTAAAACTCAGGGAAGCCGTGTCCGTAGCGAGGTAGGGACCGATATGGGCGGGCAAGGCCTTACAAAATAGCTGCTTTGCAAACCGTTCCTCCTGCTGCGCATCGTAACCCAACTCCTGAGTGAGATCACCTATCCTGGTCCTAAGGAAGGCACCAAAATCTTTCAATTGAGTACCTTTATCCCTCTGCAATGACGTTAAGTAGCGACGAGCCTCCTCTTTAGTAATTTTCGCCTTAAATCGGTCCTTGATGGCCTGCACAAATTGTGGCCACGTCACCAAATGCCTGAATTCCTCAGACTTCCTCAGGGGCCCGTCGCGACCCACACATGCCCCAGTGGCCAGATTAATTTTAGTTTCATCGTCAGGAGCCGCGGCTAACACAGAATCCATCTCCCACAGCCAATTTTCCACACAACGGTTGCGTTCCACTTTATTCGATGGGAGTTCAGCACAATTTAACCTTGGCAAGGACAACTTCGGGAGTGACGCCACAAGTCCCGGTCTATAGGATGGAGTACTGGGAGTGTAAGGGGGTGCCTGACCAGGGGGGGAAGGAACTATGAGGGGTTGGGTGTAGGATGGGGAAAGGGGTTGGGAGTGGGGTGAGGAGGGATTTCCCAGTGACCAAGGGCCTACCCCAGGTGAGTAACTATTTGAGGCACTACTCTGATAAGGTGGTTGTTGACCCTGTTGTTGATTGTGTGAGGGTTGTGAACCGTTCTGTCCTTGTAGTAACTGTAGCAGCATCTGTAGTACCTGTGGTTGTTGTTGTGCAACCTGTTGTACCTGGTGTTGTTGAGCAACCTGTTGTACCTGTTGTTGTTGTGCAACCTGTTGTACCTGTTGTTGTTGTGCAACCTGTTGTACCTGTTGTTGTTGTGCAACCTGTTGTACTTGTTGTTGTTGTGCAACCTGTTGTACCTGTTGTTGTTGTGCAACCTGTTGTACCTGTTGTTGTTGTGCAACCTGTTGTACCTGTTGTTGTTGTGCAACCTGTTGTACTTGTTGTTGTTGTGCAACCTGTTGTACCTGTTGTTGTTGTGCAACCTGTTGTACTTGTTGTTGTTGTGCAACCTGTTGTACCTGTTGTTGTTGTGCAACCTGTTGTACCTGTTGTTGTTGTGCAACCTGTTGTACTTGTTGTTGTTGTGCAACCTGTTGTACTTGTTGTTGTTGTGCAACCTGTTGTACCTGTTGTTGTTGTGCAACCTGTTGTACCTGTTGTTGTTGTGCAACCTGTTGTACCTGTTGTTGTTGTGCAACCTGTTGTACCTGTTGTTGTTGTGCAACCTGTTGTACCTGTTGTTGTTGTGTAACCTGTTGTACCTGTTGTTGTTGTGCAACCTGTTGTACCTGTTGTTGTTGTGCAACCTGTTGTACTTGTTGTTGTTGTGCAACCTGTTGTACCTGTTGTTGTTGTGCAACCTGTTGTACTTGTTGTTGTTGTGCAACCTGTTGTACCTGTTGTTGTTGTGCAACCTGTTGTACCTGTTGTTGTTGTGCAACCTGTTGTACCTGTTGTTGTTGTGCAACCTGTTGTACTTGTTGTTGTTGTGCAACCTGTTGTGCAACCTGTTGTTGTTGTGCAACCTGTTGTACTTGTTGTTGTTGTGCAACCTGTTGTACTTGTTGTTGTTGTGCAACCTGTTGTACCTGTTGTTGTTGTGCAACCTGTTGTACTTGTTGTTGTTGTGCAACCTGTTGTACTTGTTGTTGTTGTGCAACCTGTTGTACTTGTTGTTGTTGTGCAACCTGTTGTACTTGTTGTTGTGCTACCTGTTGTAATTGTTGAGGTTGTGGGGGTGGTGTGTGTACGTTCATAAGCCCAGGGATCGTCAGACCTTGAGAACCCGCAATGGCATCATCCCCGGGAACTCCTTGTTCAACTGGTGTGGATGTTCTAATAGTGGGGTCCACAACCCCATCACCTCCTATCGCCTCACCAATCATCGTGATGTCCGATGAGCCAGAGCCCCCCAATGAAATCCTGCTTTCGTCCAGGGCTGCCGCCCCTTGGGCACCCGGATCCGTTACACCCCCCGTGGGGTTCGCTTGGGGTCCCTCCGCAAGGGCTAACGTCTGTACTGCCCTCACCAGGTGAGGGTCTGTCGATGGTGCTCCCCCGGTAGCCTCGTCGTCTACCATACCTTTACTCCTGAGCTTCATGTGCTTATCACACGACATATTCTCACTAAACCTCGCAACCTAACCCTACCTGGGGAAAACAGGCAAAGTTCTGATCCCGACAAGCGATTGCGGTGAAATTTTAACACAACCCCGATCTCAACAACTAATCACTCGCTCAATAATCTCTAACCTTTTATGTTAAACCTCTTGAACATCTAGACCGGAACTACCCTTCATTCACGTTGGTCACCGCGTTCCACAGCCCCAGTGAAAACCATAAATTACCGAAGCTTGTTGACAGACGATGACAGCTGTCGGTGTCAGTGTCTCGCTGATTACGCTACACCAAAGAATGAATTTCTTTAGTCATATTATCCTCTTCTCTCATTCGTAACATTTATATGCGGACAGATGGAAATACGCAGCCGGCATCGACTACTAATCATCACTTGTGAAACAAACACTGTATACGATGTTGAACAAACTATATATGCGCACTTATAATCTCCATAAAAGGTTACGTTAATTATTAAATGATCGGACTACTAGAATAAACTTGAAAAAATGTAATTAATTTCCACTATATTTATTTGACACTCGAAGTGGACTGGTAACGCAAATATAAAAATAATTATAGTACGACTTTCTCGTCTGTAAATGCAAATCCAATATGAATCTTAGAAAATTGATAATTACCGAATTCTTGAACCAGATATACTGAATTTATACGATTAATATTTACGTGAAAGGAATTACACTGAATTTACTGTAAATAATTTAGTTTCAACTCTGTTTTTATTTATCGAAAATAATCAGTCTAGTTCACCAGCGCACAATAAATACAACACTTTACGTTAACTGAATTTCTTAAATTTTTCTTGAAAATCTTAGGCGCACTAGGAATGAATGACGTTATCGTTAATTTAACACTGGCGCGATGTTTATATCTTCAACAATTATTTTTAATTCCGTAACGCCCGACGCTAACAACGGCGCTCGGATATAATTATAAGTATTATTAGTTAAACCAAATTAATGTTAAACTAATTATTTACGTTACTGTATGAACTCGATGTTTATATAGCATACACTTGGTCACCGCCGGTCGCGTTGTAGAATACTGAGAAATATACACTGATAACTGCGACGCTCACGGCTACAGAGCCGCGCTGAACATTAAGTAAAAATTAGTAATTAATTTCCCAAAATTATAATTTAAATACTGGCGCGTAGTTGACTTGTTACTTAAACGGAATATAACACTCGCTAACCACTTGGACACGTTGGTAAGTATACAAAAATTAAAGGCGCGCTCACTGTCACGAAGCCTAATCCTCAGAAAGTAGTCTCCGCACTAATTCTTAATTAACCAAGTATTTATTTTCTCAAAATTATAAATTAAATACCGACGTGTAGCTCGCTTATCACTTGAAATGAATATACTACTCACGAGACACTTAGACACTTGGTTGAGCGCAAACAATTACTGAGCGCTGTCACACTGGGCGCTGAGTAAAATCGCTAGAAAATTCAGAGTCCCAACGCTAATTCGCTTAAATGACCAAAATTCGACTTTTGGTCTCTCAAAGTTCGCACTCGGATCACTTTAATCGCACACTTGAATTAACACTGACGACCCGATGATCGTATGGCCAGGCACAAAACTAGAATTTATTCCGAAATTGAGATTTTCCAAGCGACTTTGAAAAATATCATCACAAAAATTTTCCACGATTTCACTGATTTCAGTTCTTTCACTGACTTCACTTTATACACCGCACTTCACTTGAACACAGTAAACCACTCACCTTTTAGTAATTCTCTCAAAGAATTAATACTGCACAATACGAAAACAAAAATTCCAGACTTAAACATGTAAAACAAATACTTAGAAAGATAATAACACTTATATCTGATAATTAGGTAACCAAGGGGAAACACTTAACTAACGAAGGGATACTTAACCTGAAAAGGAACTTAATATACAGGGAACTTAATTTAGTACTTAAGGAAATCTCGATTTAACCTATAACCGTCCCGTCCCGGCCCGCCCTGTCGCTCCTCCAAGCCTAGGTAACCACATCCACCTAGATCCCGACAGTACCCAATAATCCTGTCCTTCGCGGTCAACGGTTAGACTAGAATGCGGAACAACCGACGGATCTAACTGTCCGACACCACCGTTATTCCGTTGCTAGAGAATCTACTACGCCATCCCTCAGTGAACTCTTGGTACCTTCATGGCTGTACCGTAAAAATCTAGCGATTGGGTCGCCTACCACGCCCTCGGGGATAATAATTAGCGTCCTAATACTTCCCCGCCCCGACAATTCGACACCTAGAATTGTTGCTGCGAAAACCACCACGCAGCACCCTTGTCCGTAGTTGCAGAGGGTCGAGAAAAATAATACCCTTTCCAACTACCCAAGGCGGCCTCCACGCTAAACTGTCTGATTAGCGCATACGCTTACTGTATATAATTAAACTTCCCAGCCCGCACGACCCTAGAATCGCCTACTCTATGCGAATCGCACCACATAGGATTACCGTCGACTCTATCTCATGGGCCCCGGCTGCACCCTCACCACATAACATAACCGAACGGACAGGCGCGTGAGGCTTCAATAATCGTCAAGAAATTATTGAAACACCGCTGCTACCATTGTAACGACCGCTTCCCTCTTTGTAATAACCGCGGCCTCTATAGTAATAACCCAATGTTCCCCAGTATTAATCCTGTTATCTTGTTATCTCTCGTGATCGTAATATACGCTCTCTGTTGTACATCTCTGTCTCTCTTCACTCAATACCCCAGCTTAACACTGTTACAGTCCAGTATGACCCCTCACTGGACTGCCACGTATGTAAGAGGAATATTAAATGAGGAAGATACACCAAGGACAAGGGTTATTAGTTAAAAAAAAAACAATAACAAAACACATTTACACTGCCACCACCTTCCTGACCAACCATACCTGAATGTGTCAATCACCGATCCCCCAGGAAGGCAAGGAATCAGTAACCATGGGACTCCGGGTAATATGAATTTCAGTAATAAATTTTGGAAAATTAGTTTGTGTAATTTACGTTACTAATTTAAATCCAAGGGCAACTTTAGTATCGATTAATTGTTAGGAGAACCTGGGGGCTTCCAATACAACACCTAAAAATGACAAAGTAGCAAAATATATCAAAGGGGAGTTAAGTGAATACCACTGGACAAGCTATACAATTTATTTTATGAAACATGTAAATTAAGACAATTTGAAGACATAACCTGTTCTATTTCCCTAGAGGCACAATGGATATTTACCGAGGACACAAAAACTCAAGTGCTACTCTACCTTAAATACCCGCACTACGGCCACGATGTTGATGGCTGCCCTCAGCCCCGAGGATACGGGCTTGCGGCCCTGTTCCTAATACACTCCCAAGACACACTGATGAAATTTAGTTTTTCCAACTTATTGCTGGGAAGGATTACTCCTCCCACCATCTAATACAGCCCCAGGGCTCCACCCATTATTTTGGCAATGGCCAACCATTTAACACGTAGGCCTGAGGTCTGGCACTCTAGGGCCAATAAGGACTTGGCCCTTATCTCAGGCCAATCACCTTCACTGATCTGTCGTGGAAAGCTACATGAATTCCTGAAGATTGAGTCAGCTCTCCCCAGCTAAAGAAAAGGGGGACAAGGCGCGTCTATGGAGCCCAGGCACCTGCGAGCAATGTTTACAAAACTGATAATTTATGTTCAAGCCTGTCTCCTCTAAGATAGGAGTAGGGACATTTGACTCTGCCTGGTATGGGGAAAAGGCCGGTGAGAGGGAAAGAGAGGGGATGAGAGGGGATGGAGAGGGGAACATCTGAGTGGGGAATTGAGTGGGAGAAGCCAAGGTATCCACGACCACCCTACCCTCAGGTCAACCTCTTGACCCTGACAAATGGGCGACAGGGGGGGGGAAGAGGAGGAGACGAATGACGGCCAAGGGGAGGGGAGAAGGAAGGAGGAGAGAGGGAGAAGGAAAGGAGGGGAGAAGGGGAGGGAAAAGAGGGGAGAAGGGAGAACCAATGATCTGAGCCCCAGATCATTACAACGGGACCAAAGAGCCAAAGCTCAACCCCACGCAAGCACAACTTGGTGAGTACACACACACGAACACACACACACACACACACACACACACACACACACACACACACACACACACACACACACACACACACACACACACACACACTGGGGGGCCTCGTAGCCTGGTGGATAGCGCGCAGGACTCGTAATTCTGTGGCGCGGGTTCGATTCCCTCACGAGGCAGAAACAAATGGACAATAAAAAAAAAGTAGTTAGTAAACAGTTGATTGACAGTTGAGAGGCGGGCCGAAAGAGCAAAGCTCAACCCCCGTAAAAACACAACTAGTTAACACACACACACACACACACACACACACACACACACACACACAAAAGCTCACTTATCTAATTTTCTTGCCTATCTCCAACTTGCACTAAGTAATTATCAAAAGAAGGCAGAAAGCCGAGGAGACTATGGAGCCCCATATAACTTCCACTGAATAATGTAGATTTAACGTTAAACATTCCCGCTCCAGCATGAACACATACGTGAGCAGTTCCGAATCACAGTATAATATTTTCCCCAAAACTGAAGACATGTCGTGCTGACGGAACCAACTAAGAAATTTAACGTTAAATTGCCGACATTCCAAGCAGAGGGAGGCGCAAGGTGGGCCAAGCTGAGGATGGACCGAGGAATGCAATTTACCGAGGCCCAGACCTTTGATATAGGAGGCTGGGATGCTTGTGGCCGGCCTCAGTCACGCCTCACCCGACACCCTGTGAGCATAGTTACTCCCTGAGTGAGGCATAATGCCCCCTGAGTGAGGCATAATGCCCCCTGAGTGAGGCATAATGCCCCCTGAGTGAGGCATAATGCCCCCTGAGTGAGGCATAATGCCCCCTGAGTGAGGCATAATGCCCCCTGAGTGAGGCATAATGCCCCCTGAGTGAGGCATAATGCCCCCTGAGTGAGGCATAATGCCCCCTGAGTGAGGCATAATGCCCCCTGAGTGAGGCATAATGCCCCCTGAGTGAGGCATAATGCCCCCTGAGTGAGGCATAATGCCCCCTGAGTGAGGCATAATGCCCCCTGAGTGAGGCATAATGCCCCCTGAGTGAGGCATAATGCCCCCTGAGTGAGGCATAATGCCCCCTGAGTGAGGCATAATGCCCCCTGAGTGAGGCATAATGCCCCCTGAGTGAGGCATAATACCCCCTGAGTGAGGCATAATGCCCCCTGAGTGAGGCATAATGCCCCCTGAGTGAGGCATAATACCCCCTGAGTGAGGCATAATGCCCCCTGAGTGAGGCATAATGCCCCCTGAGTGAGGCATAATGCCCCCTGAGTGAGGCATAATGCCCCCTGAGTGAGGCATAATGCCCCCTGAGTGAGGCATAATGCCCCCTGAGTGAGGCATAATGCCCCCTGAGTGAGGCATAATGCCCCCTGAGTGAGGCATAATGCCCCCCTGAGTGAGGCATAATGCCCCCTGAGTGAGGCATAATGCCCCCTGAGTGAGGCATAATGCCCCCTGAGTGAGGCATAATGCCCCCTGAGTGAGGCATAATGCCCCCTGAGTGAGGCATAATGCCCCCTGAGTGAGGCATAATGCCCCCTGAGTGAGGCATAATGCCCCCTGAGTGAGGCATAATGCCCTCCCCACCTGCCTGCCTCTCCTGGTCCGGGCGTCTACCCCCGCCGCTAAGGCCCGGCAGCTTCTATGGGATTTAGGGGACCATACTGACGGAATTTTAAAAAGAGATCTTGTACGAGTTATTATCACTATGGAAGGTTCCCTATTTATAATTCGCACCGAAGGACAATGTTGGCTTTTCTTTGAATCTTGTGAACGTGAATTGCTCTAAAGTCAATTTATGCCATAAAACTATAATGTTATTTTTATGCTCATCTCCGTAGTGTTAAGATTGATGATCTTAATGGGATAATACTCTGAGAAGTTGGTGATCACTGTATGATGTCTTGTAAACACCACATCAAAGTATTGAGCTTCATGTGCTCGTATTTTCAGTAAAAAAAAAATGGCGAACAATTGAACAAGTAGAATAATGGCCAGATTGAAACATGATCAAACTGATTACGTAGATCGGCCCATAATGGTAGAGAAATTATGTAATAATTTACACACACACACATTGTGGAATAATTAAATATTTTCTAAAAAAAAAGTGTCGACACACTTGATTTCCTCCCCCCCCGTCTCCGACACCAAGATGGACGAGATGAGGCATATTAGAGTGACCGACACACAGAGATCACACTAACGTGATGCATCAAATAAACAATTCCACAAGGGCCGTGACGAGGATTCGAACCTGAGGCTACGGGATCCAGTAAGTTCAGTAGAACTTCGGTTTCAACTCTTTTTAACCCTGTCGTAGCTCAATCGATTAAGGCAGTGTCTGGGATGCTCCCGGACGCGGGTTCGAATCCTCGTCACGGCCCTTGTGGATTTGTTCATTAGTGAGCTTTTAATGTGTATAGCAATGTTGTGGCAATGTTGCTACACTCTAACCAGTGTAGCAATGTTGGGAAATTGTCAGTAGTGAACTACTTAGTATCTTAGATCAGTTGCACATGTGAGATCTCCCATCACATGAGAGATCTCCCATCACATGAGAGATCTCCCATCACATGAGAGATCTCCCATCACATGAGAGATCTCCCATCACATGAGAGATCTCCCATCACATGAGAGATCTCCCATCACATGAGAGATCTCCCATCACATGAGAGATCTCCCAGCACATGAGAGATCTCCCATCACATGAGAGATCTCCCATCACATGAGAGATCTCCCATCACATGAGAGATCTCCCATCACATGAGAGATCTCCCATCACATGAGAGATCTCCCATCACATGAGAGATCTCCCATCACATGAGAGATCTCCCATCACATGAGAGATCTCCCATCACATGAGAGATCTCCCATCACATGAGAGATCTCCCAGCACATGAGAGATCTCCCATCACATGAGAGATCTCCCAGCACATGGGAGATCTCTCATCACATGAGAGATCTCCCATCACATGAGAGATCTCCCAGCACATGAGAGATCTCCCATCACATGAGAGATCTCCCATCACATGAGAGATCTCCCATCACATGAGAGATCTCCCATCACATGAGAGATCTCCCATCACATGAGAGATCTCCCATCACATGAGAGATCTCCCATCACATGAGAGATCTCCCAGCACATGGGAGATCTCCCAGCACATGAGAGCACACCTGGCTATCCGCACACTAATACACCTGACTACCCACAACAATCTACTAGAACACCCGCTCACCGACAACAACAAACAAAGAGACCTTTAGCACTTCCTAACTGTTGCTCTCCGTCTCTGTCAGCCGCTGAGAGGCGTCAGAAGACCCTCAACCTGACAGTCGTGGCCACAATGTTGAACTGTAAGCGGCCAGCCACACTCTTACATGACACATGTTTGATCTCCTGTCTTACCCGTATATATGGGGTGAGCTAAGACGCCACTGGCACTGGTATATTGCCGCTACGTTCATGGCCCAAGCCGGGGCCCGGGTTCCCAGGCTCCGGGCCGCGGTTCCCAGGCTCCGGGCCGCGGTTCCCAGGCTCCGGGCCGCGGTTCCCAGGCTCCGGGCCGCGGTTCCCAGGCTCCGGGCCGCGGTTCCCAGGCTCCGGGCCGCGGTTCCCAGGCTCCGGGCCGCGGTTCCCAGGCTCCGGGCCGCGGTTCCCAGGCTCCGGGCCGCGGTTCCCAGGCTCCGGGCCGCGGTGCCCCGGCTCCGGGCCGCGGTTCCCAGGCTCCGGGCCGCGGTTCCCAGGCTCCGGGCCGCGGTTCCCAGGCTCCGGGCCGCGGTTCCCAGGCTCCGGGCCGCGGTTCCCAGGCTCCGGCCCGGGTCCCCAGGCTCCGGCCCGGGTCCCCAGGCTCCGGCCCGGGTCCCCAGGCTCCGGCCCGGGTCCCCAGGCTCCGGCCCGGGTCCCCAGGCTCCGGCCCGGGTCCCCAGGCTCTGGCCCGGGTCCCCAGGCTCCGGCCCGGGTCCCCAGGCTCCGGCCCGGGTCCCCAGGCTCCGGCCCGGGTCCCCAGGCTCCGGCCCGGGTCCCCAGGCTCCGGCCCGGGTCCCCAGGCTCCGGCCCGGGTCCCCAGGCTCCGGCCCGGGTCCCCAGGCTCCGGCCCGGGTCCCCAGGCTCCGGCCCGGGTCCCCAGGCTCCGGCCCGGGTTCCCAGGCTCCGGCCCGGGTCCCCAGGCTCCGGCCCGGTTTCCCAGGCTCCGGCCCGGGTTCCCAGGCTCCGGCCCGGGTCCCCAGGCTCTGGCCCGGGTCCCCAGGCTCTGGCCCGGGTCCCCAGGCTCCGGCCCGGGTTCCCAGGCTCCGGCCCGGGTTCCCAGGCTCCGGCCCGGGTTCCCAGGCTCTGGTCCGATAAAGAATATTGAATGTAATTTGCTGCATGAAAATAATATAGAAAGGAAGACAACAGAACAAAGAGACTAACTTGGCTGTCTCCCAAAAGGTGGTGTTAGCGGCCTCAGGGGCGGCTAATATTTGCATAGATTAGGTGCAGCTGATGGCATAATGAAGGGGGTGGCCCCGGCAAGAACAGATCAGACGTCGCAGACTTAATGTTGACGAGTGGTTGGTCAGTTAGGTTAATAATTCAGCTGATGAAGAGGTCAACACCACAGAAGCAGCCACATCTATAAAGCTATTACAAGAATGACTTGTCAATGATTACAAGACAGAGAGGAAAGACTTCTTGACGACGTAATTGACAGAAACATGAACCACACACACACTGAACAACAAATAGTTTGACCATATTTTATAGGGGTAAGAAGATTACAAATTTGCGTATGAAGACCTCTCTGACACCCTATGGATTGCCTTTTAAGAGACGAATGTAGTCTACAGGACGTGTCAGCCCTAACGACCTCAATATATAGAAAAACTCTCTCATATCTCTGAAGTCGACTCACAATTCACAAACAAAACCACTATCGTAGGTTATATCATGTCTACACACAGCCAGATAATCACCAGTTATATCCTATCTTGAGGTTATCTTGAGATGATTTCGGGGCTTTTTAGTGTCCCCGCGGCCCGGTCCTCGACCAGGTCTCCACCCCCAGGAAGCAGCCCGTGACGGCTGACTAACACCCAGGTACCTATTTTACTGCTAGGTAACAGGGGCATAGGGTGAAAGAAACTTTGCCCATTTGTTTCTGCCTCGTGCGGGAATCGAACCCGCGCCACAGAATTACGAGTCCTGCGCGCTATCCACCAGGCTACGAGGCCCCAAAACCTGACCAACAACACTGAAATAATTAACGTATAAAGTGACAGTGGGAGACTTGACGTGGCTAGAATCCTTCAGATTTACTCGCATTAAAACTATATATTTCAAACGCCATAATTGAGTAACAAATATCGTCTCGAAGTGATACGCCGGATCCTATAGAAGGATATCACAACCCGCGTCGCATGATAACAGCCTTATCAATGTGACGATAAAACATGAGAGGTGCAACAAAGGGATATTGATCCGGTGGGGCCGTCAGCTGTCTCTCCTTAACCTCATCTTCCGAAACAAGTTTCGATAATTTAGTGACAGCGAAGAGGTTCATAAGTTTATAGACGTCAGCATCTTGTCAGGCCGCCCAGCATACTGCAGGCAGCGTCCTGTCAGGCCTTGACGGCAGGCAGCGTCCTGTCAGGCCTTGACGGCAGGCAGCGTCCTGTCAGGCCTTGACGGCAGGCAGCGTCCTGTCAGGCCTTGACGGCAGGCAGCGTCCTGTCAGGCCTTGACGGCAGGCAGGGTCCTGTCAGGCCTTGACGGCAGGCAGGGTCCTGTCAGGCCTTGACTGCAGGCAGCGTCCTGTCAGGCCTTGACTGCAGGCAGCGTCCTGTCAGGCCTTGACGGCAGGCAGCGTCCTGTCAGGCCTTGACGGCAGGCAGGGTCCTGTCAGGCCTTGACGGCAGGCAGGGTCCTGTCAGGCCTTGACGGCAGGCAGGGTCCTGTCAGGCCTTGACTGCAGGCAGCGTCCTGTCAGGCCTTGACTGCAGGCAGCGTCCTGTCAGGCCTTGACTGCAGGCAGCGTCCTGTCAGGCCTCTACTGCAGGCAGCGTCCTGTCAGGCCTTGACGGCAGGCAGCGTCCTGTCAGGCCTCTACTGCAGGCAGCGTCCTGTCAGGCCTTGACTGCAGGCAGCGTCCTGTCAGGCCTCTACTGCAGGCAGCGTCCTGTCAGGCCTTGACTGCAGGCAGCGTCCTGTCAGGCCTTGACGGCAGGCAGCGTCCTGTCAGGCCTTGACTGCAGGCAGCGTCCTGTCAGGCCTTGACGGCAGGCAGCGTCCTGTCAGGCCTTGACTGCAGGCAGCGTCCTGTCAGGCCTTGACTGCAGGCAGCGTCCTGTCAGGCCTCTACTGCAGGCAGCGTCCTGTCAGGCCTTGACGGCAGGCAGCGTCCTGTCAGGCCTTGACGGCAGGCAGGGTCCTGTCAGGCCTTGACGGCAGGCAGGGTCCTGTCAGGCCTTGACTGCAGACAGCGTCCTGTCAGGCCTTGACTGCAGGCAGCGTCCTGTCAGGCCTCTACTGCAGGCAGCGTCCTGTCAGGCCTTGACGGCAGGCAGCGTCCTGTCAGGCCTCTACTGCAGGCAGCGTCCTGTCAGGCCTTGACTGCAGGCAGCGTCCTGTCAGGCCTCTACTGCAGGCAGCGTCCTGTCAGGCCTCTACTGCAGGCAACGTCCTGTCAGGCCTTGACTGCAGGCAGCGTCCTGTCAGGCCTTGACGGCAGGCAGCGTCCTGTCAGGCCTTGACGGCAGGCAGCGTCCTGTCAGGCCTTGACGGCAGGCAGCGTCCTGTCAGGCCTTGACGGCAGGCAGCGTCCTGTCAGGCCATGACTGCAGGCAGCGTCCTGTCAGGCCTTGACTGCAGGCAGCGTCCTGTCAGGCCTTGACTGCAGGCAGCGTCCTGTCAGGCCTTGACGGCAGGCAGCGTCCTGTCAGGCCTTGACGGCAGGCAGCGTCCTGTCAGGCCTTGACGGCAGGCAGCGTCCTGTCAGGCCTTGACGGCAGGCAGCGTCCTGTCAGGCCATGACTGCAGGCAGCGTCCTGTCAGGCCTTGACTGCAGGCAGCGTCCTGTCAGGCCTTGACTGCAGGCAGCGTCCTGTCAGGCCTTGACTGCAGGCAGCGTCCTGTCAGGCCTTGACTGCAGGCAGCGTCCTGTCAGGCCTTGACTGCAGGCAGCGTCCTGTCAGGCCTTGACTGCAGGCAGCGTCCTGTCAGGCCTTGACTGCAGGCAGCGTCCTGTCAGGCCTTGACTGCAGGCAGCGTCCTGTCAGCCCTTGACTGCAGGCAGCGTCCTGTCAGCCCTTGACTGCAGGCAGCGTCCTGTCAGCCCTTGACTGCAGGCAGCGTCCTGTCAGCCCTTGACTGCAGGCAGCGTCCTGTCAGCCCTTGACTGCAGGCAGCGTCCTGTCAGGCCTTGGCTGCAGGCAGCGTCCTGTCAGGCCTTGGCTGCAGGCAGCGTCCTGTCAGGCCTTGGCTGCAGGCAGCGTCCTGTCAGGCCTTGGCTGCAGGCAGCGTCCTGTCAGGCCTTGGCTGCAGGCAGCGTCCTGTCAGGCCTTGGCTGCAGGCAGCGTCCTGTCAGGCCTTGGCTGCAGGCAGCGTCCTGTCAGGCCTTGGCTGCAGGCAGCGTCCTGTCAGGCCTTGGCTGCAGGCAGCGTCCTGTCAGGCCTTGGCAGCAGGCAGCGTCCTGTCAGGCCTTGGCTGCAGGCAGCGTCCTGTCAGGCCTTGGCTGCAGGCAGCGTCCTGTCAGGCCTTGGCTGCAGGCAGCGTCCTGTCAGGCCTTGGCTGCAGGCAGCGTCCTGTCAGGCCTTGGCTGCAGGCAGCGTCCTGTCAGGCCTTGGCTGCAGGCAGCGTCCTGTCAGGCCTTGGCTGCAGGCAGCGTCCTGTCAGGCCTTGGCTGCAGGCAGCGTCCAGTCAGGCCTTGACTGCAGGCAGCGTCCAGTCAGGCCTTGACTGCAGGCAGCGTCCTGTCAGGCCTTGACTGCAGGCAGCGTCCTGTCAGGCCTTGACTGCAGGCAGCGTCCTGTCAGGCCTTGACTGCAGGCAGCGTCCTGTCAGGCCTTGACTGCAGGCAGCGTCCTGTCAGGCCTTGACTGCAGGCAGCGTCCTGTCAGGCCTTGACTGCAGGCAGCGTCCTGTCAGGCCTTGACTGCAGGCAGCGTCCTGTCAGGCCTTGACTGCAGGCAGCGTCCTGTCAGGCCTTGACTGCAGGCAGCGTCCTGTCAGGCCTTGACTGCAGGCAGCGTCCTGTCAGGCCTTGACTGCAGGCAGCGTCCTGTCAGGCCTTGACTGCAGGCAGCGTCCTGTCAGGCCTTGACTGCAGGCAGCGTCCTGTCAGGCCTTGACTGCAGGCAGCGTCCTGTCAGGCCTTGACTGCAGGCAGCGTCCTGTCAGGCCTCTACTGCAGGCAGCGTCCTGTCAGGCCTTGACTGCAGGCAGCGTCCTGTCAGGCCTTGACTGCAGGCAGCGTCCTGTCAGGCCTTGACTGCAGGCAGCGTCCTGTCAGGCCTTGACTGCAGGCAGCGTCCTGTCAGGCCTTGACTGCAGGCAGCGTCCTGTCAGGCCTTGACTGCAGGCAGCGTCCTGTCAGGCCTCTACTGCAGGCAGCGTCCTGTCAGGCCTTGACTGCAGGCAGCGTCCTGTCAGGCCTTGACTGCAGGCAGCGTCCTGTCAGGCCTTGACTGCAGGCAGCGAGACTTAGACTAGACTGCAAGTTAATTTGATTCAGTTATTTGGAATAGCCAACACGGGTGCGGAGCCGGCGAAGTAAGGCCACTAGTGTCGAGAAGACGGACACTAAATGACAGTTTTATAAAGCAAATCAAACATTACTTTACGATACACATAACAGCTCCTCTTTTTGACAAATGGTTCAGGATTTGTCCTGTAGACAAGTAGTAAGGGAGCCGGTCGGCCGAGCGGACAGCACGCTGGACTTGTGATCCTGTGGTCCCGGGTTCGATCCGGGGCGCCGGCGAGAAACAATGGGCAGAGTTTCTTTCACCCTATGCCCCTGTTACCTAGCAGTAAAATAGGTACCTGGGTGTTAGTCAGCTGTCACGGGCTGCTTCCTGGGGTTGGAGGCCTGGTCAAGGACCGGGCCGCGGGGACACTAAAGCCCCGAAATCATCTCAAGATAACCTCAAGATAGATTACAATGAAAACTAGAAGCAATATATTCCAAGTAAAATAAAAGTGTGTGTAATAGAGAGAAGAAAAAGATAAAAATAAGATAATCCTATAAAAACTTTGGATAATTTAGACGTGGATGTCATATTCATCAACGGCAGGCAGGTCTTAAGTTCACGATGAGCGAAGTCTTAATATTCGCTGATAACGGAAACTTCTCTCAGACTTCCAGTCATGGAGTTTGTCTTAAGTCTTGGGAATACAAAGGAAGAAAAAACTTTAATACTCTGATCATAAGTTGGATTATCTTGAAAAGTTGTACAATAATGAAAATGTGAAGAAAAGGGGAACACGACGGAAACTTGACTCGCTCTTAAGTTTCTCGAGTAAGTCTAAGTTAATAACAGTTACGACGATGTTTATCATGATAATTGCTCTCTTTTGTTGACCTGATCTTAAGCATCGGCTGGAAGCATCACGATGCTTACTCTATCTTACTCTTTACTATCTACTCTAGCTTACGCTTTACTATCTACTCTTACTCTTTACTATCTACTCTAGCTTACGCTTTACTATCTACTCTTACTCTTTACTATCTACTCTACTCGCTGTCTCTTCTTTCTTCCCTTTCTCTCAACCATCCAAGTCTCCTCTCCTTATTTTCTCTGACTACTCCTCCGTCTCCTCATTACCCATCCTCTCACTACTCACAGTCTCCTCATTACCCATCCTCACACCCCCACCGAGGCTTCTCTCCCTGACTCGGCCCATTTTCTCCTCTTCGTCATTTAAATGCAAGAAATAGAGCAAATAGGATTCAAGGATTCTCTCGTGTTCGCAATAAGACTTCTAATGATATTCGTCAGTGTTAACTTGCCTGATTAGACACACACATGCATAGGCACACGGACTGGGTAGGCTGACCTAGTTTAATCTTCAACATTTCAGATCTTTATGAAGGTCTGAATCCATTCATCTATCCATATATTCATCCATCTATCGATCTACTCATTTATAATATCGATATACTTATCTATCACTGAATCTATTCATCTATCACCCATCTACCTATCTATCGATCCATCTATGAATCCATCCATCTATGTATCTGTCTACCCATCCATCTATCCATATATCTGTCTATCCATCTATATATTTGTCTACTATATATGTCTGTCTCTCTGCATCTGCCTTTGTCTGTCACTTTCTCTGGTAATCAATGTAATTACCTCTCTCTCTGTCTGTGTTTCTGTCTCTGTCACTCTGCTTTTTATCTCTGTCTGTATATCTCTCTATTTCCTATAATAAAAATAATTATGTAATTTATGGGTGATCGCCGGAGAGAGAAGCTTAGCAGATTGAAAAACGGAAAAATAGAATAGTTACTGTGAGAAAGAAGGATGGCATGAGAGGGCCTTGAAGCTGTGAGAATATCGTCTACTTTATGCTAGTACGGACAAATTAGGGACAGCTGGAATTGTATTGTAATTTTCCCGAGATCAGTGAATAATGGTGTGTATTACTATAAGAATTTTTTTTAATTGATTTTTTTTTGTATATTTAGCTGTGTAGACGTAGCACGAAACCAAACATAGTGGTGGGGGTGTAAATGTGACCCTGACACGCTGTTCCCCCACGCTGTGTGATCACGTGGTCATATCTCCCTTTCTTTCTGTTGTCATCTAGGGTTGTAAGATTTATTCTCAGTCTCATAAAGATATTGAGGGTCATAGACAAGGTGGACAAAGGACAGCATCTTCAAACTGATAGAAATGAGGGCACGAAACACAGGTGTTGAAACGTGCGTATGTTGAGGGTATGGTGGTCAACACGTGGGATGTACTGAAAAGAAGAAGTTGTGGAAGCCACCTCCATGATGCAACTTCGAAGCATTTCAACATCAAAATAAACTATAAGGCAACAAGTACAACAAGACTAGCAGGCGGAGCATACACCTCACTTCCTAGAAGCGCTGATAGATAAGAATCTGTCTACCTGAATGACTCCCAACACCTGTAACTTCCCCGGGACCAGCCCGCTGTCCACCTGCCGTCTCAGAGACCCCCCACAGGTCATACATATATATATATATATATATATATATATATATATATATATATATATATATATATATATATATATATATATATATATATATATATATATATATATATATATGTCGTACCTAGTAGCCAGAATGCACTTCTCAGCCTACTATGCAAGGCCCGATTTGCCTAATAAGCCAAGTTTTACTGAATTAATATATTTTCTCTAATTTTTTTCTTGTGAAATGATAAAGCTACCCATTGCATTATGTATGAGGTCAATTTTTTTTTATTGGAGTTAAAATTAACGTAGATATATGACCGAACCTAACCAACCTTACCTAAACTAACCTAACCTATCTTTATAGGTTAGGTTAGGTTAGGTAGCCGAAAAAGTTAGGTTAGGTTAGGTTAGGTAGGTTAGGTAGTCGAAAAAACATTAATTCATGAAAACTTGGCTTATTATGCAAATCGGGCCTTGCATAGTAGGCTGAGAAGTGCGTTCTGGCTACTAGGTACGACATATTTATATATATATATATATATATATATATATATATATATATATGCGGAAAATCCACAGAGAAATATGAAATGAGGTGAACGTTTCGGCTTTGTTAAAGACTTTGTCAACACCAGACTGACTAAGGAGAAGGGAGAAGGGGGAGGATATATAGGCCGACACCTGACCAACCCATCCCTAGGGTTGGTCAGGTGTAATTAACCAAAATCAGGTATAGCTTAGCTTAAAATGGTCAAAGAGGATTAAGCGGTCAGAGAATAAGGATGAAAGATTAAAGAAAAGCCTCATGAACACACAATATATGAATATACAATTATAATGAGACATTGTAAGCCTCTCTATCAGAGTTGTTTCTTAAACTGTTGTGCAATATTATAACTTAAAAATGGATCAAGTTTGTACATTCCAGTACTAACATTAAGAAGATTTGGACACTGACTGATTAGAGCAGACTCAATCAAATTCCGTTCCACGAAATCCCCACAATTGGTAATGCTTTTTGCCCCATTCCAGTTAATATTGTGATCGCATAAACTCGTATGTAGATACAATGCATTAGACGTTTGGGCAGTTCTAATACTATAAGCATGTTGTGACAACCGCAATTGTAAGGACTTTCCTGTTTGTCCAAGGTACACAGAATCACAATCATTGCAGGGAATTGAATACACACAACCTGCTGTATCAGGGGAGTTTTTTATTAAATTGGATTTGATCGTACTATTAGTGAACACCAAATTTATATTAAGTTTCTTAAAAATCAGAGACAATTTTTCAAGTCCACTCGCATAAGGTACCACCAATGAGTTAATAATTTTTGGTTTCGCCTTAGGGACGTGATTATAAAACGTACGTTTGGCTTGTACAAACGAGAAATCCAAAAACCTCTTAGGATATTGTAAACTCTTCCCAATTTCATATATTTTAGCAATCTCTTCATCAAAAAACTCAGGGCTGCAAACCCTCAAAGCTCGTAGAAACATTCCTGAAAATACTGGGTGTTTAACTTTACTATGATGATTCGAATAAAAATGAACATACGACCCCACGTTGGTAGGTTTCCTATACACATTAAATTTGAACTTTCTAGCGACTCTATGAATCATAATGTCCAAAAACGGAAGAGTACCATTCTCCTCAGTCTCACAAGTGAATTTTATTGAAGGTACCAAAGAATTGAGTTCATTAAGAAAAACTATCTGGTCTTTGTTGCACGGCCATAAGCACAAAATATCATCAACATACCTATACCAACAGACCAATAAAGTATTGGAACTTATTAAATTGTGTATAAAAGACAATTATCGCCATTTTAATGGAAAAATTTTCAAACAAACATTTGGTATGGCGATGGGCAATCCCCTGTCCCCAGTTTTAAGCAATTTGTATATGGAATTCTTTGAAACAAAAATCTTATCCAGGATTATGCCGGCTAATGTGGTTTGGTATAGGTATGTTGATGATATTTTGTGCTTATGGCCGTGTGACAAAGACCAGATAGTTTTTCTTAATGAACTCAATTCTTTGGTACCTTCAATAAAATTCACTTGTGAGACTGAGGAGAATGGTACTCTTCCGTTTTTGGACATTATGATTCATAGAGTCGCTAGAAAGTTCAAATTTAATGTGTATAGGAAACCTACCAACGTGGGGTCGTATGTTCATTTTTATTCGAATCATCATAGTAAAGTTAAACAGGCAGTATTTTCAGGAATGTTTCTACGAGCTTTGAGGGTTTGCAGCCCTGAGTTTTTTGATGAAGAGATTGCTAAAATATATGAAATTGGGAAGAGTTTACAATATCCTAAGAGGTTTTTGGATTTCTCGTTTGTACAAGCCAAACGTACGTTTTATAATCACGTCCCTAAGGCGAAACCAAAAATTATTAACTCATTGGTGGTACCTTATGCGAGTGGACTTGAAAAATTGTCTCTGATTTTTAAGAAACTTAATATAAATTTGGTGTTCACTAATAGTACGATCAAATCCAATTTAATAAAAAACTCCCCTGATACAGCAGGTTGTGTGTATTCAATTCCCTGCAATGATTGTGATTCTGTGTACCTTGGACAAACAGGAAAGTCCTTACAATTGCGGTTGTCACAACATGCTTATAGTATTAGAACTGCCCAAACGTCTAATGCATTGTATCTACATACGAGTTTATGCGATCACAATATTAACTGGAATGGGGCAAAAAGCATTACCAATTGTGGGGATTTCGTGGAACGGAATTTGATTGAGTCTGCTCTAATCAGTCAGTGTCCAAATCTTCTTAATGTTAGTACTGGAATGTACAAACTTGATCCATTTTTAAGTTATAATATTGCACAACAGTTTAAGAAACAACTCTGATAGAGAGGCTTACAATGTCTCATTATAATTGTATATTCATATATTGTGTGTTCATGAGGCTTTTCTTTAATCTTTCATCCTTATTCTCTGACCGCTTAATCCTCTTTGACCATTTTAAGCTAAGCTATACCTGATTTTGGTTAATTACACCTGACCAACCCTAGGGATGGGTTGGTCAGGTGTCGGCCTATATATCCTCCCCCTTCTCCCTTCTCCTTAGTCAGTCTGGTGTTGACAAAGGCTTTAACAAAGCCGAAACGTTCACCTCATTTCATATTTCTCTGTGGATTTTCCGCATAAAATGATCAGTGTTTTGTGATCGTCAATTGCATATAATATATATATATAGATATAGCATATGCGAGGCATATATATATTATATATATAAAAATGAATTTTGGAGAATTGATTTTTGATTTACCTCCAACAGTGAAGCGTAATGTACGAAAGATTGAGAAAATTCGTGTTAGAATTATTAATCTTACTTTTTCGGTCATATTTAATAATATATATATATATATATATATATATATATATATATATATATATATATATATATATATATATATATATATATATATATTTATTCATACCCTGAATAGGCACAGAGTTACATCTACCGGTCAAGTACTGGAATACCTACCGGAGATTGACGGTACATTATCCTGCAACTGACAGTCCCATAATACTGGTGAAAGACATGGCTATACTCCGGTGAAAGACAGTCATATTCCGTTGAAAGACACGGCCTTACATCTACGACAGACAGGTATATATCTACCTATAACTGAGAGCGCCAAGTAGCTACGACAGCCTGGGTCGTATCCTGGCAGTAGACAGGGTTATCTACCAGAGAATGTGTGTCATCTACCGGCGAGAGACAGAAAAGTAGAAGCAGCCTCCAGCCTGTCCTCTCCAGTGTTCTCAATATCACTAAACTAATGTACTAAATTGCCCGAACCTAACTTAACCGAGGACCCATGAATAGAAAAAGGGACATCACGTCAATTTTGCAAGCCGCTGTCATTTTTAGTTCATCAATTTTTTGGCGTTCATGGGACTTATACGTCAAAATGCGATGTACTGGTGAAAAGGCCGGGTAGCAGGGACACCCAGACAGGAAGGAGGCTTAGCGACAGTTATTCTCCCTTAACAGTCATTGACAGTAATCAATAAGGACGGATTTGTGTACAGCTGGGAATACGGAGCAAATGTGCCAGATTCCTTATTTGCATTTGCCAATAATTCTTTGCTTATTTTATTAAACGTATAGAGTCCTGCATTATAAAAAAAATTATTTATAGTTTATTTCATTATAAAAAGTTAATTTGAGAATAATTCGCTAATGGACAAATAGTAACCGCATGTATAAGTGGGCATTTTTTATTTTAAAATGAGAATAAGCAGAGAATATTTTCCACAATATTAAAGTTTTATTTCACCCAAAAATTGTAAATAAAAATGTTTAATAAAATCGAGAATAAAAAGGAGACATTTCATTTGTTGAGATGAAGATGCAGCCTCACCGAGACTCTTTAAGAGAGAGTTTGAGACGCAGAATGTGGCAGTGCTGAGGAGGTGAAGCTAATTTAGTAACTGTGGAGGGGGGGGGGGTCATCGTTGGGAAAGGGGGGAATGGCCCCCTTGTTGGTTGTGGTCGCTCCTTGTTGCATGGGGGTGGCCCCTTGATATATGGGAGGGGGGGGGTCATTGTTACGTGGGGGGGGGGGTGATTGTTACGTGGGGGGGGGTCATTGTTACGTGGGGGGGGGTCATTGTTGCGTGGGGGGGGGTTCATTGTTGCGTGGGGGGGGTTCATTGTTGCGTGGGAGGGGGTTCATTGTTGCGTGGGGGAGGGTTCATTGTTGCGTGGGGGGGGGTTCATTGTTGCGTGGGGGGGGTAGCTCCTTGGTACGTTGCAGGTGGGGGGGGGCTCCTTTTTGTGGGGGTTGGGTGCTGCTTAATCCAAGCCATGTATAATGTATAACGATAACATGGCTTGGATTAATAGTTTTCATCACACATCAGCTGACCACGGCGAGCAGATGTCATCACACATCAACTGACCACGGCGAGCAGATGTCATCACACATCAACTGACCACGGCGAGCAGATGTCATCACACATCAGCTGACCACGGCGAGCAGATGTCATCACACATCAGCTGACCACGGCGAGCAGATGTCATCACACATCAGCTGACCACGGCGAGCAGATGTCATCACACATCAGCTGACCACGGCGAGCAGATGTCATCACACATCAACTGACCACGGCGAGCAGATGTCATCACACATCAACTGACCACGGCGAGCAGATGTTATCACACATCAGCTGACTACGGCGAGCAGATGTCATCACACATCAACTGACCACGGCGAGCAGATGTCATCACACATCAGCTGACTACGGCGAGCAGATGTCATCACACATCAACTGACCACGGCGAGCAGATGTCATCACACATCAGCTGACTACGGCGAGCAGATGTCATCACACATCAACTGACCACGGCGAGCAGATGTCATCACACATCAACTGACCACGGCGAGCAGATGTCATCACACATCAGCTGACCACGGCGAGCAGAAGTCATCACACATCAACTGACCACGGCGAGCAGATGTCATCACACATCAGCTGACTACGGCGAGCAGATGTCATCACACATCAGCTGACCACGGCAAGCAGATGTCATCACACATCAACTGACCACGGCGAGCAGATGTCATCACACATCAACTGACCACGGCGAGCAGATGTCATCACACATCAACTGACCACGGCGAGCAGATGTCATCACACATCAGCTGACAACGGCGAGCAGATGTCATCACACATCAACTGACCACGGCGAGCAGATGTCATCACACATCAGCTGACTACGGCAAGCAGATGTCATCACACATCAACTGACCACGGCGAGCAGATGTCATCACACATCAACTGACCACGGCGAGCAGATGTCATCACACATCAACTGACCACGGCGAGCAGATGTCATCACACATCAACTGACCACGGCGAGCAGATGTCATCACACATCAACTGACCACGGCGAGCAGATGTCATCACACATCAACTGACCACGGCGAGCAGATGTCATCACACATCAACTGACCACGGCGAGCAGATGTCATCACACATCAACTGACCACGGCGAGCAGATGTCATCACACATCAACTGACCACGGCGAGCAGATGTCATCACACATCAGCTGAATGTGGCGGGAAGTCCACTCCCGCCCCAGCATGCACTGCACCTTCATACACGAGCTGTGTGGTGGACCGCCCTCATCCTCCCCCACAGCTGCTGAACATGTTGGGGGCGACACACCCTGGCCCCCACACCCCTGGCCCCACACACCTGGCCCTACACCCCTGGCCCCACACC
>NC_059634.1:15112896-15115396 GCF_020424385.1 Procambarus clarkii | reverse complement strand
TACCTTCTCCCCTGGTTGATACCTGGTTGATACCTGGTTGATGGGGTTCTGGGAGTTCTTCTACTCCCCAAGCCCGGCCCGAGGCCAGGCTCGACTTGTGAGAGTTTGGTCCACCAGGCTGTTGCTTGGAGCGGCCCGCAGGCCCACATACCCACCACAGCCCGGTTGGTCCGGCACTCCTTGGAGGAATACCGGACCAACCCCTGGTGTCGCTCCAGTGATGGGTGATGCTTCCTTCTCGCCTGGTGTCGCTCCAGTGATGGGTGATGCTTCCTTCTCCCCTGGTGTCGCTCCAGTGATGGGTGATGCTTCCTTCTCGCCTGGTGTCGCTCCAGTGATGGGTGATGCTACCTTCTCCCCTGGTGTCGCTCCAGTGATGGGTGATGCTTCCTTCTCCCCTGGTGTCGCTCCTTGCCTTATGGGGGGGTGTCGTCTCTGGATGTCCATTTTGGTGATGAAATAATATTCACACACACACACACACACACACACACACACACACACTCACACACTCACACACACTCTCTCTCCAAAGTGTAAACATGTCTACAAAACATTGTTGTCTTTCAATATTCTCATGTGTTTGATGATACACAACAAGGTTAAGAATATTTTTGTTAATGTCCGGCGCCGTGTCGTGACTAGTTGTAAACCCTAATGTGAGGGTTATTTTGTTCTCCGTGTCGGTGTTCAATCCCCGACCGTCAAAGTGGTTGGGCACCTTTTTCTCTGTCCTATCCCAAATCTATTTCCTCATATCCCTTCCAAGTGCATCAAATCGTAATGGCTTAGAACATTCTGCTGATAATTTCATGGACCTTTCCACCTTAGACCAAGTAGCTTTGTGTAAGACCATGTCTTAAGATGCCCAGTGTTCTCAGCACCTAACTTCTGCCTCAACATGAGAGTTATTCCTCACTCCGTCCTACAGAGGAATGACACATTTGACACAATATTGTGACACAATGACAATATGACACATTTCGCACAGCTTGCAGAGTAAACCACCGTTGGATGATACGGAGGAGGCACTGTTGCAGGCATTTGTCACTGAGCAGCTCTGGAGCAGCAGGAAAAGAGGGCAACAGGAAAAGAGGGCAACAGGAAAAGAGGGCAACAGGAAAAGAGGGCAACAGGAAAAGAGGGCAACAGGAAGAGGGGGCAACAGGAAGAGGGGGCAACAGGAAAAGAGGGCAACAGGAAGAGGGGGCAACAGGAAAAGAGGGCAACAGGAAAAGAGGGCAACAGGAAAAGAGGGCAACAGGAAAAGAGGGCAACAGGAAAAGACGGCAACAGGAAAAGAGGGCAACAGGAAAAGAGGGCAACATGAAGAGGGGGCAACAGGAAAAGAGGGCAACAGGAAAAGAGGGGGCAACAGTGTGTGGCATTCCCCAAGGATGAATAAGGCCTATGGCGTCATCGTTAACTAATGGAGAAGGAGCAAGGAGGTGACGTCTCGTGTGCAAGGCTTTGCTGTTGCTAGTTGCACGCCATTTGCCGCCACTTAAGAGGCATGACCAACATGACTGATGAAGAGAATGGTAGCCTAGTGAGGCACAATATGACCTACAGTCTCCCGGAAGAATTATATTTCTTGAAGCCGGGATCTTTCAAGGCGCCAGATTCACGAAAGAACTTACGCAAACACTTACGAACCTGTACATCTTTTCTCAATCTTTGGCGGCGTTTTTTTTCAATTATTAAACAGTTAATGAGCTCCGAAGCACCAGGAGGCTGTTTATAACAATAACAACAGTTGATTGGCAAGTTTTCATGCTTGTAAACTGTTTAATAAATGTAACCAAAGCCGTCAAAGATTGAGAAAAGATGTACACGTTCGTAAGTACTTGCGTAAGTGTTTTCGTGAATCTGGCCCTTGGACACTGACATAGACCATACTCTTAGAGCCTTGTTTGTACATGATTTATAGAGTTATTTGTTACTGATAACTAGTGATTATAATAAACAGGAGTTTGTAACATTAGAGGCGAGTATATTGTACTGATACAATATTTATATGTGACAATATAACCTAAGTTGTTGACCAGATAAATTTTGAAGAGACTGTTACCAAGTTATTTGTTACAAGTTGGGGACCCCGTCCAGGGGCCAGATTCACGAAAACACTTACGCAAACACATACGAACCTGTACATCTTTTCTCAATCTTTGACGGCTTTGTTTACAATTATTAAACAGTTAATGAGCTCCGAAGCACCAGGAGGCTGTTTATAACAATAACAACAGTTGATTGGCAAGTTTTCGTGCTTGTAAACTGTTTAATAAATGTAACCAAAGCCGTCAAAGATTGAGGAAAGATGTACACGTTCGTAAGTGCTTGCGTAACTGCTTCGTGAATCTGGCCCTCCATCTCTATTGTTGCTTGTATTTTGTATTAAATGTTTGTTAGATTTGTTTACACTTGTTCATGTGAGGGTTGTAGTTGAGAGTTGATAACATCGGCCTCAGGATCATATAACGAAGAAATAAGAGAAACTGAA
>NC_059634.1:15089439-15112796 GCF_020424385.1 Procambarus clarkii | reverse complement strand
TGCTGCTCCTGCTGCTGCTGCTGCTGCTGCTGCTGCTGCTGCTGCTGCTGCTGCTGCTGCTGCTGCTGCTGCTGCTGCTGCTGCTGCTGTTCCTGCTGCTGCTGCTGCTGCTGCTGCTGCTGCTGCTGCTGCTGCTGCTGCTCCTGCTGCTGCTGCTGCTGCTGCTGCTGCTGCTGCTGCTGCTGCTGCTGCTGCTGCCTGCTGCTGCTGCTGCTGCTGCTGCTGCTGCTGCTGCTGCTGCTGCTGCTCCTGCTGCTGCTGCTGCTGCCTGCTGCTGCTGCTGCTGCTGCTCCTGCTGCTGCTGCTGCTGCCTGCTGCTGCTGCTGCCTGCTGCTGCCTGCTGCTACTGCTGCTGCCTGCTGCTGCTGCTGCTGCTGCTGCCTGCTGCTGCTGCCTGCTACTGCTGCTGCTACCTGCTGCTGCTGCTGCTGCCTGCTGCTGCTGCTGCTGCTGCTGCTGCTGCTGCCTGCTGCTGCTGCTGCTGCTGCTGCTGCCTGCTGCTGCTGCTGCTACTGCTGCTGCTGCCTGCTGCTGCTGCGCTGCTGCTGCTGCTGCTGCCTGCTGCTGCTGCTGCTACTGTGCTGCTGCTGCTGCTGCTGCTGCTGCTGCTGCTGCTGCTGCTGCCTGCTGCTGCTGCTGCTGCTGCTGCTGCTGCTACTGCTGCTGCCTGCTGCTGCTGCTGCTGCCTCCCAACACTCTCTTATATATTGTAAAGCCGCAGGCGTTCCTGCCACAGTTTCTGGGTTGCTCACACTCCACTGTCACTCTGTACTAACTTGAAGTCAATGTAACCCCTCGATTTATAAATATTATATCATTAGAATTATAAGATTAAATCCCATTCACCAGCACTAATATAATTAAATCCCATTCGATTACACAATCGAATGGGGATTTCATTTATATGCTTGAGGCACTGAGTGAAGAAGTGATTTTCAATTTTTTTTCCATGTTAACCTTTCAAGCAAAAGTAGAAACCGTTTACTTTTGGTCATAAATTTTTTTTGAGAATTTCATCGACAAACATCTTTGACTAATCCTTAAATGAGGACCTGTATCCTGTGTGTGTATATGTGTATATATATATTATATATTATATATATATATATATATATATATATATATATATATATATATATATATATATATATATATATATATATATATATTTCTGTCATGGCAAACACCCTATTTTGATATAAATAAAAAGCAAATTAGGAATATATACTACCAGTTTTGTGATACCTGATCAACCAGGCTGTGATCCATTCGTGAGGCTGCGAGTCGCGTGCAACAGCCTGATTGAGTAGTCTAGCAACCAGGAGGCCTGATAGGGGACCGGGCCGTGGAGACGTTGAGCCCCGAAATCATCCCATGGTAACAGCAAGGTAAGATAATAAGGTCCTCAGACTAGGATCGTTCAAGCAGCGGCCTCAGCTTAGACCAGCCAGGCCTGGTTATGGGCTGAGCGAAAAAAGTTGTTTAGTTATTAATGAAGAGGATGCAGCAGTTGCTGGTTTAACGAGCATTCAGGAAATGTTTACGAGGACGGCTTGTAAAAAAACTTACCAAACATCTGTAAATTCAGGAGTAGCCTCGTCCCTGGCTAAGAATTACAAACAATTTACATGTAAATCACAACTAATAATTTACATGTAAATCACAACTAATAATTTACATGTAAATCACAACTAATAATTTACATGTAAATCACAACTAATAATTTACATGCAAATCACAACTAATAATTTACATGTAAATCACAACTAATAATTTACATGCAAATCACAACTAATAATTTACATGTAAATCACAACTAATAATTTACATGCAAATCACAACTAATAATTTACATGTAAATCACAACTAATAATTTACATGTAAATCACAACTAATAATTTACATGTAAATCACAACTAATAATTTACATGTAAATCACAACTAATAATTTACATGTAAATCACAACTAATAATTTACATGTAAATCACAACTAATAATTTACATGCAAATCACAACTAATAATTTACATGCAAATCACAACTAATAATTTACATGCAAATCACAACTAATTACGTACGAAATTTTCCCTCACAGACCCTCGTTTTCTTTTTGTTTTGTTTGAAAGTGATTAAGTGAATAAATTGATTGAATAAATTCACTAAATGTCTCACCCACGAACTGCAGATAAATATGATTTCTAAGAGAACCAGAACACACAAGCTTACTTTAGGTCAAAGTATGTCCAAAACTGTAACATAAAGTGAACAAATCCACAAGGGCCGTGATGAGGGTTCGAACTTACATCCCAGACGCTGCCTTAGTCGACTAGGTCACGACATGGTTAAAAGTATTGTAACCGGGAGTTCTAGTGACTTCACACGGATCCTGCAGCCTCTCCGAGACTCAAACCAGGGTTTTACACAATTCCCCCCCCCCCATGCAGGTAGGGAGCCGGTCGGCCGAGCGGACAGCACGCTGGACTTGTGATCCTGTGGTCCTGGATTCGATCCCAGGCGCCGGCGAGAAACAATGGGCAGAGTTTCTTTCACCCTATGCCCCTGTTACCTAGCAGTAAAATAGGTACCTGGGTGTTAGTCAGCTGTCACGGGCTGCTTCCTGGGGGGTGGAGGCCTGGTCGAGGACCGGGCCGCGGGGACACTAAAGCCCCGAAATCATCTCAAGATAACCTCAAGAAGATAATCTCTTCGCCCTCACTTCAATACACACAAAAATCACAACAGCCTGATGCATCAAATGAATCAAATCCACAAGAGCCGCTTCTGGGATCATCCCGAACGTAAGTTCGAGCCCTCATCACGGCCCTGGTGGACTTGTTGATTTGATGCATCACACTATTGTGGTTTCTGTGTGTGTAACATATAGTAATATTAATAATTATCTATAAAAGTGCACAGTGCTGAACACTTTACGAATGTGTTGAAGCAAATAGGATTTGTTTAACTTAATGTAGTGATATAACGCACTTGTCAGTGGTGTAAAGGATACTGCGACAGATACGAAAAATATGAGAGTAAAAAGAGTGTATGTATGCACTTGAGACCGTCTTGAGCCTAACTGGAAATGCGAGAGCTGGCCGGAATCGAACCCCGGTCCCAAGGTCCACGAGTCTAGAGCGCTGTCCACTCAGCCAGCCAGCCAGCCAGCCAGCCAGCCAGCCATTGTGTGTTGGGTCATCAGAACGTGAAAGTTGTGTTTTATGTTTGAACTTTGTGTTGTAAGTAACACTTCTAGGAACTCGCACACACACACGCACGCACGCACACACACACACACACACACACACACACACACACACACACACACACACACACACACACACACACACACACACACACACACACGCGCACACACACACACACGCACGCACACACACACACACACACACACACACACACACACACCACACACGCACGCACGCACGCACGCACACACACACACACACACACACACACACACACACACGAGGAGAGACTACGGGAATTAAACCTCACTTCGTTGGAAGACAGAAGAGTTAGGGGGGACATGATCACCACATTCAAGATTCTCAAGGGAATCGACAGGGTTGATAAGGACAGGTTATTTAACACAAGGGGCACACGCACTAGGGGACACAGGTGGAAACTGAGTACCCAAATGAGCCACAGAGATATTAGAAAGAACTTTTTCAGTGTCAGTGTTAGTAAATGGAATGCACTAGGAAGTGTTGTGGTGGAGGCTGACTCCATACACAGTTTCAAGTGTAGATATGATAGAGCCCAGTAGGCTCAGGAACCTGTACACCAGTTGATTGACAGTTGAGAGGCGGGACCAAAGAGCCAAAGCTCAACCCCCGCAAGCACAGTTAGGTGAGTACAAATAGGTGAGTACACACACACACACACACACACACACACACACACACACACACACACACACACACACACACACACACATATGCCGCCTCATCATGGAGTCCCCATCTGAAGAAGCATATAATGAAACTGGAAAAGGTTCAGAGGTTTGCAACGAGACTCGTCCCAGAGCTACGAGGGATGGGGTATGAGGAGCGCCTGAGGGAACTGTGCCTTACGACACTAGAAAGAAGAAGGGAGAGGAGGGACATGATAGGAACGTATAAGATACTCAGAGGGATTGACAGAGTGGACATAGACGAAATGTTCACACGGAATAGTAACAGAACGAGGGGACATGGATGGAAGCTTGAAACTCAGATGAGTCACAGAGATGTTAGGAAGTTTTCTTTTAGCGTGAGAGTAGTGGGGAAATGGAATGCACTTCAGGAACAGGTTGTGGAAGCAAATACTATTCATAATTTTAAAACCAGGTATGATAGGGAAATGGGACAGGAGTCATTGCTGTAAACAACCGATGCTCGAAAGGCGGGATCCAAGAGTCAATGTTCGATCCTGCAGACACAACTAGGTGAGTACAACTAGGTGAGTACACACACCTACATTGAGGGGCCTCGCAGCAGAGTGGACAGCGCCCGGGGGTCGTTATCCTAAGGCCCGAGTACGATTCCCAGCCGCGACAGAAACAAATTAACAGATCAAACCACATACTAGAAAGTGAAGGGACGACGACGTTTCGGTCCGTCCTGGACCATTCTCAAGTCTATCGTGACTCCTCGTATGCAAATGTACACAGTTTCTTTCACCCTGATGCCCCTGACAATTGTGAGCGCGCCAAACAAGAAACAAAAGACAAGCAAACTCGCTGGTCGACAAGACACACAGAGAACAATAGCAAAAACCATTATATCACTTTAAGCTCCAGTTCCTCTGCTGGAGAATAAAGGTGAGAACCTCATCCTCTACACACACGACTTTGAGCTTTAAAGATTAAGAGGTTGGGCAGGCGATAGGGGCATAAGGAGCATTGTTGCTCATCGCCTACAGTTAGTTCCTGTAACACCGTCCTGTTTCTTAGACGGGTGACGGTGGTGTTCTTGGCCGGAGTGAAGGACGGGGCGAGAGACGGTAATGTTTGCGATTATGTAGAAAAACGAACATAGAGAGAGAGACAGAGACAGACAGAGTGGGAGAGACAGAGAGAGAGAGAGACATAGTCAGACAGACTGAGACATAGTCAGACAGAGACAGAGAGAGAGAGAGACATAGACAGACAGACAGACAGAGACAGAGAGAGAGAGATATAGTCAGACAGAGACAGAGAGAGAGAGAGACATAGACAGACAGACAGACAGAGACAGAGAGAGAGAGATATAGTCAGACAGAGACAGAGAGAGAGAGAGACATAGACAGACAGACAGACAGAGACAGAGAGAGAGAGATATAGTCAGACAGAGACAGAGAGAGAGACATAGTCAGACAGAGACAGAGAGAGAGACATAGTCAGACAGAGACAGAGAGAGAGACAGTCTGACAGAGACAGAGAGATATAGTCAGACAGACAGACAGAGACAGAGAGAGAGATATATAGTCAGACAGACAGAGACAGAGAGATATAGTCAGACAGACAGAGACAGAGAGAGAGAGATATAGTCAGACAGACAGAGACAGAGAGATATAGTCAGACAGACAGAGACAGAGAGAGAGAGATATAGTCAGACAGAGAGAGAGAGATATAGTCAGACAGAGAGAGAGAGATATAGTCAGACAGAGAGAGAGAGATATAGTCAGACAGAGACAGAGAGAGAGACATAGTCAGACAGAGACAGAGAGAGAGACATAGTCAGACAGAGACAGAGAGATATAGTCAGACAGACAGAGTCAGAGAGAGAGAGAGAGAGATACTCAGACAGACAATTAGCGACCAAGATAAAGCCAGGGATAGAGAGAAAGAGAGAAAAAGTGAGTTAGATTGAAACAGGCAGATTGACAGCGAGAGACAGAGACACACGGTCAGAGATACAGAACTCCATCAAGACAAAGTCAAAGCGAATAACAAAGAGAAAGACAGAGAAAAAGCTAGATAGAAAGAGACACAGACAGACAGAGAGATATACCCGAGCACCGGGTGGGTGACCCTAGGATCTGTCCCTATTGTGGGTGTGGGTAGTTCAGTGGGTTACCTTGAGGTTACCTTGAGGTGCTTCCGGGGCTTAGTGTCCCCGCGGCCCAGTCGTCGACCAGGCCTCCTGGTTGCTGGACTGATCAACCAGGCTGTTAGACGCGGCTGCTCGCAGGGCGGAACTGCGGGTGGCTGATTTTGTGATCTGTATTTGGAGACTTTGAAATTGAAATTGAAATTGAAATAAGTTTATTGAGGTAAAATACACACAAAGGGATGAGGTAGCTCAAGCTATTCTCACCCCGTTCAGTACATCGTGTTAATACATACATAGACACACATCACAAACAATAAACATATTACCAAACATTCTGAGAGATAAACATCTACATTTCCTCATTTACACAGGTATGGAGGCTCCGAAGGGTCAAGTAAATAAAGTGGTATTATCCACGATAAGGTTGTAATAGACAAATTAATTAATTGGAAAATTGGAATAAAAAGTTGGATGGAATATTTTTAAACCACTGAGTTCAGATGGTTTAAAAAAAATTATCTTAGTTCATTTTTCCAATAAATTCCTTTACATTTTTATAGCAGTAAACAGGTTTACAATTTACAAAGGGGACAAAGGTACTTAATTAAACTTCAGAAATTCCAATACTTCTCGCCTCCAGTTAATATTAAACGAGCATTTCTCTAATTTAAATATTCATATATTTCATTGTTCTTGCACAAAAGGCTCCGAGCCTTGAAGAACCACCAGTTGTGCTCTAAGAGATCATTCTGCCGGTGGCTGAGTGGACAGAACACTGGACGCGTGATCCTGTGGTCCCGGGTTCGATGCCGGGCGCCAGCGAGAAACAATGGGCAGAGTTTCTTTCACTCTGATGCCCGTGTTACCTAGCAGTAAATAGGTACTTGGGAGTTAGTCAGCTGTCACGGGGTGCTTCCTGGGGGTGGAGGCCTGGTCGAGGACCGGGCCGCGGGGACACTAAGCCCCGAAATCATCTCAAGATAAGCCAAAATCCTTGTCATTCAGGAGTGGTAACCAACAGGTCTCTCACGACACCAGGATCGGCTTCCCATACCGCTGACCAAGACAGTGACCTGCTTAAGGAAATGCTGGCCACAGACTCCATACGGGCTCACCATAGCCCGTGCTACTTGGAACATTTTGTTCCAAATAGCGAGTCTTAAACAACAACACAGACTCCAGACATTCTTGTGTGTGTTCTGGGACGATCTTCTAAACAACTGGGTGCCAATTAAGGCTCAGGAGGCCTGGGGGCGGCACTGTGCCAGCGTTACCCATCATTACACACAGAAATCACAATAGCGTGATGCATCAAATTGACCATGTCGTAGCTCAGTCGATTAAGGCAGCGTCTGGGATGCTCCCGGACGTAAGTTCGAATCGTCGTCACGGCCCGTGTGGATTTGTTCGAAATTTTGTTGGGTTTGTAACTCTGCAATGTGTGAGATAATGTTCCAGTGGTCTGTTGGGCACTTCTCCACAGTGCTGCCGAAGTTGTTGACCTCGGAGTAGGTCTTCCTCTGAACAAATCCACAAGGGCCGTGACGAGGATTCGAACCTGCGTCCGGGTGCATCCCAGACACTGCCTTAATCACTGCCTTGATGCATCACGTTAGTGAGATCTCTGTGTGTGAGGTCTTCCTCTGCTCTGTCACTGCATTTGTCGCTCTCCAAGAGACGTGTTCCTTGTTACACGCAGAAATAACAATAACTTGATGCATCAAAATGATGCAACTTCGGTTTCAACTCTTTTTACCATGTCGTAGCTCAGTCGATTAAGGCAACGTCTGGACGGTAGAGCGACGGCATTGCTTCATGCAGGTCGGCGTTCAATCCCCGACCGTGGTTAGGCGCTATTCCTTTCCCCAACTTCCCATCCCAAATCCTTATCCTGACCCTCTCCCAAGTGCTATATAGTCGAATGGCTTGGCGCTTTCCCCCTGATAGTTCCCTTCCCTTCCCTTGGGATGCTCCCGGACGTAGGTTCGAATCCTCGTCACGGCCCTTGTTCATGTGTTTCTTGTGTTATGTGGAGTCGATGGTTAAGGGGGAGATGGTTAAGGGTGAGATGGTTAAGGGGGAGATGGTTAAGGGGGAGATGGTTAAGGCTGAGATGGTTAAGGGTGAGATGGTTAAGGGTGAGAAGGTTAAGGGTGAGATGGTTAAGGGTGAGAAGGTTAAGGGTGAGAAGGTTAAGGGTGAGAAGGGGTACCATTACCTCCTTACAATTAACTGTTGCGTTTTGCGACGTATTATTGACGTGTTTGATGCCTATTTATATTTTATTTCATTCGCATTATCAACGAAATTATCTTGATAAATGATAAAGACACAAGGATTTAATCTTTTATCTTTTGTTGGTATAAATATCCAAAAACATTTTCGTGGTATATTTAAGCCTAAATATATATTGTTGATATAAACTAAAAAAATAAAAAGTCATAGATTTTGACTTTATTTTGAAGTAATTTCTAGTTTTTTCAATATGATGAATATCATTAATAAAAACAAAAAGAATGATAAACATTGTTTAAAATTTAAATATATTGTCAATCTTAAATACAAAATCGCCTTAAAACATCAAGATGTACATTAAGTGTTTATCTGTATTCACATTTTATATTTAATTACAGAAATAAATGAAAAAGTTTTAAATCAAATTTTCTCCAAAAAAGTAAAAAAAAAATATTGCAATTTTGAGAAGATTTTGACTCTTGTTTAATGAGTGTGAAGAGGAAGGCAGCGACGACACCTACAGAGGCGCTCTTGTGGCTTCCTGACAGCACTGGTTGGGCAACCAAATTAGGAGCTGCACAAGTGCACTTGGTTCTTCATTATCCACCGGATAATGAAGATTCATGCGGATGACTTGTTCCTCATCATTTATTGGACTCTTGATGAGTTTGGGAGCCTTGGAAGACTCATCATCTCTAAGTCTTAACTCGTTGTGGCTTTGTCTGCTAATCAGGTCCTTCATAACGTGACAAAAGTTGACGGCACATGACAGACGTTCATGGACGTGTTCTCCAGGAAAAAACCGGAGGCTGGAACCTATAACACAAGGCGATCAGCCATGGTGCCATCATGGTGGCGATGTCATTATCAAGAATGTCAATTTATTTGCGATCTTTCATTCCTAGGAGGACTCGCATTTGGAACATTTGGAAATTAATTAGATTTAATGATCTCAAGTCGACTTGAGAATGGTCCAGGACGGACCTAAACGTCGTCGTCCCTTCACCTTCTAGTGTGTGGTCTGGTCAACATATTTCAGCCACGTTATTGTGACTCCTCGCCTGCAGAAAGGATTTCCTCCAATTCTTACCAATAACAACCGTGGACATCTTCAAGAGGAAACTAGATTTATTCCTCCAAGGAGTGCCGGACCAACCGGGCTGTGGTGGGTATGTGGGCCTGCGGGCCGCTCCCAGCAACAGCTAGTGGACCAAACTCTCACAAGTCAAGCCTGGCCTCAGGCCGAGCTTGGGGAATAGAAGAACTCCCAGAACCCCATCAACCAGGTATATGTGGGCCTGCGGGCCGCTCCAAGCAACAGCCTAGTGGACCAAACTCTCACAAGACAAGCCTGGCCTCGGGCCGGGCTTGGGGAGTAGAAGAACTCCCAGAACCCCATCAACCAGGTATATGTGGGCCTGCGGGCCGCTCCAAGCAACAGCCTGGTGGACCAAACTCTCACAAGTCAAGCCTGGCCTCGGGCCGGGCTTGGGCAGTAGAAGAACTCCCAGAACCCCATCAACCAGGTATATGTGGGCCTGCGGGCCGCTCTAAGCAACAGCCTGGTGGACCACACTCTCACAAGTCAAGCCTGGCCTCGGGCCGGGCTTGGGCAGTAGAAGAACTCCCAGAACCCCATCAAGCAGGTATATGTGGGCCTGCGGGCCGCTCTAAGCAACAGCCTGGTGGACCAAACTCTCACAAGTCAAGTCTGGCCTCGGGCCGGGCTTGGGCAGTAGAAGAACTCCCAGAACCCCATCAACCAGGTATATGTGGGCCTGCGGGCCGCTCTAAGCAACAGCCTGGTGGACCAAACTCTCACAAGTCAAGCCTGCCGGGCTAGGGGAGTAGAAGAACTCCCAGAACCCCATCAAGCAGGTATATGTGGGCCTGCGGGCCGCTCCAAGCAACAGCCTGGTGGACCAAGCTCTCACAAGTCAAGCCTGGCCTCGGGCCGGGCTTGGGCAGTAGAAGAACTCCCAGAACCCCATCAACCAGGTATATGTGGGCCTGTGGGCCGCTCCAAGCAACAGCCTGGTGGACCAAACTCTCACAAGTCAAGCCTGGCCTCGGGCCGGGCTTGGGCAGTAGAAGAACTCCCAGAACCCCATCAACCAGGTATATGTGGGCCTGTGGGCCGCTCCAAGCAACAGCCTGGTGGACCAAACTCTCACAAGTCAAGCCTGGCCTCGGGCCGGCCTTGGGCAGTAGAAGAACTCCCAGAACCCCATCAACCAGGTATATGTGGGCCTGCGGGCCGCTCCCAGCAACAGCCTGGTGGACCAAGCTCTCACAAGTCAAGCCTGGCCTCGGGCCGGCCTTGGGCAGTAGAAGAACTCCCAGAACCCCATCAACCAGGTATATGTGGGCCTGTGGGCCGCTCCAAGCAACAGCCTGGTGGACCAAACTCTCACAAGTCAAGCCTGCCAGGCTTGGGGAGTAGAAGAACTCCCAGAACCCCATCAACCAGGTATCAACCAGGTAACGTTATTGATTCTGGCAGTAAAGATAGAGAGAGAGAAGGTGTAGCACAGAGATAGCATAAAAAATAAACATAGAACGTAAAGAAAGATGAACACGATGGTAGAAACACACAAGAGGAATTACAACAGGTAGATGAAGCCCCCAGTCGACCAGGTCTTCCTTACACGTCAAGAGTCGAGCTTCTGAGTCTTCCAGGTAAGCAGCTTCAGGTGAAGTGGTTGTGGCGAGGAAGCCCAAGCGGCTCGACTTACTGAAATGTTTGTGTCCAGAGAGATAGGAAAGACAGGGGCAGGAGCGGAGAGAGGAAACAGAAGGCAATGTGAAACAACGATAAATGAAAGGAAAGACGGAGGAATAGGAACGGAGGATTGAAAACATGAGGAAAACCGGTGTATATGAGGATGGAAGGGATGTGAGGAGAGGGATAGGGACGTGGAAAAAGGGATAGGGAGGTGGGAAAAGGGATAGGGAGGTGGGAGAGAGACAGAACAAGACCTGCAGCCCACTTAGAGCATCGACGTCTCATTACAGAGCCGATATAAGAGAGTTATCGATCTAACCGCCACTACCTCGTCCTCATTCATGCTCTCATCTTCCTCTCCTCTTCCTATCCTTTCACTCTCTCTCTTTTATTCAGTCCTTCCCATCTCCCTCTCTTCTTTAGCCCCCTCACCACTGCTTTGCATCTTTTATCTTCTCTCAGTTCTTTCACTCTTTTGTGGCTGCATTCCTCTGTCCATTCTTCTCTCACTTCTCTGTCTTCCCAGCTTTCTCTTATTTCTCTCCTTCCTTGTCTATTCTCGCCTCCCTCTCCCTCTCCATCTCCCATGGTAATACCGAGTGTCACGGAGACTAGAGAGAGGGAGAAGAGGCATGAGGAGAATGATGAGAGAGGGTAAAACTAGGCCAGAATGACCCATATATATATATATATATATATATATATATATATATATATATATATATATATATATATATATATATATATATATATATATATGTATATATATATATATATATATATATATATATATATATATATATATATATATATATATATATATATATATATATATATATATATATATTATATACTATTATTATACAAAGTTATACTGTTACATGTACAATGTATATGTAACCTCATACAATGAGAGGCTGCCGTTAATGCTCTTGATTGTTGACGCTACAATGTGGTGACATTATACATTTGTCATTATAGTTAAACTTGCCGTTTTTTAAGTCAGTTTAGAATGTAATTTTTGTATTATTATTTAATGTTATTAGCCTCTTTGTTATTTTGACTTTTATTATATTTAATTTACTATATTGGATATCTTTAAAATATTTAATTAAGATTTTATCTTATCATAATTAATATGTTACTTGAATTACTGTATTATAATAAATTCAATCCGATAAGTTACAACATTTAAAAATATTATAGGTAGATATATACACCATAATTGTATCTTAAGGAAGCATTCAGACGCCAATGCAGTGAAATCTTTTGTGTAGAACTGATCTTAGAAATATCCTCTTCGTTCACAGCAAAATTTCTAAGACTTTGGCCTTAACCTCAGTTGAAGATTTCCTCTCAGAGAGTAATGATGAAAGTTGGAGTAGTTTTCTTGTTACTTTCATTGTTATTGGGTCATTAAGGTCTTTCTTGGGGATTGGTCTTTCATCTGGCCTGGTTTTCCTTAGTCACGCGAGGCCAGATGTTCACAAGATGTCTATGAGGAGGTCCTTATTTGCTGGGTGATAAGGTGATGATTTAAGTGTTAGCGTGAGGTAGAGATGTCTCTCGCGGGGCTTACCAACTCTGAGCTGCAAACACTTGGGTATAATTTCCTTGGAGTGACTCAAATGCCCTCTCATTCTCCAAGATTATCAGTTTGATCCAGCCTTCAATGGCTGCGTTAGGTAGTGGTAAATATAAAAGAATTTGTCATCACACACACACACACACACACACACACACACACACACACACACACACACACACACACACACACACACACACACACACACACACCCCACGCACACACACACACACCCCACGCACACACACACACACACACACACACACACACACACACACACACACACCCCACACACACACACACACACACACACACACACACACACACACACACACACACACACACACACACACACACACACACACACACACACACACACACACACACGCACACACACAACTCCCCGCAAGCTGATTCCATACACAGTTTCAAGTGTAGATATGATAGACCACAGTAGGCTCAGGAACCTGTACAACAGTTGATTGACGGTTGAGAGGCGAAAGAGCCAGAGCTCAACCCCCGCAAACACAACTAGGTGAGTACACACACACACACACACACACACACACACACACACACACACACACACACACACACACACACACACACACACACACACATACACAGATTAAGAGAAAGAGAGACACCCATACACAGAAAGAGTGGCAGGGAAAGAGACAGACTTTGAGAGGCAAAGAAACGCACATAAACACACAGAAAGAAACACAGCGACACGGACGGAGAGACAGTGAATGAGAGAGAGAGAGAGAGACAAGGAGAATGAAACAGACAGAAAGAGAGAGAGACAAAAACAGCTGAACAAGCAGAGACATTAACAAAAAGACTTCTGGCTGAAGGAACGGCGACTTGCGTCTTCTGAGAAAGAGAAAAACTTAGGAGTGGACACAAGGCGACACGTGACACCAGAAGCACACATCACCACAATAACCACACACAACCACAGGACATAATTGGAACCTGGAAACAGAGATGTCAGAAAATAAGTCATTTCAGCCTCACAATCGTAAATAAATGGAACGGACTAAGAAAAGAAAGTTATCGAATCCAATTCCATCCATAATATTCAATGTCAAATATAACAAAACAGGAGAAAAAATAGTCATCTTAATCAACTAATAATGGCTAAAGGCGGGGCTTAAGATGTTGTTTAAGATTCAGCTACTGGGAACAAAATGTTCTAAGTAGCACGGGCTATGGAGAGCCCGTAGTGGACTCACCTGGCACAGGAGCGGGGCTGATATAGGGGCTTAAGAGCAGATGCCCGACGCAGCCAGCACAATTAGGTGAACACAAAGAGGTGAGCACACATATAAAGAGAGAGGGATGTGTTGACATGTGTTGGGGTGGTGTGTATGTCTCTATTGTCGTAATTTCTCAGCATTTTATGATTTTTGGGAGACGTAATGATGCCACGTTGACCACCAGACTAGCTTTACCCTTTAGGTTAGGTTTACCTTTAGGTTATATATATATATATATATATATATATATATATATATATATATATATATATATATATATATATATATATATATATATATATATAATATATATATATATATATATATATATATAATATATATATATATATATATATATATATATATATATATATATATATATATATATATATATATATATATATATATATATATATATATATATATATATAGCCTGAATGGTCCCCAAGCATATATGCAACTGAAAACTCACACCCCAGAAGTGACTCGAACCCAGACAGCCAGGAGCACTATGCAACTGGCGTAACTGGTACCTTAACCACTTGACCAACCGTGACTGTACAAAAAGACGATGGAAGACGAGGCTATTTCCCCACCGTCCCGACGGCACTTGGTGGTGAGCTTGGGCATAGTCATTTCATCAAATCACCTCACTTTGTGGGAGCCACTTATAAGTGTTATCGACTTGTTTACAAAACAAATCAAGTGTTGAAATCACTCGATATAAACGGGAAAACACTTCATTGGTAATTAAGGCCCGATTTCAGACCTTATAGGACTTATTGCTCGTCACTACGACTCAATCCTGCTTCTATAAGGACGTGGGGGCTGATACCAACCACTGGTCATACAGTCATATCACAATACTAAGTTTAGTGAGACTACCCACATGCATCTGGTCTCAAGCGGCGTCTAGCTCCCAAGCTCGAATAATCAAACATAAAACACTTCGTTATTTCGTATTTTAGATATAAAATGAAAGTATGAAATTTGCTCATACCCTTCACTCCCACTGGCAAGGACAGGATATCCGTGAGATGTTAGGAAGCTTAGCTAATATTTAAAGGTTACCCAGACTGCACACTTTTTTCATTTTACTCTATTTTCTTACAAGTATAATCTATATCTGTGAAAGATTGTCTTGTATGTGTGAGATTCGAGTCCAGACGGTTTCATTTGGCCTCACACGAGTTTCCACGGGGAATTGTGATTGCATATGGCGTCATAGTTTTTATTATTATTATTATTATTTTCAACCACAGACGTGGCCAGACATTTACAATGCTAACCAGCATATATACATTTTCTTCTGTCCTCCATGGACATGGTTAGAGAAGTGTTAAACATATAGTTCAAGGGTTTATTGAATAATCAACCACAGAAGGTGATTCGGTGCTTTTAAAATGCTAAGCTAACCTACATACGTAAATACATAGATACACAGATTTACGTATGCCCTACATAAAGTGTTCAATGTGTCTTTTACATAATGTCATTAATGTGCATTTACAAAGGTGAAATTTAATTCTGATCAGCTTCCATATATACTTTATACACATACATATACTTACACATACACATATACGTACATATACATCTATACACACACATAGGGTTGTAGGTGTCGACGCTTGTGAAAACCGAAATGTGGGATTGATTCTCCCTAGAGTGTTGCCTGTATATATTCCAGCTGTTGATGAGACAAAGAAAACGACAGAGTGATATAAACTTCAGACTCACTCTTTAACTCATATGAGCCTTACTCACCCATATGGGTGAGTAAGACTCAGACAGAAGTCTGAGTAATGTTACGATGCAGTAGTGTTATCGTGACAAGACCTGAGTATGAGACAGGGATGTGAGTACCTGATGAGTACCAAATGAGTACCCAAACATTCACGAATGAAGCAAGAGATATAAGCACCAGAACACGTTCGTGAATGTTTTGCTAGTGTTGTGTGTGTGCTCTCTATTTTGAGTTGCTGATGTTTAGAGAGAAAGAGAGAGAGAGAGAGAGAGAGAGAGAGAGAGAGAGAGAGAGAGAGAGAGAGAGAGAGAGAGAGAGACAGAGACAGAGAGAGACAGAGAGAGAGAGAGACAGAGAGAGAGAGAGAGAGAGAGAGACAGACAGACAGAGAGAGAGAGACAGAGACAGAGACAGACAGACAGAGAGACAGACAGACAGCTTAATAATGTACATTCACACATGCCAGCTTAAAAAAAAACTCCATGTAACATCAGTACCCCAAACACACACTCTCAGACACAGAGCACTCAAGCACTAAAGGCCAGGGGGGGGGGGACGAGTAGCTTCAGTTCAGTATATCCTCTTACCCCTGAAGAGTGAAAGGGGGGGAGAGGTATTGGGGATTTCAGAGACTGATGAATGGGAATTAGGTGGGAGAGAAGAGAACAAAATAAAGGGGGAAAGTGAGGACCTGAGAGAGAAACAGAGACTAAGAAAATGAAAGATAATCAGCAAAAGCTTTTTGGTAAATATTAAGTGACAGAAGAAGCTGTATGAGTGAGGGAGGAGACAGAAGAAGCTGTATGAGTGAGGGAGGAGACAGAAGAAGCTGTATGAGTGAGGGAGGAGACAGAAGAAGCTGTATGAGTGAGGGAGGAGACAGAAGAAGCTGTATGAGTGAGGGAGGAGACAGAAGAAGCTGTATGAGTGAGGGAGGAGACAGATGAAGCTGTATGAGTGAGGGAGGAGACAGAAGAAGCTGTATGAGTGAGGGAGGAGACAGGAAGAAGCTGTATGAGTAAGGAAGAAGCTGTATGAGTGAGGGAGGAGACAGATGAAGCTGTATGAGTAAGGAAGAAGCTGTATGAGTGAGGGAGGAGACAGAAGAAGCTGTATGAGTGAGGGAAGAGACAGAAAGAAGCTGTATGAGTGAGGGAGGAGACAGAAGAAGCTGTATGAGTGACAGAGGAGACAGAAAGAAGCTGTATGAGTGAGGGAGGAGACAGAAGAAGCTGTATGAGTGAGGGAAGAGACAGAAAGAAGCTGTATGAGTGAGGGAGGAGACAGGAAGAAGCTGTATGAGTGACAGAGGAGACAGAAGAAGCTGTATGAGTGAGGGAAGAGACAGAATAAGCTGTATGAGTGAGGGAAGAGACAGAAAGAAGCTGTATGAGTGAGGAGACAGAAAGAAGCTGTATGAGTGAGGGAGGAGACAGAAAGAAGCTGTATGAGTGAGGGAGGAGACAGAAAGATGCTGTATGAGTGAGGGAGGAGACAGAGAAGAGCTTCGTAAAATAAAGAAGAGAGAAGAGCAGCGTTGAGAGCCGTGGAAGACACGGAAGTAAGCTGCTTATGTCGGAGTGAAGCCTTGAGAGCTGTGAGAGTCAGAGTGAAGCCTAAAGAGCTGTGAGAGTCAGAGTGAAGCCTAAAGAGCTGTGAGAGTCAGAGTGAAGCCTAAAGAGCTGTGAGAGTCAGAGTGAAACAAGAGCTCTAAGAGCCAGAGTGAAACCTTGAGAGCTGTGACCCTGATTTCACCAGAGTGAAGCCAGAGTGAAGAGGAGAAAAACAAACCAAATGTCTTCGGGAATTTGCAACGCGAAGCGAGTTTGCGATCTGTCAACGCAGACAGACAGATGTCAGAATCACAGACAGGCGAGAGACAGCGTGAGGAGGAAGACAGGTTCTGGTGAGACGTAAGGCCAAGATGGAAGGAGTAGATAAGGAAAGATTTGACGGCTGAGGGGGAAGATAGTGTCATAACTAGCCTCCGTAACGAGGTAGTTGTGGAGCTCCCGGACGCAGGTTCGAATCCCCGTCACGGCCCTTGTGGATTTGTTCGTTCAGTTGTGGAGAGTTGGATGATCGATGGTGATATTGGATGATGAGGGCGGGTGATGGTGGTGGTTGTAGGCATCGACGAAGCCAATGCTGCTTGATGGGGGTGAGGCTGACCAATTGTTGGATGATAATTGTGTGTGAGAGAGAGAGAGAGAGAGAGAGAGAGAGAGAGAGAGAGAGAGAGAGAGAGAGAGAGAGAGAGAGAGAGAGAGAGAGAGAATTATCAGGGTAAAGCACCAACCCATTACGACTATATAGCACTTGGAAGGGGTCAGGATAAGGATTTGAGATGGGACGGGGGGGAAAGGAATGGTGCCCAACCACTTGTGGACGGTCGGGGGATTGAACGCCGACCTGCATGAAGCGAGACCGTCGCTCTACCGTCCAGTCCAAGTGGCTGGGAGAGAAAAGAGAGAGAGAGAGAGAGAGAGAGAGAGAGAGAGAGAGAGAGAGAGAGAGGGAGAGAGGGTAGGCCTAGAAGCAATGTTCCTAGTTACAATCCAGAGATATTTTAATGAATTTGTTATCATACAGTTACATATGTTTTTTACAATTATTCATTTGTACTTTTAATTATTTTTAGAAGAATGACAATTGATTGTTTACATTACAGGTAGGACACGTGTGTGTGTGTGTGTGTTGACCTGTTTGTGTTGACCTGTTTGTGTTGACCTGTTTGTGTTGACCTGTTTGTGTTGACCTGTTTGTGTTGACCTGTTTGTGTTGACCTGTTTGTGTTGACCTGTTTGTGTTCACCTGTTTGTGTTGACCTGTCTGTGTTGACCTGTTTGTGTTGACCTGTCTGTGTTGACCTGTCTGTGTTGACCTGTTTGTGTTGACCTGTTTGTGTTGACCTGTCTGTGTTGACCTGTTTGTGTTGACCTGTTTGTGTTGACCTGTCTGTGTTGACCTGTTTGTGTTGACCTGTTTGTGTTGACCTGTTTGTGTTGACCTGTTTGTGTTGACCTGTCTGTGTTGACCTGTCTGTGTTGACCTGTCTGTGTTGACCTGTTTGTGTTGACCTGTTTGTGTTGACCTGTTTGTGTTGACCTGTGTGTGTTGACCTGTGTGTGTTGACCTGTTTGTGTTGACCTGTTTGTGTTGACCTGTCTGTGTTGACCTTCCTAGAATGGCTCAGCTACTCTAACGGCATGTAGGTATGTAGTCATTATTGTTCTTAGTGTTATCAGTCGCTTGTACAGTAATTAATATATTACTCAGGTGTGTTTTGAAATTGATATAATTTTTATTATAAAAGTTATCATTGTTAACCCTCGGTACAGATGCGTTTTGCGCTGATTAATCATACGGTTATCGTGATGGTAATTTTAAAATCGTATATATGTTTCGTGATTTTCGCCAGTTCTATCTTAACCTAACTTAACCTAACCTAACTTAACCTAACCTAACCTAACCTAACCTAACCTAACCTAACTTAACCTAACCCAACAACCTAACCTAACTTAACCTAACCTAACATAACCTAACCTAACATAACCTAACCTAACTTAACCTAACCTAACCTAACCTAACTTAACCTAACCCAACAACCTAACCTAACTTAACCTAACCTAACTTAACCTAACCTAACCTAACATAACCTAACCTAACATAACCTAACCTAACTTAACCTAACCTAACCTAACCTAACTTAACCTAACCCAACAACCTAACCTAACTTAACCTAACCTAACCCAACAACCTAACCTAACTTAACCTAACCCAATAACCTAACCTAACTTAACCTAACCTAACCCAACAACCTAACCTAACTTAACCTAACCTAACCTAACATAACCTAACCTAACTTAACCTAACCTAACCTAACATAACCTAACCTAACATAACCTAACCTAACTTAACCTAACCTAACCTAACCTAACATAACCTAACCTAACATAACCTAACCTAACTTAACCTAACCTAACCTAACCTAACTTAACCTAACCCAACAACCTAACCTAACTTAACCTAACCTAACCTAACTTAACCTAACCCAACAACCTAACCTAACTTAACCTAACCTAACCTAACCTAACTTAACCTAACCCAACAACCTAACCTAACTTAACCTAACCTAACTTAACCTAACCCAACAACCTAACCTAACTTAACCTAACCTAACCCAACAACCTAACCTAACTTAACCTAACCTAACCCAACAACCTAACCTAACCAAACATAACCTAACCTAACTTAACCTAACCTAACCTAACCCACCATAACCAAACAATATCAAACCCAAACAACCCTGACCTTACCTTACCTAATTTAACTTTAACTATCGCATGATGCCAACGGCCATACCACGTTGAGAACACCGCTTCACGTCCCATTAACGAAGTTAAGCAACGTTGGGTTTGGTTAGAACTTGGATGGGTGACCGCCTGATAACACCAAATGCTGTTGGCAATTTAAATATTTCGAGGAGGCCTGGTCGACGACCGGGCCGCGGGGACGCTAAGCCCCAGAAACACTTCAAGGTAACCTCAAGGTAACTTCAAGGTAACCTCAAGGTAACTTCAAGGTAACCTCAAGGTAACTTCAAGGTAACCTCAAGGTAACCTCAAGGTAACTTCAAGGTAACCTCAAGCTAACTTCAAGGTAACCTCAAGCTAACTTCAAGGTAACTTCAAGGTAACCTCAAGGTAACCTCAAGGTAACTGCAAGGTAACTTCAAGGTTCAAGGTAACTCAACCTAAGTTTCGCTAGCCACATAGACTTCGTGTGAGAATTAGTCGGTGGTCGTTTAGAGTCGTGTTCTGTATAAATTGTCAATTATTTCTGCTCCCTCGCAAACTTTGGTTAGTTATTTAATTTGAATTAAATTGAACTTACCCCATTCAGTGGTTACAAATTAAATAATTTGTAATTTTAGTTCGGTGATCGCAGTTCAAATGACCCAAAAGTTGGTTTCCAGCAATACTTGGCTTGAGTGTCGCTTCTACCACTCCTGCCGGCAATATTACTATTAGATTCCCATATATAACGGGGTGAGAATAGCTTGAGCTACCTCATCCCTTTGTGTGTATTTTACCTCAATAAACTTATTTCAATTTCAATTCCCATATAAAGGGTGTTCAATTATTTACCACTTATTTACAAGTGTGGCTTCGATATTATAATAATTTGCTTCTCGTGGATTTAATGCTTCCATGCGCATGACCGCTGTCAGTCATTTTGTGTGCTTATCCACACTAGTAAGTGAACAAAAGCAACACGCACAGATGCACAATGTTTCTTCTGAGTTTTCGAAACTATTGGGGTACGTAGCACCTCCATGGAAGGCTGTGTACGAGGTCCGAAAAATGGTTTCACTTTTTCTGACAATAAATTGTTTCTAATGTCTTTGTAGCTCATTCCTATGTTGACCAGACCACACACTAGTAGGTGAAGGGACGACGACGTTTCGGTCCGTCCTGGACCATTCTCAAGTCGATGAGAATGGACTTCTCATGGATTTCTCATGGAATGGATTTTCTTTCAGTTTCTCATCGCCTCATTCCGATACTCATTTTCTATGTGAAGCTCCTCGCTCGGTGGCTGTCAGTTGTAAATCGTCTGGCATTACCTGTCATGTCTATTCTCCTGAAAATCTTGTATGGCGTTATCAAGTCTCCCCTGATTATTTTTTCTTCCAGTGACGTATGGTTTGACTGTTCTCTATGTTACACTTACGTCTCAGTCTTGACCCAAGTCTATATATCTCGTATACAGCCTCGTACATATACACCAAGTATATAGAGGTATATACTATATAGTGGTATAACAGCAACGATTACAAAAACACTAATCCAAGTATGCGGAAAAAACCACAGGTAAAGAATTAGAGAATGCTAAACGCGTTTTCGGCTCAATTCGCCTTCATCAGAGCAAGATAGAGAAGGAAGAAGAAAACGATCTCAGAGATGATTGGGTAGTTTAACCAAACTGGTAAAATATTCTCTCGTAACGATCAACCGAGGAGAAACGTTTCAATATAGATTCATTGTAATATGAATGTAGTTTGGGGGAACAGCCGGACTTGCTCGTACCGTAACGAGGGTGAGTTAACGACCAAACTGCCCCAAACGTAGCAAGAATATCGACGTAGAATGTAGCGGTTATCTATTCTTAGTTTCTTCGTGGCACAGACTTGCGGAGACCCCAAAGAAAGAGTGACATATTCACAACATCCCGGGAGTTCCATCTCTGGCAGCGTGCCCGGTGGGTATGGCGGAGGGTGAGGGCATGGCTGGCTGCTGGGGTAGCGTGGGAGGGGTCTGGGGCAGCGTGGGAGGGGGCTGGGGTAGCGTGGGAGGGGTCTGGGGCAGCGTGGGAGGGGGCTGGGGTAGCGTGGGAGGGGTCTGGGCAGCGTGGGAGGGGTCTGGGCAGCGTGAGAGGGGGCTGGGGTAGCGTGGGAGGGGGCTGGGGCAGCGTGGGAGGGGGCTGGGGTAGCGTGGGAGGGGTCTAGGCAGCGTGGGAGGGGTCTAGGCAGCGTGGAAGGGGTCTAGGCAGCGTGGAAGGGGTCTGGGCAGCGTGGAAGGGGTCTAGGCAGCGTGGAAGGGGTCTAGGCAGCGTGGAAGGGGTCTAGGCAGCGTGGAAGGGGTCTAGGCAGCGTGGAAGGGGTCTAGGCAGCGTGGAAGGGGTCTGGGCAGCGTGGGAGGGGTCTAGGCAGCGTGGAAGGAGGCTGGCGGTAGTGAAGTAGGTTAGGTTAGGTGTGTTAGGTGGAAGAGAGTGGGCGGTGGGTGGCAGTGAACACCTGCGGCGCACTCTCAACACACACTGGCAGTGTCACTGTGCCAGTGTTGGTGGAGGAGTGACACACGAGGCACTCCCAGGCGGGGCTCAGGTGCCAAGGGCGGGCCTCCGGTGTTGGTGATCGAGCAACAGATAATTATTGCAGTGTTCCTGCAATGCTGCAGGTATCGCAGGGAAGTAAAAACAAAAATTAATTTTGCCTCGAGGGGCGAGTTTATTGGGCAGCGCCGCTCATCCTGTGAGTGGACACACCACCATAGTAACAGTATTGGGCAGCGCCACTCATCCTGTGAGTGGACACACCGCTATAGTGACAGTATTGGGCAGCGCCACACATCCTGTGAGTGGACACACCGCCATAGTGACAGTATTGGGCAGCGCCACTCATCCTATGAGTGGACACACCGCCATAGTGACAGTATTGGGCAGCGCCGCTCATCCTGTGAGTGGACACACCGCCATAGTGACAGTATTGGGCAGCGCCACTCATCCTGCGAGTGGACACACCGCCATAGTGACAGTATTGGGCAGCGCCACTCATCCTGTGAGAGGACACACCGCCATAGTGACAGTATTGGGCAGCGTCACTCATCCTGTGAGTGGACACACCGCCATAGTGACAGTATTGGGCAGCGTCACTCATCCTGTGAGTGAACACACCGCCATAGTGACAGTATTGGGCAGCGCCACTCATCCTGTGAGTGGACACACCGCCATAGTGACAGTATTGGGCAGCGTCACTCATCCTGTGAGTGGACACACCGCCATAGTGACAGTATTGGGCAGCGTCACTCATCCTGTGAGTGAACACACCGCCATAGTGACAGTATTGGGCAGCGCCACTCATCCTGTGAGTGGACACACCGCCATAGTGACAGTATTGGGCAGCGCCACTCATCCTGTGAGTGGACACACCGCCATAGTGACAGTATTGGGCAGCGCCACTCATCCTGTGAGTGGACACACCGCCATA
>NC_059634.1:15074439-15084439 GCF_020424385.1 Procambarus clarkii | reverse complement strand
CCAAGTCATTACGACCAGGTAATTGCTTGGGCGAGGAAGAGCTGTTGGTTTAAAAGAAATCGTGTTTGGTAGGTCTATATTTGGTCTCTTGAGGTAGTTAATGATGTACACATTCATGTACATCTCTTAAATATTCATCGCATACACACACACACAAGACGAAGCTTGAAAATGTCTAAAGGTATGCCACTAGACTAGTCCCAGAACTAAGAGGCATGAGTTACGAGGAAAGGCTGCGGAAAATGCTACCTTACGACACTGGAAGACAGAAGAGTAAGGGATGACATGATCACTACTTACAAAATCCTCAGAGGAATCGACCGGGTAAACAAGGATAAACTATTCAACACTGGTGGGACGCGAACAAGGGGACACAGGTGGAAACTAAGTACCCACATGAGCCACAGAGACGTTAGAAAGAACTTTTTTAGTGTCAGAGTGGTTGACAAATGGAATGCATTAGGCAGTGATGTGGTGGAGGCTGACTCCATACACAGTTTCAAGTGTAGATATGATAGAGCCCAATAGGCTCAGGAATCTGTACACCAGTTGATTGACAGTTGAGAGGCGGGACCAAAGAGCCAAAGCTCAACCCCCGCAAGCACAAATAGGTGAGTATACACAAATGAATCTCAACAAATATGCCAGCGAATCAATAAAAAAATATAACAATTATTTTCCTTCTCTCACCAAAGACACATACATTTTCTTTCTCAACAATATCCAATAGGTCTCTAGTCCTGCTTGCATTACCCCATCTTACTCTCCACCTTACCAAAGCAACACCCACTCCCCACCAAACACACACCGAAACTACGACGTTGGTACAACGTTCGAACAAGTTTTAACCCCTCCTAACCAGTTATAACAACCAATATAGCAAGTTGTAACAACGTTCTAATACGTCATAAACACGTTAAGCCAAGATGTAACAACTTTATTACAAGTTGTAACAAGCGGAAAATAGTGACAGTTTCGGTTTGTGTTTCAAGGGCCTTCCCCCTCCCCCCTCCCTTCCTTCCAAGGGCACACATAAATAGGACGCTGAAAACAGGCTTGCGACGAAGAGCTTCAGGATCTGATACACTAATACAGATGTAATCTGGTAGTATAGGAGCGGGGGGAGCAGGCGCTGGTATAACAGCGTGGATGGAGAAAACAATGTTATATATAATGACATTCATTGTACCCCAAGGAATACCAGATGGGCTAGGAAGGAGTGGGAACACAAACATGGAGGGTCTTGCCTTCAAGATAGACAGACAATCATTTTAAGGTAAGTCATGCGGGCTACATGGTAGGGGGGTGGTCGGTGACATGGATGAATGACAGGCATGGGGTATTAATGGGGTCCTATATAATGGGGTAGTAAATTAAGAGGTCCTATATAATGGGGTAGTAAATTAAGAGGTCCTATATAATGGGGTAGTAAATTAAGAGGTCCTATATAATGGGGTAGTAAATTAAGAGGTCCTATATAATGGGGTAGTAAATTAAGAGGTCCTATATAATGGGGTAGTAAATTAAGAGGTCCTATATAATGGGGTAGTAAATTAAGAGGTCCTATATAATGGGGTAGTAAATTAAGAGGTCCTATATAATGGGGTAGTAAATTAAGAGGTCCTATATAATGGGGTAGTAAATTAAGAGGTCCTATATAATGGGGTAGTAAATTAAGAGGTCCTATATAATGGGGTAGTAAATTAAGAAATTTAGGACCTAATAGTGTACTAAATTAGTGTAATGTGTAATAGTGTAATTTAGTGTGATAGTGTAATTTATATAATGGTGTACCTAGTAGCCAGAATGCAATACTGGCTAATGCAAGTTTTCAGTTGCATATTGGCTTGGGGACCATTCAAGCTTGTTCGCATTTGTGTTGCTCACGTAGCCTCACAAAGTGAGGTGATTCGATAAAATATGTATGCCCAAGTTCACCACCAAGTGCTGTCGGGATGTTGGGGAAATCGCCTCGGCTACCGATGTGTTTTGTACAGTCACGGTTGGTCGAGTGGTTAAAGAACCGGCTACGCCATGGTGCATAGTGCTCCTGGCTGTCTGGGTTCGAATCCTTCTGGGGTGTGGAGTTTTCAATGTTATATATATATGTTGCTTGACCCCGAGCAACAACAGAAGCTAATGAAGGAATATGAGGGCAATAACAGAGCAATTCTCTTATTAAGTTGGTAAAATGTGACAAGAATGGTGAGTGTGAGTTTGTGTCTCCCGTCTTGCTCTGTGGGCGGTCAAGATGACATGCTGCTCCCGATCAATGCCTTGAAATGGGAGAAAAGATTCTTTTCTCTCTCTCAATGTAAACAGAAAAAGAGATGTGAAAAGATGAAGAACAGAGGGATAACTGCAAAGAAGCGGAACGGAAAGAAACCCAAATTACAAAGCTGACTAAAAGGTTGATGTTATCCAGTTGAAACGTGATAATAAGTTTCGTAATTGTTATTGTGAAGAATGTATCAGCCTTTAACTGTGGTAAGGTTCCAAAGAATGTATCAGCCTTTGACTGTGGTAAGGTTCCAAAGAATGTATCAGCCTTTGACTGTGGTAAGGTTCCAAAGAATGTATCAGCCTTTAACTGTGGTAAGGTTCCAAAGAATGTATCATCCTTTAACTGTGGTAAGGTTCCAAAGAATGTATCAGCCTTTGACTGTGGTAAGGTTCCAAAGAATGAATCAGCCTTTAACTGTGGTAAGGTTCCAAAGAATGTATCAGCCTTTAACTGTGGTACGGTTCCAAAGAATGTATCATCCTTTAACTGTGGTAAGGTTCCAAAGAATGTATCAGCCTTTAACTGTGGTAAGGTTCCAAAGAATGTATCATCCTTTAACTGTGGTAAGGTTCCAAAGAATGTATCAGCCTTTAACTGTGGTAAGGTTCCAAAGAATGCATCAGCCTTTAACTGTGGTAAGGTTCCAAAGAATGTATCATCCTTTAACTGTGGTAAGGTTCCAAAGAATGTATCAGCCTTTAACCCTGGTAAGGTTCCAAAGAATGCATCAGCCTTTAACTGTGGTAAGGTTCCAAAGAATGTATCAGCCTTTAACTGTGGTAAGGTTCCAAAGAATGTATCAGCCTTTGACTGTAGTAAGGTTCCAAAGAATGTATCAGCCTTTAACTGTGGTAAGGTTCCAAAGAATGCATCAGCCTTTAACTGTGGTAAGGTTCCAAAGAATGTATTATCCTTTAACTGTGGTAAGGTTCCAAAGAATGTATCAGCCTTTAACTGTGGTAAGGTTCCAAAGAATGTATCATCCTTTAACTGTGGTAAGGTTCCAAAGAATGTATCAGCCTTTAACTGTGGTAAGGTTCCAAAGAATGCATCAGCCTTTAACTGTGGTAAGGTTCCAAAGAATGTATCATCCTTTAACTGTGGTAAGGTTCCAAAGAATGTATCATCCTTTAACTGTGGTAAGGTTCCAAAGAATGTATCAGCCTTTAACTGTGGTAAGGTTCCAAAGAATGTATCAGCCTTTAACTGTGGTAAGGTTCCAAAGAATGTATCAGCCTTTAACTGTGGTAAGGTTCCAAAGAATGTATCAGCCTTTAACTGTGGTAAGGTTCCAAAGAACGTATCATCCTTTAACTGTGGCAAGGTTCCAAAGAATGTATCATCCTTTAACTGTGGTAAGGTTCCAAAGAATGTATCATCCTTTAACTGTGGTAAGGTTCCAAAGAATGTATCATCCTTTAACTGTGGTAAGGTTCCAAAGAATGTATCATCCTTTGACTGTGGTAAGGTTCCAAAGAATGTATCAGCCTTTGACTGTAGTAAGGTTCCAAAGAATGTATCAGCCTTTAACTGTGGTAAGGTTCCAAAGAATGTATCATCCTTTAACTGTGGTAAGGTTCCAAAGAATGTATCATCCTTTAACTGTGGTAAGGTTCCAAAGAATGTATCAGCCTTTGACTGTGGTAAGGTTCCAAAGAATGTATCATCCTTTGACTGTGGTAAGGTTCCAAAGAATGTATCAGCCTTTAACTGTGGTAAGGTTCCAAAGAATGTATCATCCTTTAACTGTGGTAAGGTTCCAAAGAATGTATCATCCTTTAACTGTGGCAAGGTTCCAAAGAATGTATCAGCCTTTAACTGTGGTAAGGTTCCAAAGAATGTATCATCCTTTAACTGTGGCAAGGTTCCAAAGAATGCATCAGCCTTTGACTGTGGTAAGGTTCCAAAGAATGTATCAGCCTTTGACTGTAGTAAGGTTCCAGCCTTACACACACTAAGATAGTCTGGTAGAACTTTGGGGGTTGAGTTTAAGTTCATTTTGTGTGTATGACGAGTCCAGGGACCCAAGTTCTATCCCTCCCAAGTACCTCAAATATTTTTTCGTTCAACAGGAAATTGTGATTTTGTTGTATGAATTCATACGTCCCAAGAGTTCATAGATGTTGATAGATATAAACTCTTACGGACATTCTAGACCTCCGGACTAGTCATGGACACCTGGGGCCAGATTCACGAAGCATTTAGGTAATTACTTACGAACGTGTACATCTTTCCTCAATCTTTGACGCCTTTGGTTGCATATATTAAACAGTTTACAAGCATGAAAACTTGTCAATCAACTGTTGTTATTGTTACAAACAGCCTCCTGGTGCTTAAGAGCTATTTAACTGTTTAACACTTGTAAACAAAGCCGCCAAAGATTGAGAAAAGATGTACAGGTTCGTAAGTGCTTGCGTAACTACTTCGTGAATCTGGCCCCCCTGGCTATTTTTAGGCCACTTGACAACTACCCCGTCAATAGTACTCTAAATATCTATCGCTTCAAGATGAAACGCTTGTCATGCGGCCGTGGCGTCAAAAACCTCCCACCAGAGAGGGTACCACTGACCTACTCCCGTAATCTAAGGGCGCTGCTGATGCTATTCTGGGAGAGATCACCCTCCCAGTCATCTATTCTCAGGCGTGAAGGTTGAGGCAAAGTCTGTTGAAAGTTGGCAAGACAGAGCTACTCAGAAATACTCCTCCGTTTCTGATCAGTGAACTCGCTTGTCTGAGAAATATTAGTTTTCCTCCTAACTCAATTCATATCAAAAGTTTTAGGCCAATGTTGGTATATTTTATATATTGATAGTGTACCTGTCACTCACTGTCCTTGTCACTGTCAGCGTCATTGTCAGCAGTCTAAGAGGGGGGACCTGCTGCATGGGTAACAGCTTCTCCTCCATATCAACCTACCCAGGCTTTACGCCCTGGAGGGCGCAACTCCATAGTCTTCCGAGACTGAAGGATGCCTACTAAGACGGTCAAGTGTCATGGCAGAGGTCGGAGCATGAGTGCATAACTTGGCATGTACAGTGGTCCTATGGTGGTCCTAATACCCCCCCGGACCACCATAGCAATACTGACCAAATTTAAATATTGACCACGATAATCCATCTATTCAATTTCCATTAATTGGAAAAGAGTGATAATGTTGATTCCTTAATATTAACATTCTGTAGGGAGCCGAGCGGACAGCACGCTGGACTTGTGATCCTATGGTCCCGGGTTCGATCCCAGGCGCCGGCGAGAAACAATGGGCAGAGTTTCTTTCACCCTATGCCCCTGTTACCTAGCAGTAAAATAGGTACCTGGGTGTTAGTCAGCTGTCACGGGCTGCTTCCTGGGGGTGGAGGCCTGGTCGAGGACCGGGCCGCGGGGACACTAAAGCCCCGAAATCATCTCAAGATAACCTCAAGATAGATGAAAGCATCAGGAAACAATTTCCTTCAATCCACACGCGCACAAGTAAATATTTCACTGGGAGAGACTGCTTAAAAAGAGCGAGAAAATATATAGAAAATATATATAAAACTAAAACAAAAAAGCGCTGATAGACACGTTTAACGCATTACAAAACAATCAAGACAAACAAAAGCGTTACTTTTAATGCTTTTGGCGGGAATAGCTGTGACAAGAGTTTTTATACAAGGATAAGATTTAATAAATTCAGTTTAATGACTGAACACTCGCTCTGTTTAAATCAGATTTAAACATGTATATAGTCTAGCCTAGCAGCATAACTATAGGAGGCCGGGAGAGATTGGCAAGGGTGTGAAATGTCCCATTTACCCTCTACCCTTACCCCTGAACCCTCCCTCCCTTCACCCCTTTCCCCTTAAGTCGTCCCTGAACCCCCACGATGAGTGAAGGGTGTTGCCTGGCAATATAAATGGGATGGTAGCAACACCCTGGCTCACGGGAGACATCTCCCGTCACGCAGGGTGTAGTCGCGCCTCCACAGATCTCCTGTATCAGCTCTTGATACTGGTAATGGCTCAAAAAGGCCACCACTTACGGGCTGTTCATGCCCGTGCCACCTTTTGGGTGGCTTAATCTTCTCTCTCTCTCTCTCTCTCTCACCCTGGCTCATGCTGGGAGATGGGACGGTGGGGCAAGTGTGTGTGTGGGAAGGGTGGAGATGGGATGGAATGATTGAGGTAGGAGAGAAGGGTGGAAAGTGTGAGGGAAGGGTGGCGTATTGAAGGAAGTGTCGAGGACTGTGAAGAGGGTGAAGGGCTTTTTTTTCTGGAGCTGGTCGGCCGAGCGGACAGCACGCTGGACTTGTGATCCTGTGGTCCCGGGGTCGATCCCAGGCGCCGGCGAGAAACAACGGGCAGAGTTTCTTTCATCCTATGCCCCTGTTATCTAGCAGTAAAATAGGTACCTGGGTGCTAGTCAGCTGTCACGGGCTGCTTCCTGGGGGTGGAGGCCTGGTCGAGGACCGGGCCGCGGGGGACACTAAAGCCCCGAAATCATCTCAAGATAACCTCAAGATAACGGTAAAGTTATTTTGTCTTGTATCGTTCTAGTGGCATCTTTCTGAGCTTTTCCAATATTGTTGACATGTTTTTTGACGTGCGGCTCCATATATGGACCGCATGTGTCTTCCTAAATGCGTATATTATGTCTTAGGGACCGCATGTGTCTTCCTAAATGCGTATATTATGTCTTAGGGACCGCATGTATCATCCTAAATGCGTATATTATGTCTTAGGGACCGCATGTATCATCCTAAATGCGTATATTATGTCTTAGGGACCGCATGTGTCTTCCTAAATGCGTATATTATGTCTTAGGGACCGCATGTGTCTTCCTAAATGCGTATATTATGTCTTAGGGACCGCATGTGTCTTCCTAAATGCGTATATTATGTCTTAGGGACCGCATGTGTCTTCCTAAATGCGTATATTATGTCTTAGGGACCGCATGTATCATCCTAAATGCGTATATTATGTCTTAGGGACCGCATGTATCATCCTAAATGCGTATATTATGTCTTAGGGACCGCATGTGTCTTCCTAAATGCGTATATTATGTCTTAGGGACCGCATGTATCATCCTAAATGCGTATATTATGTCTTAGGGACCGCATGTATCATCCTAAATGCGTATATTATGTCTTAGGGACCGCATGTGTCTTCCTAAATGCGTATATTATGTCTTAGGGACCGCATGTGTCTTCCTAAATGCGTATATTATGTCTTAGGGACCGCATGTGTCTTCCTAAATGCGTATATTATGTCTTAGGGACCGCATGTATCATCCTAAATGCGTATATTATGTCTTAGGGACCGCATGTGTCTTCCTAAATGCGTATATTATGTCTTAGGGACCGCATGTGTCTTCCTAAATGCGTATATTATGTCTTAGGGACCGCATGTGTCTTCCTAAATGCGTATATTATGTCTTAGGGACCGCATGTGTCTTCCTAAATGCGTATATTATGTCTTAGGGACCGCATGTATCATCCTAAATGCGTATATTATGTCTTAGGGACCGCATGTGTCTTCCTAAATGCGTATATTATGTCTTAGGGACCGCATGTGTCTTCCTAAATGCGTATATTATGTCTTAGGGACCGCATGTGTCTTCCTAAATGCGTATATTATGTCTTAGGGACCGCATGTGTCTTCCTAAATGCGTATATTATGTCTTAGGGACCGCATGTATCATCCTAAATGCGTATATTATGTCTTAGGGACCGCATGTATCATCCTAAATGCGTATATTATGTCTTAGGGACCGCATGTGTCTTCCTAAATGCGTATATTATGTCTTAGGGACCGCATGTATCATCCTAAATGCGTATATTATGTCTTAGGGACCGCATGTATCATCCTAAATGCGTATATTATGTCTTAGGGACCGCATGTGTCTTCCTAAATGCGTATATTATGTCTTAGGGACCGCATGTGTCTTCCTAAATGCGTATATTATGTCTTAGGGACCGCATGTGTCTTCCTAAATGCGTATATATGTCCTTGGGACCGCATGTATCATCCTAAATGCGTATATTATGTCTTAGGGACCGCATGTATCATCCTAAATGCGTATATTATGTCCTTGGGACCGCATGTATCATCCTAAATGCGTATATTATGTCTTAGGGACCGCATGTATCATCCTAAATGCGCATATATGTCCTTGGCACCGCATGTGTCTTCCTAAATGCGTATATATGTCCTTGGCACCGCATGTGTCTTCCTCGCTACCGTATGTGTTATCTTAACGATTTTCCTTTCCTGAAGACGATTCTCTTATCAGTAATGAAGCCTTGATAAATGCCTCAAGCAATCACAAATATATTGACCATATTATTAACGTATCATTGACCACAATATTACTAACATATAAACCGTCTTATTAAAAACGTGTTTCTTTGTGGAAATGAGTGGAAAATTGTTTACAATTGAAAATTGTGAAAATTGTTTACAATTGAAAATTGTGGAAAATTGTTTACAATTGAAAATTGTGGAAAATTGTTTACAATTGAAAATTGTGGAAATTGTTTACAATTGAAAATTGTGGAAAATTGTTTACAATTGAAAATTGTGGAAATTGTTTACAATTGAAAATTGTGGAAAATTGTTTACAATTGAAAATTGTGAAAATTGTTTACAATTGAAAATTGTGGAAAATTGTTTACAATTGAAAATTGTGAAAATTGTTTACAATTGAAAATTGTGGAAAATTGTTTACAATTGAAAATTGTGAAAATTGTTTACAATTGAAAATTGTGGAAAATTGTTTACAATTGAAAATTGTGAAAATTGTTTACAATTGAAAATTGTGGAAAATTGTTTACAATTTACTGGCACACAAACTCAGACGACATGACATTCACATTGAAAACAGCAACTCCAGAAGTTGTACATAATTTGTAAGATTACTAACAGAGACTTAATCACACTATGAAGGTGTTGAAGTGTGCACGGGTTCAGTATTTTGCAGCAGGAGCATCAGTGGGTAGCCTGGAGCATCTCATCAGCATCAGTGGGTAGCCTGGAGCATCTCAGCAGCATCAGTGGGTAGCCTGGAGCATCTCAGCAGCATCAGTGGGTAGCCTGGAGCATCTCAGCAGCATCAGTGGGTAGCCTGGAGCATCTCAGCAGCATCAGTAGGTAGCCTGGAGCATCTCAGCAGCATCAGTGGGTAGCCTGGAGCATCTCAGCAGCATCAGTGGGTAGCCTGGAGCATCTCAGGAGCATCAGTGGGTAGCCTGGAGCATCTCAGTAACATCTGTGGGTAGCCTGGAGCATCTCAGCAGCATCAGTGGGTAGCCTGGAGCATCTCAGCAGCATCAGTGGGCAGCCTGGAGCATCTCAGCAGCATCAGTAGGTAGCCTGGAGCATCTGAGCAGCATCAGTGGGTAGCCTGGAGCATCTCAGCAGCATCAGTGGGCAGCCTGGAGCATCTCAGCAGCATCAGTAGGTAGCCTGGAGCATCTCAGCAGCATCAGTGGGCAGCCTGGAGCATCTCAGCAGCATCAGTGGGTAGCCTGGAGCATCTGAGCAACAACATCATCTCAAGATAACCTCAAGATAACACAATTCACGTAACTCTGATCTCAGTTCATGTTGTGTAGTGGACATGCACAGAACGCCCGGTTTGGCAGGAGATTGATATTGATATCAGTCAATTGATAGATTGATATATCAATTGATAGAGTGATATATCAATTGATAGATTGATATATCAATTGATAGAGTGATA
>NC_059634.1:15034439-15069439 GCF_020424385.1 Procambarus clarkii | reverse complement strand
ATGGTAGGTCGCTCTATTCTTATGTGAATTGCCTCAAGAATTTGTAATCTTCTTGAATCTTGGGTTTTGTCTATTATGCAAGTATTCTTGTTCAACATTTCTCTTGTTAGAGAAATGTCATGGGCTTGTCTCATGTGATTCCTAGGGGCACCAGATTGAAGATGGCATGTCAAACGCCTCGTCAGCTTGGTCGACGTCATACCTATGTACTTACATTGAAGGTTACATCCTTCGTGGGGGCAAGTGTACATGTATACAACGCTTGACTGCTGTAGAGGGTTCTCCGTCGGCTTCGGGCTGTTTTTGATAAGGAGTTCGGAAGTCTTCTTGGTTTTGTAGAATATTATCAGGTTTATGTTTTGGTTAGGAGTAGTGCTTTTTACTCCTTTACGGATTACTTCTTTCATTATTCTTTCCTCTTTTATATGTTCACTGTGCATGGTTGATTTGTAATATAATTTTATTGGGGGTGTTGTGGTTTCTGTTCTAGGTTCTGAATTATACCAACGGTCCAAGTGTCTTCTTATAGCAGCGTTTATTTCCGCGTTGCTATATCCGTTGTTCACCAATACCTGAGTTACTCTTTCAAACTCTCTACTCACGTTGCTCCATTCAGAGCAGTGGGTAAGCGCTCGACGAATATAAGCATTGAGAACACTGGCTTTGTATCTTTGGGGGCACTCACTTCTACCGTTCAGGCATAATCCTATGTTGGTGGGCTTGGTATATACGTTGGTGCTTAAAGAGGTTCCTGTTTTTGTTATTAGTACATCCAAGAATGGCAGACTGTTATTTTCACTATTTTCATGTGTAAATCGGAAATTGTTTGAAAGAAAACCTGCTGCCAGTATACACCAATATATATATATATATATATATATATATATATATATATATATATATATATATATATATATATATATATATATATATATATATATATATATATTGAAATCACAATGGCGTGATATATCAGTGAAAATCATCAATGAAGAGATTGTAACCCGCGTCTACAACATTGTGGTATACGATTGTAAAAACACATTACAGTAGAACTTACGAAATTAATGTTCAAAAACACTAAATAAAAATTATTAACTATATATTAAAAAAAACGCGGGAGCCAGTGAACTGTTTGGAAAAATAATGGTTAAAAATTTCCGACATTAGGCAATACATTATACAAATTAGAAACATAAAGTTACTTTTATGCAGCAAATCTATTAGATACAGTTTTTGGGATGACTAAAGAATTAATTATACACTAACATTAATGAAATTTTCATATTCCAGGATTTAACATAAACACATTCGAGAGACAAGCGTGGATCAAAATCACTTTTAACACACAGCTCGTTTAACATAACTTTGATTTCAGTGGCATTTAAAATGCATATCAAAAGCCATCTCTTTGTGACTAATTCAGGAAGTCCGACTATCCTATCAACAAATCCACAAGGGCCGTGGGGAGGATTCGAACCTGCGTCTGAGAGCATCCCAGACGCTGCCTTAACCGACATGGTAAACCTATCATGTCTCCCCAGCCATCCCCCACTCTCCCCAGTACTGGTCTGTATATGAGGGTTGTGTTGGTTTATTGGTCTGTATATGAGGGTTGTGTTGGTTTACTGGTCTGTATATGAGGGTTGTGTTGGTTTACTGGTCTGTATATGAGGGTTGTGTTGGTTTACTGGTCTGTATATGAGGGTTGTGTTGGTTTACTGGTCTGTATACGTGGGTTGTGTTGGTTTACTGGTCTGTATATGAGGGTTGTGTTGGTTTATTGGTCTGTATATGAGGGTTGTGTTGGTTTACTGGTCTGTATATGAGGGTTGTGTTGGTTTACTGGTCTGTATATGAGGGTTGTGTTGGTTTACTGGTCTGTATATGAGGGTTGTGTTGGTTTACTGGTCTGTATACGTGGGTTGTGTTGGTTTACTGGTCTGTATATGAGGGTTGTGTTGGTTTACTGGTCTGTATATGAGGGTTGTGTTGGTTTACTGGTCTGTATATGAGGGTTGTGTTGGTTTACTGGTCTGTATATGAGGGTTGTGTTGGTTTACTGGTCTGTATATGAGGGTTGTGTTGGTTTACTGGTCTGTATACGTGGGTTGTGTTGGTTTATTGGTCTGTATATGAGGGTTGTGTTGGTTTACTGGTCTGTATACGTGGGTTGTGTTGGTTTACTGGTCTGTATACGTGGGTTGTGTTGGTTTACTGGTCTGTATATGAGGGTTGTGTTGGTTTACTGGTCTGTATACGTGGGTTGTGTTGGTTTACTGGTCTGTATATGAGGGTTGTGTTGGTTTACTGGTCTGTATACGTGGGTTGTGTTGGTTTATTGGTCTGTATATGAGGGTTGTGTTGGTTTACTGGTCTGCATACGTGGGTTGTGTTGGTTTACTGGTCTGTATATGAGGGTTGTGTTGGTTTACTGGTCTGTATACGTGGGGTGTGTTGGTTTACTGGTCTGTATATGAGGGTTGTGTTGGTTTACTGGTCTGTATACGTGGGTTGTGTTGGTTTATTGGTCTGTATATGAGGGTTGTGTTGGTTTACTGGTCTGTATACGTGGGTTGTGTTGGTTTACTGGTCTGTATACGTGGGTTGTGTTGGTTTACTGGTCTGTATATGAGGGTTGTGTTGGTTTACTGGTCTGTATACGTGGGTTGTGTTGGTTTATTGGTCTGTATATGAGGGTTGTGTTGGTTTACTGGTCTGTATACGTGGGTTGTGTTGGTTTACTGGTCTGTATACGTGGGTTGTGTTGGTTTACTGGTCTGTATATGAGGGTTGTGTTGGTTTACTGGTCTGTATACGTGGGTTGTGTTGGTTTACTGGTCTGTATATGAGGGTTGTGTTGGTTTACTGGTCTGTATACGTGGGTTGTGTTGGTTTATTGGTCTGTATATGAGGGTTGTGTTGGTTTACTGGTCTGTATACGTGGGTTGTGTTGGTTTACTGGTCTGTATACGTGGGTTGTGTTGGTTTACTGGTCTGTATATGAGGGTTGTGTTGGTTTACTGGTCTGTATACGTGGGTTGTGTTGGTTTACTGGTCTGTATACGTGGGTTGTGTTGGTTTACTGGTCTGTATATGAGGGTTGTGTTGGTTTACTGGTATGTATATGAGGGTTGTGTTGGTTTACTGGTCTGCATACGTGGGTTGTGTTGGTTTACTGGTCTGTATATGAGGGTTGTGTTGGTTTACTGGTCTGTATACGTGGGTTGTGTTGGTTTACTGGTCTGTATATGAGGGTTGTGTTGGTTTACTGGTCTGTATATGAGGGTTGTGTTGGTTTACTGGTCTGTATACGTGGGTTGTGTTGGTTTACTGGTCTGTATACGTGGGTTGTGTTGGTTTACTGGTCTGTATACGTGGGTTGTGTTGGTTTACTGGTCTGTATACGTGGGTTGTGTTGGTTTACTGGTCTGTATACGTGGGTTGTGTTGGTTTACTGGTCTGTATACGTGGGTTGTGTTGGTTTACTGGTCTGTATACGTGGGTTGTGTTCTTTATACTTTGTGTGTGTGTGCGTGCGTGTGTGTGTGTAATTACCTAAGTGTAATTACCTAAGTGTAATTACCTAAGTGTAATTACCTAAGTGTAGTTACAGGATGAGAGCTACGCTCGTGGTGTCCCGTCTTCCCAGCACTCTTTGTCATATAACGCTTTGACGCTCGATGTGTGTGTGTGTGTGTGTGTGTGTGTGTGTGTGTGTGCGTGTGTGCGTGTGTGTGTGTGTGCCCATTTACCTCAACCTACTGTGCTTCCCTACCAACTTGAACTATTTCTTATTATGAAAGACCAAACATGACTCCTCAGATATTAAATACAATAATACACATCTACCCATTAGCGAGCAAGACACCATTAACTACAGAGTCCTAAAGAGTCGACATCAATGGCTGTTACTAATTAGAATTTACTGGGACGTGCTATTGGGGTCATATTGGCCGAAGGTCATTACATAATATCGATTAGATTAGCAAAAATATATTTTTTCAACTATGTTATAACAAAGGAAATATGATTTATGTGAAGTCCTCAATAACCATTAACCCGTCAGTTAACCTGAAAAAAGTACATTAGGCATTGTGTTACGCTGAATTATTTGACATATAATGGAATTTAAACTGCTTATTATTTTGACCAGAATATTTACAGATGGGCTTTTGAAACGTTAAAACTTTTTCTGAAATATCATTCCAGTCGTGAGGTTACAGAGTGAGGCTTTACTCACAGCGACTGTAAGGCCGTGGAGGCTTACAGCAAGCTGTGATGAGGGACGCTGATCCACACTATCTTGAGGTTATCTTGAGATGATTTCGGGGCTTCTTGAGGTTATCTTGAGGTTATCTTGAGATGATTTCGGGGCTTTTTAGTGTCCCCGCGGCCCGGTCCTCGACCAGGCCTCCACCCCCAGGAAGCAGCCCGTGACAGCTGACTAACTCCCAGGTACCTATTTACTGCTAGGTAACAGGGGCATTCAGGGTGAAAGAAACTTTGCCCATTTGCTTCTTAGGCTTGACCTCGACCAAGCTTGCTTTTTGTTACCCCCCCCCCCCCCAGTGTGAGTGGAGTGCTATATCATCCTAATATAAGGTTATATCATCACAACTATTGTGTCATTAGCAGACAGAGATAAGAAAGTACATTGTTCCCTCTGGAAGATAATGATTAAATGCAAAATTGTGTAGTTCTTGTGTGAACTTTGTGTGACCCTCGCGAGATATTTACGGAAGTACTTAAGTACTTTTTAACCTACTGTACTCCGGCTTCTGCTACTCTAGCATGCTTCTTCAGCTTTAGTGGGAACTCTAATGACATTTATGTACTATGGTAAACTTTGCCTTGGCTGATGATTTTCGAGTTTACTGTGAGTAGCCTAGTCATCTATAATATGTATCATAGTCATCTATGCTCTGTATCATAGTCATCTATGCTTCTGTAGCATAGTCATCTATGCTTCTGTAGCATAGTCATCTATGCTTCTGTAGCATAGTCATCTATGCTACATCTATGTAGCATAGATGTCATCTATGCTACATAGATGACATACATCATCTATCTAGTCATCTATGCTCTGTATCAGTCAGCTATGCTCTGTATCAGTCATCTATGCTCTGTATCAGTTATCTATGCTCTGTATCAGTCATCTATGCTCTGTATCAGTCATCTATGCTCTGTATCAGTCATCTATGCTCTGTATCAGTCATCTATGCTCTGTAGCATAGTCATCTATGCTCTGTATCATAGTCATCTATGCTCTGTATCATAGTCATCTATGCTCTGTAGCATAGTTATCTATGCTCTGTAGCATAGTCATCTATGCTCTGTAGCATAGTCATCTATGCTTCTGTAGCATAGTCATCTATGCTACATCTATGTAGCATAGATGTCATCTATGCTACATAGATGACATACATCATCTATCTAGTCATCTATGCTCTGTATCAGTCAGCTATGCTCTGTATCAGTCATCTATGCTCTGTATCAGTCATCTATGCTCTGTATCAGTCATCTATGCTCTGTATCAGTCATCTATGCTCTGTATCAGTCATCTATGCTCTGTATCAGTCATCTATGCTCTGTAGCATAGTCATCTATGCTCTGTATCATTGTAACACGGGTTTGGGTCCTCTCACTTTCACTTCCTTCTTTCTACTCCCTCTACCCGTATTCTTACTTTTATTTCTAAACCAAGGGACTCCAAAACTTTTAACAAAGCCAACTCCACGCCACGTGGTCCTAAGACGATTGACCGACTTAGGATTCTACACCCAGTATGACGTGACCTAAGCTCTGAACAAAACCCTAGAGTCACCTCTGCTGCCACCACCAGACCAGTAATACAAGAGCAATGATCGAGGTCTGGATCGATCACGCTAATTAATCAACCTAGGGGCTTGATCCCCACTATATACGATGACCTTGAGTGTGGAATAAATTACACGGTAATGATAATTCCGATTCGATGTTAGAATCGGCGCCCAATGCAACTCTGCCTCGTGTGGACCACGTGACCAGGACAAGTTTACACATAACCAAATGGAAACAATAAAATGCAAATTAATAACAAATTTAATTTATTAAGAGAAAACTAAAACAAAATCTAAATGTGTTCACTCCCTATCACTTTAACACTCCCTACTTGACCTGAATGGCAAATGAGAAGACTATCCCTATAATTTACAATAGCAACTATACCTTGGGCGACCAGCTCTGGGTGTTGTGCTGGTCTTGGGGAGAGGTAAGATGTTGACCTCTTATCCCAGCTGCTTCCGTGACCACACTGATCTCTCTCTTGTCTGGTCTACCCCAGACAGAGCATTGTATCCTTCCGCCTAGTCAGTCAAAGTTCTACCCAGTTACTAGCAAGGTTTAAGTTATAACAATTAACCTCTGTTTGTACTGAATTGATCCAGACTGGTTGATTTATTTTACTGAATTAAATTACAAACATCTAACGGCAGAGCTGTTCCCGATCCCCAAAATGGTTAATTGAACTTTGAGAAATATTAGACATGTCAACCCTGCTGACCTATGACCGCCGGTCACTCCGCCTTAAAAGTTAGATCTGATTCGTGACGTCACTGATGGTGACTTACTCAATAATTAGAATACTCTTGATATTGTATCCAGTACTATTATACAATACAATTTTAATGCAAAATGAATAAAGGCTAATTTTCTCTAAATTACTGAATACTATAGGATGATTCATTATACGCAGATATGAACAAAGCGTCGGTTATTTCCACCGCGAATTCCCCTGGGGGTCAGGTCACCATGCGGGCTCAGCTTCCCATTCTCTTTTGTCGATAAACCACTCTGGATAATTCTTACAACAGCCTAGTTTGTTACATCATAGTCATCTATGCTCTGTATCATAGTCATCTATGCTCTGTAGCATAGTCATCTATGCTCTGTAGCATAGTCATCTATGCTCTGTAGCATAGTCATCCATGCTCTGTAGCATAGTCATCTATGCTCTGTAGCATAGTCATCTATGCTCTATAGCATAGTCATCTATGTTCTATAGCATAGTCATCTATACTCTGTATCATAGTCATCTATGCTCTATAGCATAGTCATCTATGCTCTGTAGCATAGTCATCTATGCTCTGTAGCATAGTCCTCTATGCTCTGTAGCATAGTCATCTATGCTCTGTAGCATAGTCATCTATGCTCTGTAGCATAGTCATCTATGCTCTATAGCATAGTCATCTATGTTCTATAGCATAGTCATCTATACTCTGTATCATAGTCATCTATGCTCTATAGCATAGTCATCTATGCTCTGTATCATAGTCATCTATGCTCTGTAGCATAGTCATCCATGCTCTGTAGCATAGTCATCTATGCTCTGTAGCATAGTCATCTATGCTCTGTAGCATAGTCATCTATGCTCTGTAGCATAGTCATCTATGCTCTGTAGCATAGTCATCTATGCTCTATAGCATAGTCATCTATGTTCTATAGCATAGTCATCTATACTCTGTATCATAGTCATCTATGCTCTATAGCATAGTCATCTATGCTCTGTAGCATAGTCATCTATGCTCTGTAGCATAGTCCTCTATGCTCTGTAGCATAGTCATCTATGCTCTGTAACATAGTCATCTATGCTCTGTATCATAGTCATCTATGCTCTGTAGCATAGTCATCTATGCTCTGTATCATAGTCATCTATGCTCTGTATCAGTCATCTATGCTCTATAGCATAGTCATCTATGCTCTATAGCATAGTCATCTATACTCTGTATCATAGTCATCTATGCTCTATAGCATAGTCATCTATGCTCTATAGCATAGTCATCTATGCTCTGTAGCATAGTCATCTATGCTCTGTAGCATAGTCATCTATGCTCTGTAGCATAGTCATCTATGCTCTGTAGCATAGTCATCTATGCTCTGTATCATAGTCATCTATACTCTGTAGCATAGTCATCTATGCTCTGTATCATAGTCATCTATGCTAGTCATCTATGCTCTGTAGCATAGTCATCTATGCTAGTCATCTATGCTCTGTAGCATAGTCATCTATACTCTGTATCATAGCCATCTATGCTCTGTATCAGTCATCTATGCTCTGTATCAGTCATCTATGCTCTGTATCAGTCATCTATGCTCTGTATCATAATCATCTATGCTCTGTATCAGTCATCTATGCTCTGTATCATAGTCATCTATGCTCTGTATCATAGCCATCTATGCTCTGTAGCATAGTCATCTATGCTCTGTAGCATAGTCATCTATGCTCTGTATCAGTCATCTATGCTCTGTATCAGTCATCTATGCTCTGTATCAGTCATCTATGCTCTGTATCATAGTCATCTATGCTCTGTATCAGTCATCTATGCTCTGTATCAGTCATCTATGCTCTGTATCAGTCATCTATGCTCTGTATCAGTCATCTATGCTCTGTATCAGTCATCTATGCTCTGTATCAGTCATCTATGCTCTGTATCATAGTCATCTATGCTCTGTAGCATAGTCATCTATGCTCTGTAGCATAGTCATCTATGCTCTGTAGCATAGTCATCTATGCTCTGTAGCATAGTCATCTATGCTCTGTAGCATAGTCATCTATGCTCTGTAGCATAGTCATCTATGTTCCGTATCATAGAGGTATAAGTGACTCTGAATGCCTTAAGACACTTTATAAACACTTCTGTAGTATAAAAAGCTTGTTCCTGCCTCATATTGTCTCATTTGATGGTAATTGATCATATTAATGTTTTTATTATGAAGAAATACTTGTATTCATTGAATAGATCAGTGTCTGGTGTCCGGATGGAAAATAAACTGATGTAGGGTAAAAGCGAGAGAAAAAGAGAGAGAGAGAGAGACAGACAGACAGAGAGAGAGAGAGAGAGAGAGAGAGACAGACAGACAGACAGACAGAGAGAGAGAGAGAGAGAGAGAGAGAGAGAGAGAGAGAGAGAGAGAGAGAGAGAGAGAGAGAGAGAGAGAGAGAGAGAGAGAGAGAGAGAGAGAGAGAGAGAGAGAGAGAGAGAGAGAGAGAGAGAGAGAGAGAGAGAGAGAGAGAGAGAGAGAGAGAGAGACAGAGAGAGAGAGAGAGAGAGAGAGAGAGACAGAGAGACAGACAGACAGAGTAAGGAAAGAAGAAAGAGAGACTGACACAATTGACGATGAATGAGTAAATGAGAAATAATTTTCTAAGAATAAGTATGATACAAGTTAATAACATTTACTAACAATTACGTATTAATTAAGCAATAGTACAAATTCTTCTTCCCGATGATACGAAAGTATGCATCAATATATCACTTTAACACGCAATTCAATAACATCAATTTGAAGACAAAATAATGTCTTCCACGTGTGTCTTTAAGTCAAGAAAAATACAACCATGCCAGAAAATTCTCTTCAGCTTTCTAGAATCATTTCTAAGGCAAATTTATACCCCTAATCGACGCCTATTTTAGGCTGGGTGAAAGTTTATCAGCTTGCTCTTCCTGCCACACACACGCCACTCATTCAGCACCGCTCCTGTGCCAGGTAAGTCCACTACGGGCTCACCATAGCCCGTGCTACTTGCAACTTGTTCCGAGTAGCTGAATCTATAACAACAACAACATGCCACACACACACACACACACACACACACACACACACACACACACACACACACACACACACACACACACACACACACACACACACACAGAAGATCGTGAGAAAAAACCTGGTAACACATCTGGAGAGAAGGGACTTCGTGACAAATCGCCAACATGGATTCAGGGAGGGTAAATCTTGCCTTACAGGCTTGATAGAATTCTACGATCAGGTGACACAGATTAAGCAAGAAAGAGAGGGCTGGGCGGACTGCATTTTCTTGGATTGTCGGAAAGCCTTTGACACAGTACCGCATAAGAGGCTGGTACATAAGCTGGAGAGACAGGCAGGTGTAGCTGGTAAGGTGCTCCAGTGGATAAGGGAGTATCTAAGCAATAGGAAGCAGAGAGTTACGGTGAGGGGTGAGACCTCCGATTGGCGTGAAGTCACCAGTGGAGTCCCACAGGGCTCTGTACTCGGTCCTATCTTGTTTCTGATATATGTAAATGATCTCCCGGAGGGTATCGATTCATTTCTCTCAATGTTTGCGGACGATGCTAAAATTATGAGAAGGATTAAAACAGAAGAGGACTGTTTGAGGCTTCAAGAAGACCTAGACAAGCTGAAGGAATGGTCGAACAAATGGTTGTTAGAGTTTAACCCAACCAAATGTAATGTAATGAAGATAGGTGTAGGGAGCAGGAGGCCAGATACAAGGTATCATCTGGGAGAGGAAATTCTTCAGGAGTCAGAGAAGGAAAAAGACTTGGGGGTTGATATCACGCCAGACCTGTCTCCTGCAGCACATATCAAGCGGATAACATCAGCGGCATATGCCAGGCTGGCCAACATACGAACGGCATTCAGAAACTTGTGCAAAGAATCATTCAGAACTTTGTATACCACATATGTCAGGCCAATCCTGGAGTATGCAGCCCCAGCATGGAGTCCATATCTAGTCAAGGATAAGACTAAACTGGAAAAGGTTCAAAGGTTTGCCACCAGACTAGTACCCGAGCTGAGAGGTATGAGCTACGAGGAGAGACTACGGGAATTAAACCTCACTTCGCTGGAAGACAGAAGAGTTAGGGGGGACATGATCACCACATTCAAGATTCTGAAGGGGATTGATAGGGTAGATAAAGACAGTCTATTTAACACAAGGGGAACACGCACAAGGGGACACAGGTGGAAACTGAGTGCCCAAATGAGCCACAGAGATATTAGAAAGAACTTTTTTAGTGTCAGAGTGGTTGACAAATGGAATGCATTAGGCAGTGATGTGGTGGAGGCTGACTCCATACACAGTTTCAAGTGTAGATATGACAGAGCCCGATAGGCTCATGAATCTGTACACCTGTTGATTGACGGTTGAGAGGCGGGACCAAAGAGCCGAAGCTCAACCCCCTCCAAACACAACTAGGTGAGTACAACTAGGTGAGTACACACACACACACACACACACACACACACACACACACACACACACACACACACACACACACACACACACACACACACACACACACTTCTGTCTGGAGATGCTGGGGTTTGGAGAGCGTGGAGGAGCCACTTCTATGTGAACTTTGCTCTCAACACTTAGCAAGTTACGTGTTAAGTGTCTTTAGGTGTATGACTGATTGTCGATTGTTGTATGCGGTGAACTGTCAATATATACTGGTGAAAGTTTACTTCATATTTTAAATTGTATTTTCTTGGTTTTAATTGCACTTTCCATTGTCCTTTCTCATTTTAAATTGTCCTTTCCATTGTTCTTTCCCATTTTAAATTGTCCTTTCTTATTTTAAATTGTACTTTTCATTGTACTTTCCCATTTTCTAATGTCAGAACACGGAGGGGTGGGGGCAGTCAGGGGGTTACTAAACTATTTTCACGAGCAGAATTTTGACGACACATTAACAGTGATTACGAGACAAAACCACTTCCTACAGGCATCTCTAACTAGCATAAGATCTCTCTATCTTTTTAATCAGTGTTTCAATGTGCTCTCGTTAATCAGAGGGTCGATAAGGCCTCATTTTTGTTGTGTAATTCCCCATTTTTATTTTTTTTTAAATTTTGCCCCGAGGGGCGAGTTTATTGGGCAGCGCCACTCATCCTGTGAGTGGACACACCGCCATAGTGACAGTATTGGGCAGCGTCACTCATCCTGTGAGTGGACACACCGCCATAGTGACAGTATTGGGCAGCGCCACTCAGCCTGTGGGTGGACACACCGCCATAGTGACAGTATTGGGCAGCGTCACTCATCCTGTGAGTGGTCACACCGCCATAGTGACAGTATTGGGCAGCGCCACTCATCTTGTGAGTGGACACACCGCCATAGTGACAGTATTGGGCAGCGCCACTCATCCTGTGAGTGGACACACCGCCATAGTGACAGTATTGGGCAGCGTCACTCATCCTGTGAGTGGACACACCGCCATAGTGACAGTATTGGGCAGCGCCACTCATCCTGTGAGTGGTCACACCGCCATAGTGACAGTATTGGGCAGCGCCACTCATCCTGTGAGTGGACACACCGCCATAGTGACAGTATTGGGCAGCGCCACTCGTCCTGTGAGTGGACACACCGCCATAGTGACAGTATTGGGCAGCGCCACTCGTCCTGTGAGTGGACACACCGCCATAGTGACAGTATTGGGCAGCGCCACTCAGCCTGTGAGTGGACACACCGCCATAGTGACAGTATTGGGCAGCGCCACTCATCTTGTGAGTGGACACACCGCCATAGTGACAGTATTGGGCAGCGTCACTCATCCTGTGAGTGGACACACCGCCATAGTGACAGTATTGGGCAGCGTCACTCATCCTGTGAGTGGTCACACCGCCATAGTGACAGTATTGGGCAGCGCCACTCATCCTGTGAGTGGACACACCGCCATAGTGACAGTATTGGGCAGCGCCACTCATCCTGTGAGTGGTCACACCGCCATAGTGACAGTATTGGGCAGCGCCACTCATCCTGTGAGTGGACACACCGCCATAGTGACAGTATTGGGCAGCGCCACTCATCCTGTGAGTGGACACACCGCCATAGTGACAGTATTGGGCAGCGCCACTCATCCTGTGAGTGGACACAACGCCATAGTGACAGTATTGGGCAGCGCCACTCATCCTGTGAGTGGACACACCGCCATAGTGACAGTATTGGGCAGCGCCACTCATCCTGTGAGTGGACACACCGCCATAGTGACAGTATTGGGCAGCGCCACTCATCCTGTGAGTGGACACACCGCCATAGTGACAGTATTGGGCAGCGCCACTCATCTTGTGAGTGGACACACCGCCATAGTGACAGTATTGGGCAGCGCCACTCATCCTGTGAGTGGACACACCGCCATAGTGACAGTATTGGGCAGCGTCACTCATCCTGTGAGTGGACACACCGCCATAGTGACAGTATTGGGCAGCGCCACTCATCTTGTGAGTGGACACACCGCCATAGTGACAGTATTGGGCAGCGTCACTCATCTTGTGAGTGGACACACCGCCATAGTGACAGTATTGGGCAGCGCCACTCATCCTGTGAGTGGACACACCGCCATAGTGGCAGTATTGGGCAGCGCCACTCATCCTGTGAGTGGACACACCGCCATAGTGGCAGTATTGGGCAGCGCCACTCATCCTGTGAGTGGACACACCGCCATAGTGACAGTATTGGGCAGCGCCACTCATCCTGTGAGTGGACACACCGCCATAGTGACAGTATTGGGCAGCGCCACTCATCCTGTGAGTGGACACACCGCCATAGTGACAGTATTGGGCAGCGCCACACATCCTGTGAGTGGACACACCGCCATAGTGACAGTATTGGGCAGCGCCACTCATCCTGTGAGTGGACACACCGCCATAGTGACAGTATTGGGCAGCGCCACACATCCTGTGAGTGGACACACCGCCATAGTGGCAGTATTGGGCAGCGCCACTCATCCTGTGAGTGGACACACCGCCATAGTGGCAGTATTGGGCAGCGCCACTCATCCTGTGAGTGGACACACCGTCATAGTGGCAGTATTGGGCAGCGCCACTCATCCTGTGAGTGGACACACCGCCATAGTGGCAGTATTGGGCAGCGCCACTCATCCTGTGAGTGGACACACCGTCATAGTGACAGTATTGGGCAGCGCCACTTATCCTGTGAGTGGACACACCGCCATAGTGACAGTATTGGGCAGCGGCACTCATCCTGTGAGTGGACACACCGCCATAGTGACAGTATTGGGCAGCGCCACTCATCCTGTGAGTGGACACACCGCCATAGTGACAGTATTGGGCAGCGCCACTCATCCTGTGAGTGGACACACCGCCATAGTGACAGTATTGGGCAGCGCCACTCATCCTGTGAGTGGACACACCGCCATAGTGACAGTATTGGGCAGCGTCACTCATCCTGTGAGTGAACACACCACCATAGTGACAGTATTGGGCAGCGTCACTCATCCTGTGAGTGGACACACCGCCATAGTGACAGTATTGGGCAGCGTCACTCATCCTGTGAGTGGACACACCGCCATTGTGACAGTACTGGGCAGCGCCACTCATCCTGTGAGTGAACACACCGCCATAGTGACAGTATTGGGCAGCGCCACTCATCCTGTGAGTGGACACACCGCCATAGTGACAGTATTGGGCAGCGTCACTCATCCTGTGAGTGGACACACCGCCATAGTGACAGTATTGGGCAGCGTCACTCATCCTGTGAGTGAACACACCGCCATAGTGACAGTATTGGGCAGCGCCACTCATCCTGTGAGTGGACACACCGCCATAGTGACAGTATTGGGCAGCGCCACTCATCTTGTGAGTGAACACACCGCCATAGTGACAGTATTGGGCAGCGGCACTCATCCTGTGAGTGGACACACCGCCATAGTGACAGTATTGGGCAGCGCCACTCATCTTGTGAGTGGACACACCGCCATAGTGACAGTATTGGGCAGCGCCACTCATCCTGTGAGTGGACACACCGCCATAGTGACAGTATTGGGCAGCGTCACTCATCCTGTGAGTGGACACACCGCCATAGTGACAGTATTGGGCAGCGCCACTCATCTTGTGAGTGGATACACCGCCATAGTGACAGTATTGGGCAGCGCCACTCATCCTGTGAGTGGACACACCGCCATAGTGACAGTATTGGGCAGCGCTACTCATCTTGTGAGTGGACACACCGCCATAGTGACAGTATTGGGCAGCGCCACTCATCTTGTGAGTGGACACACCGCCATAGTGACAGTATTGGGCAGCGCCACTCATCCTGTGAGTGGACACACCGCCATAGTGACAGTATTGGGCAGCGCCACTCATCCTGTGAGTGGACACACCGCCATAGTGACAGTATTGGGCAGCGCCACTCATCCTGTGAGTGGACACACCGCCATAGTGACAGTATTGGGCAGCGCCACTCATCCTGTGAGTGGACACACCGCCATAGTGACAGTATTGGGCAGCGCCACTCATCCTGTGAGTGGACACACCGCCATAGTGACAGTATTGGGCAGCGCCACTCATCCTGTGAGTGGACACACCGCCATAGCAGCATGTACAACGCCCCCCAAAAGGAAGAAAACCCGCTGGGTTGTTCATCTTGTAAGGGAAGCTCCCCCATGTTTCTCATGGGAGAAGATTGAGGGTAATAGCGACCCACTAGCCAGCCATGGGGGGCAGGAGAATGGGGTGCTCGTCTCCGCTAGTGGCTCTTAACACTCCTTCACCGCCAGGAGAAGGAGATGAAATGATGATCAAATGACGCCATAATCTTCATAAATTCTTGCTGGACACATCCAGATTGCTACTCCTAGCCAGCACCTTGCACTTCTATCCCTTCCATCCTTCTCTTTCCTCTTCCTTCCAGGGGAGCCGGTCGGCCGAGCGGACAGCACGCGGGACTTGTGATCCTGTGGGTTCGATCCCAGGCGCCGGCGAGAAACAATGGGCAGAGTTTCTTTCACCCTATGCCCCTGTTACCTAGCAGTAAAATAGGTACCCGGGTGTTAGTCAGCTGTCACGGGCTGCTTCCTGGGGGTGGAGGCCTGGTCGAGGAGCGGGCCGCGGGGGACACTAAAGCCCCGAAATCATCTCAAGATAACCTCAAGATATCCTCCCTCACCTTCACAGCTCCTTGCATCTCTATCCTCCTCCTCCCTCCCACACTCTCTCATCTTGCTCTCCTCCATTCTCCGTCTATGCCATCTCAGGTAACAAGAAATGAGGTGATTCCCAGAGAGTGTCTCCTTAACACGCCTTTACCCACCGGAGGCGTCATGATATCCCAACTGGCCATTACCTCCAGACCTCCGACATCATTCCCGTCGCTGTAGATAACTTCACCTTTTCTCACCCTGTGCGCTGGAGCAGTTTGCCTCCTCGTATCTGTCCCCTATAATGTAGGAGACCAGTGGGGCTTGGGGACGGTGGTAGGGGACCCCCGGACGCAGGCGGCCAGCCACAAAATTGGTGACTGGTTGGTTTTGTGTCTCAGGATCGAGTCTCCAAGACGTTGTGGCCGTCTGGGTCGGAAGGGGCGAGGGGTTGTCTGTCATATCTACATTTGTGTTTGAAGTGTTGATATGATAGAGCCTAATAGGCGCAGGCATCTGTACACCAGTTGATTGACTGTTGAGAGGCGGAACCAAAGAGCCAGAGCTCAACCCCCGCAAGCACAATTAGGTGAGTACCGACACACAGGACACACACAGGACACACACAGGACACAGGACACACACAGGACATACACAGGACACAGGACACACACGACACACACAGGACACACACAGGACACAGGACACACACAGGACACAGGACACACACAGGACACAGGACACACACAGGACACAGGACACACACAGGACACAGGACACACACAGGACACACACAGGACACACACAGGACACAGGACACACACAGGACACACACAGGACACACACAGGACACAGGACACACACAGGACACACACAGGACACAGGACACACACAGGACACAGGACACAGGACACACACACAGGACACAGGATACACACATGACACACACAGGACACACACAGGACACAGGACACACACAGGACACACACAGGACACACACAGGACACACACACAGGACACACAGGACACAGAATACACACATGACACACACAGGACACACACAGGACACAGGACACACACAGGACTCAGGACACACACAGGACACAGGACACACACAGGACACACACATGACACACACAGGACACACACAGGACACAGGACACACACAGGACTCAGGACACACACAGGACACAGGACACACACCGGACACACACATGACACACACAGGACACAGGACACACACAGGACACACACATGACACACAGGACACACACAGGACACACAGGACACACACAGGACACAGGACACACACATGACACACACAGGACACACACAGGACACACACAGGACACAGGACACACACATGACACACACAGGACACAGGACACACACAGGACACAGGACACACACATGACACACAGGACACAGGACACACACATGACACACACAGGATACACACAGGACACAGGACACACACATGACACACACAGGACACACACAGGACACACACAGGACACAGGACACACACATGACACACAGGACACACACAGGACACAGGACACACACATGACACAGGATACACACAGGACACAGGACACACACATGACACACACAGGACACACACAGGACACACACATGACACACACAGGACACAGGACACACACATGACACACACATGACACACACAGGACACAGGACACACACAGGACACAGCACACACACAGGACACAGGACACACACAGGACACACACAGGACACACACAGGACACACACATGACACACACAGGACACACACAGGACACACACAGGACACACACAGGACACAGGACACACACAGGACACACACAGGACACACGACACACACAGGACACAGGACACACACAGGACACACCACCACCACACTTTTCTCTGTCGTAAAAACTTTCATCATATATTTTCTCCTTTAAAATTATAATCAGAACAAAACACACAAATACAAAAATCTAATTACAGCTGAAAATAACAAAAGAGGAGGTAGAGATAGACGCAACATTCAGGAAAGGTTACAGACAGTGACGTGTACAATATACGCAGCATACAGCCGTTGTGAGTATATCATAAATATAACAGAACATGGCACTTGACACAGACATATTTTGGCAAATTAAAAAAGTTTATAATGAAATTCACAATAATTAGGTAAATGGTAATATATATAATGACATGGAGAACAGATTGTTATGATGTATATTAGAAATATTAATTTGTAATGTTGCGAGAGAACGTTATTGACCAGAGAACATAATACCTGTCATAACAATGTCTTCATGATATGTTCACCAGACCACACTAGGAAGTGAAGGGACGACGACGTTTCGGTCCGTCCTGGACCATTCTCAAGTCGATTGAGACCTCACAATCGACTTGAGAATGGTCCAGGACGGACCGAAACGTCGTCGTCGTCCCTTCACCTTCTAGTGTGTGGTCTGGTTAACATACTTCAGCCACGTTATTGTGACTCCTCGTCTGCATCTATATATAACTCCACAATATAAACTACCAGGTTATAGCTAAGTAACAACCGGTTGTGAGAGAACAACTTGAGGACAACTGAACAACTAGTCTTGCGTCCCAAGGACACGAGTAGACATTGTAAGACATGTAGGTCAACTTAGACTATATTTGAGGACACGCGGAGACATTGTAAGACATGTAGGTCAACTTAGACTATATTTGAGGACACGCGGAGACATTATAAGACATGTAGGTCAACTTAGACTATATTTGATTCCTAATGCTTGAATTTGAACAGACCCTGGCTAGTTAAACCACGTGTTAAGTATATAGTTAAGTTAGAATATCTAAGTGTACAAATATCTGTAGTTTTAGGCTGGTGTCTGCAGGGTTGAGATGGTTGGGTGTGGACAATTGTTGGAGGTGTTGTAGTGACGATAAGGATTACAACCCTGTCGTTGTGTGTGACGAACTGGCCTTTAGGGCCTCGGCGACCCCACGACAACTACTCTTGAGAATAGGGGAACGGGAGGAGATGTGGAGGAGAGAGAGAAGATGACAGAGAAGCTGATGAAGCTGAGAGGAGCATGAACAGGTTTAGGGAGGTATATATATATATATATATATATATATATATATATATATATATATATATATATATATATATATATATATATATATATATATATATATATGCGAACAAGCCTGAATGGTCCCCAGGACTATATGCGAATGAAAACTCACACCCCAGAAGTGACTCGAACCCATACTCCCAGAAGCAACGCAACTGGTAACTACAGGGCGCCTTAATCCGCTTGACCATCACGGCCGTCAAAAGGAAGTGATAGCCGAGGCTATTTGAGCCACTTCCCCGACGGCAACTCGGATGGTAATCTTGGGCATAGCATTTCACCAAATCACCTCATTCTTTGGGGCACACGTGAGGAACACAAATGCGAACAAGCCTGAATGGTCCCCAGGACTATATGCGAATGAAAACTCACACCCCAGAAGTGACTCGAACCCATACTCCCAGAAGCAACGCAACTGGTAACTACAGGGCGCCTTAATCCGCTTGACCATCACGGCCGTCAAAAGGAAGTGATAGCCGAGGCTATTTGAGCCACTTCTGGGAGTATGGGTTCGAGTCACTTCTGGGGTGTGAGTTTTCATTCATATATATATATATATATATATATATATATATATATATATATATATATATATATATATATATATATATATATATATATATATATATATGTCGTACCTAGTAGCCAGAACGCACTTCTCAGCCTACCATGCATGGCCCAATTTGCCTAATAAGCCAAGTTTTCATGAATTAATTGTTTTTCGACAACCTAACCTACCTAACCTAACCTAACCTAACTTTTTCGGCTACCTAACCTATAAAGATAGGTTAGGTTAGGTTAGGTAGGGTTGGTTAGGTTCGGTCATATATCTACGTTAATTTTAACTCCAATAAAAAAAAATTGACCGCATACATAATGAAATGGGTAGCTTTATCATTTCATAAGAAAAAAATTAGAGAAAATATATTAATTCAGGAAAACTTGGCTTATTAGGCAAATCGGGCCTTGCATAGTAGGCTGAGAAGTGCGTTCTGGCTTCTAAGTACGACATATATATATATATATATATATATATATATATATATATATATATATATATATATATATATATATATATATATTGGTGTATACTGGCAGCAGGTTTTCTTTCAAACATGTTTCATTGAATATGACCGCATATTCTGTATTTATTATTTTCTGGTTTAGGGCTTCTATCCCTCTAACTATTTTCTTAGCATCAGGGCTTAATTGGAATAGGAGTTCTCCAAAACTCATTTTCGTACTTTTAAGGTGAAGAAAAGAAGTGATTTACTATAGAGTGTATTACACTTATTTGTATAATTTGCACGACGTTTCGAACCTCCATGGTTCATTCTCAAGTGAACAATCTTACAATACTAGTTGATTTTATACCCGCATTAGGTCAGGTGATAATACAATGAAGGTGAAAAACATGGGGGGATACATAAGGGTTAAACATAGGGGCTGCAGAAGGCTTATTGGCCCATACGAGGCATCTCCTATCTAAACACAAAGATTAATCCAGTGTAATTGGCAGTGTAATTGAACTGGATTAATCTTTGTGTTTAGATAGGAGATGCCTCGTATGGGCCAATAAGCCTTCTGCAGCCCCTATGTTTATCCCTTATGTATCCCCTCATGTTTTTCACCTTCATTGTATTATCACCTGACCTAATGCGGGTATAAAATCAACTAGTATTGTAAGATTGTTCACTTGAGAATGAACCATGGAGGTTCGAAACGTCGTGCAAATTATACAAATAAGTGTAATACACTCTATAGTAAATCACTTCTTTTCTTCACCTTAAAAGTACGAAAATGAGTTTTGGAGAACTCCTATTCCAATTAAGCCCTGATGCTAAGAAAATAGTTAGAGGGATAGAAACCCTAAACCAGAAAATAATAAATACAGAATATGCGGTCATATTCAATGAAACATATATATATATATATATATATATATATATATATATATATATATATATATATATATATATATATATATATATATATATATATATATATATAAAATTGGAGATTCGAACCGGGGGGTGGTAACTTTTACTTGAAACAATCCAACAATACCACGTTTATTGTGCTTCGCGGTAATTTAATCCATAAATCAACAATCCTGTTACCTAACCAGTATTTACCCAGGTCTTCACTCAATCAATACTTCCCCAATTTATATCAGTTATTTTGTGCTTTGTTTTGTGGGGAATAAATTAATACCTAATTTATGTCCCCATTGTCCCTAACCTAACCTAACCTAACCTAACCTAACCTAACCTAACCTTCCTCCCATTTACACCCAGGAATGATGTCACTATCACTCTTCATCAAGGGAGCCGGTCGGCCGAGCGGACAGCACGCTGGACTTGTGATCCTGTGGTCCTGGGTTCGATCCCTGGGGCCGGCGAGAAACAATGGGCAGAGTTTCTTTCACCCTATGCCCCCTGTTACCTAGCAGTAAAATAGGTACCTGGGTATTAGTCAGCTGTCACGGGCTGCTTCCTGGGGGTGGAGGACCGGGCCGCGGGGACACTAAAGCCCCGAAATCATCTCAAGATAACCTCAAAAATCACTCTTCATCTTTCTTGAGAATGTAAAATTAAGCTTTTTTTTTTAATTTCTGTTTTTAATTAATACAAGTTTTTAATTCGTGAATTTCCTTTTTTTCCATATGTTTTCACGCGTTCGTGTGAACTAATGTTTCTTTTATAATGACCCAGAGTGAACTGCATGAGCTAACTGGGGTGCCAAGGACTCTATGGAGCTTAAAGAGCCACCTAGGTTTTCTTGAAGTCTCTTGACTCTTGGGTCTTTGGGGCCTTCCAGGAATTGCAAGGACATTGCTGGTTCCTCAGGGTTCCAGGACTTCCAGTTACTTCCTTGGGTATCAAAATCTCCATAAAGCTATCGGGTATCCTAAAATATTTTGGCGGTCGAGGGGGGTCCCAAAGATTCTTTGATGCCTCCTGGAGTCACAAGGAATTATTGGAGCCTCCTGGAGCCTCAGGGAATTCAGAGTCCAAGTTCAGAGGCTATCAGTCAATTCCTACTTGAAGAGTCCACCAATCGGAACACATCCATGGCGATAGTCAATTATCTTTAATTGACATTTATCTTTCGAATATAAACGCTATTTATATTAATAAAATACCTCATTTCCCTGTTTCCCAGTAATGACCAATTACACATTCATCCTTTGCCTGGATTCCCATAACCGTCGTACAGTTGTCACACTCACTTCTACACCCAGGTGAAAATATGTTTTTTTATATTAATTGAGGCAAATCAGCGGAAGGTGTAATTTAACCTTACGTTGGATCCCACAGTGGTAATTAAAGTGTCTTTCACTATCGACAGCCGGCCTTTCCTGTCGTGAGGAATGTGTGGGTCTGGGTGAGTGTGGGAGAGGTGGGGAGGGTGTGGGAGGGTGTGGGAGAGGTGGGGGAGGGTGTGGGAGAGGTGGGGAGGGTGTGGGAGAGGTGGGGTGAGTGTGGGAGAGGTGGTGGTAATTGTTTCCAAATTTTTGGAAACCAGAAAGTTGGAATGGATGATAATGGAAGGGGAGCGGAGGGTTGGTGGTGGATAAGGTAGTTGGACGTCACCTCTGGAATAGGTGGCGTCCTGGAGTGGGATAGTGGGACAGTTGAGGGGCGGATGGAGGGGCTAGATGGAAAAGTGGTTCTGGTTAGAATGATTAACGAGCCTTTGACATGGTAAAGGTAGAGTCTTTTCCCAACTTCAAAAGTGGAGTGCAAGATGTGTGTGTGTGTGTGTGTGTGTTTGTGTGTGTGTATGTGTGTTTGTGTGTGTGTTCCGCTAAGAGGTTCCGGCCTCTTGCTTTGCGAGCTCCAGTCTTCAGTCATGATTGCTCATATATTCATATAGTCTCAAGGTAAGTGTGACTGACTTTTATGAACTACTGTGATGATACTTGTACCTCAGTAAATACCTAGACGCGATTTCATTGGTTAACTTTACCTGGATTGGTCTGTTTTCCGCCTTCATGTTGCTTCATATTTCCTGAAATTTCCTCAATTTTTAATTTCAAAACGTTTATTTTTTATTGTTAAACGTCCGTTAAACGTCCTTACCGTTAAACGTCCTTTCCGTTAAACGTCCTTACCGTTAAACGTCCTTTCCGTTAAACGTCCTTACCGTTAAACGTCCTTACCGTTAAACGTCCTTACCGTTAAACGTCCTTTCCGTTAAACGTCCTTACCGTTAAACGTCCTTACCGTTAAACGTCCTTACCGTTAAACGTCCTTACCGTTAAACGTCCTTACCGTTAAACGTCCTTACCGTTAAACGTCCTTACCGTTAAACGTCCTTACCGTTAAACGTCCTTTCCGTTAAACGTCCTTACCGTTAAACGTCCTTACCGTTAAACGTCCTTTCCGTTAAACTTCCTTACCGTTAAACGTCCTTTCCGTTAAACGTCCTTACCGTTAAACGTCCTTACCGTTAAACGTCCTTACCGTTAAACGTCCTTTCCGTTAAACGTCCTTACCGTTAAACGTCCTTTCCGTTAAACGTCCTTACCGTTAAACGTCCTTACCGTTATACGTCCTTACCGTTAAACGTCCTTTCCGTTAAACGTCCTTACCGTTAAACGTCCTTACCGTTAAACGTCCTTTCCGTTAAACGTCCTTACCGTTAAACGTCCTTTCCGTTAAACGTCCTTACCGTTAAACGTCCTTACCGTTATACGTCCTTACCGTTAAACGTCCTTTCCGTTAAACGTCTCCTACTTATAAGTTGTTATCATGAGTTACCCATCCTGTCTGGTGATAACTTCCTCATGACCGAAGATCACAAGCCTTGCAGGTTGTCGTATATCTCTCGACGATTGTGACCAGTTATCTTAGAGGTCCCTTCTGGCGTCAGGATATCAAGGCACTTCCTCTCAATTTCTTGGTTCTTAGCTACACTATTTCAAGCTTGGCCCGTGACTGGGTGCCTGTCTGTGCGTGCCTCTTGCACTACCCACAATGTGGCACTTCTCTAATTATGGTACTTGCTCTTCTGAATGGGTTACTTGATTCTCTCGAGTCGTGCAGGTCGGCGTTCAATCCCCGACCGTCATAGTGGCTGGGGTCTATTCCTTTTCCCTATCCAATCCTAAATCCTTATACTAATCCCTTTCCAATGCTCTATTAGTCGTAATGACTTGGCGCTTTCTCCTGCTTCTGTTGAGTGTGTGGGTGACAATAGGGCCTCCAAATGTTTGGATGGAACTGGCCACTCAGAATGTCTGAGTGACACTTCGGAATAACTAAGTAGCACTTACCTGAAAATAGCTGAGTGGCACTTTCCTTACGATGAGAGATGGCACTTACCCCCCATAGCTGTGAGAGTTGTTTATTTGGCTGGCACCACGGTGCCGCGCTCCTCTGATTGTCCTGGGGTCCACCGGCTGGTGGGGGTCCACTAGCTGGGGTCCACCAGCTGGGGTCCACCAGCTGGTGGGGGGACGAGGTCGCTGACCGAGCACCTGTTTGCCAAGTGCATGCCGCTGGTGTATACAATCTTCGCCAGTCATTATATATCCTATTCGTGGACCTGTAGATGTATATATGCCTGAGCAAACACGAGTATTTGTGACTAAGATCGAGCTTAAGCTCTTGGACCCCCGTCTTTACAGCTGCCAGTCGCGTTTTGCCGAGACTTCCGTTACGAATGTATTCATTTTTATATTTTTAAAATTGTGAATGGGATTTGCTTTTCCATTTTACAGTCAGACGCTGAAGGAGTTTACATCCTGAGACATTGGGACTTTCATCCCAATGTCTCGTTTCTCTGTGGCTTCCATCCGTATCCTTGTTATTCATCGTATATATTTCCTTCTATTCTGCCTCTGCCGTTCTCCGAGGAATGCTATATGGATCTCTCATGTCTTTTTCTATGTCGCTAGGTTCAACAAGCAACCAACGTAGTTTTCGGACAAGCCTCGTTTAAAATACATGATCCATTTCAGATATCCATATATTCTTTTTGAGGTGAGGGGGGGGGGGCTCCGTACGAGGCCTGGGGTCAGATTCAGGAAAGCACTTACGCAAGCACTTATGAACCTGTACATCTTTTCTCAATCTTTGGCGGCTTTGTTTACAATTATTAAACAGTTAATGAGCTCCGAAGCACCAGGAGGCTGTTTATAACAATAACAACAGTTGATTGGCAAGTTTTCATGCTTGTAAACTGTTTAATAAATGTAACCAAAGCCGTCAAAGATTGAGGAAAGATGTACACGTTCGTAAGTGCTTGCGTAAGTGCTTTCGTGAATCTGGGCCCTGGACCTTAGTGCATAATATAGTGTTACGATCGTCTCCTTGTTGAGACTTGTGAAGGCTGATGTGTGCACAGTGTCACACACGCCGCTCATGCTATCTTGTATATGTGTGTCTCCGGGGCCTGGTATAGGTGCAGGAGTCTTCCTCAATGCCGTCGCTTCTCATTAATTCTGCGCACTCTACAAGCACCTCATGTACAGCAGGAGACGTTTGGGCAAGTTTCCTTACACCTGATCCCTCTACTTGTCTAGAAGGAGAAGGTACCTGGGAGTTAGACTGCTGTTGAAGGGCCTACGGGCTCACCATAGCCCGTGCTACTTGGAACTGTTTGTTCCAAGTAGCGAATCTTTAACAACAAGAACAACGACTACTGTTGTGGGTTGCATCCAGAACATAATCATCCGTTGACCTATTGCGACCTCAGTAAACTTAACATGATTCCTATTTCCGAGAGTTAAAGTCGCCAGCATTGATCAAGAATAATTAAAATTCCTGAGCAAATCCTTAGAGAGTCGGCTTGTTAACTAACCCATTGCTTATCACTCATTGAAGATGAGGAAGAACATGACAATCATGACACAGTTATCCGCCGGCTATGGCGGAAACAAATGGGCAGTGTTTTTTTCACCCTGATGCATCTGTTCACCCCTAGTAGTTAATAGATGCCTGCGACTTTAGACAACTGATACGGGCTGCTTCCTGGGGGGGAAGGGAGGGTAAGGTTGATTGATAGACAGTTGAGAGGCGGGCCGCAAGAGCTGGAGCTCAACCCCCGCAAGCACAACTAGGTGAGTACTGTCCTCATGACCGAGGCTGAGCCGAGGTCCGCAGAAATGGAAACAAGAGATATATGGAAAAGAAATTGATTCAGTGCATGTTTGATATGTACTTTATATTCTTAGTGTGTGTGTGTGTGTGTGTGTGTGTGTGTGTGTGTGTGTGTGTGTGTGTGTGTACTCACCTAGTTGTGCTTACGGGGGTTGAGCTTTGGGTCTTTGGTCCCGCCTCTCCGTGACCGTGGCTGGGACCGTGGCTGGAACCGTGGCCTCCCCCGTGGCTGGGACCGTGGCTGGGACTGTGGCTAGGACCGTGGCTGGGACCGTGGCTGGGACTGTGGCTAGGACCGTGGCTGGGACCGTGGCTGGGACTGTGGCTAGGACCGTGGCTGGGACAATGGCTGGGACCGTGGCTGGGACCGTGGCCTCCCCTGTGGCTGGGATAATGGCTGGGACCGTGGCCTCCCCCGTGGCTGGGACAATGGCTGGGACCGTGGCTGGGACCGTGGCCTCCCCTGTGGCTGGGACAATGGCTGGGACCGTGGCTGGGACCGTGGCCGGACACCAGCCTGGCCAATATACAGTCAAGAAACATGTGTTGTTTTCCTGACGATTGGATAACATCACTGTCTTTGATAATGACATCAACGGTGTATTTTTTTTAACACATATATCTTTTTTAAACAATTGATTACTTTAGGAGTTACTAATTGGCCATTCCAATTGGTCAGCCCCATTACGTTTGTGAACTATATAAGTTTCCTTGTGACGTATATTTGGCTCAGGTTTTCATGCATGGATGAAAACATTGACGTCTTACAAATTCTCTTGAAAATCAAAGACATCGTGATCATGTCTCCCCCAAATACGGGCTTCAGTTCTTTCACCACTGCCAGTTGTGAAATACAATGACCTCCAGTCTACTTCTCAATTGTTATATCTACTTTTAGCCAGTGTAGATGTAGATGGGTAGGCCTCCACCCCCAGGAAGCAGCCCGTGACAGCTGACTAACACCCAGGTACCTATTTTACTGCTAGATGAACAAACGCATCGGGGTGAAAGAAACTCAGCCCATTTGTTTCCTTCACCTGGGATCGATCCCAGGACCTCAGGATTACGAATCCGAAGCGCTGGCCACTCAGCTCTCAGGCCCCTGTGGCTGGTGACATCTTGTTTGGCCACATGTCCAATGTATTAGAATATTTTGCTGTTTCAGTCCAATTGGTGATTAGTGACAACACAACTGGGAGGTGAAGCTCATTGGCTGAGAGTTAATGGGACAATGCAGGCGATGAGTCACAATAACGTGGCTGAAGTATGTTGACCAGACCACACACTAGAAGGTGAAGGGACGACGACGACGTTTCGGTCCGTCCTGGACCATTCTCAAGGCGATTGTCGTATGACCATCTCACAATCGACTTGAGAATGGTCCAGGACGGACCGGAACGTCGTCGTCCCTTCAACTTCTAGTGGGACAATAATATTGCTGCTCAAATTATCACTTTTATTCCAAAATAATAAACTGGCTCCAAAATTAATAGTTCAGTTGAATGAATCTATGATTGTATAAACCCGTGATTTGTATTACTCTATAATACGTATTACTCTATAATACGTATTATTCTATAATATGTATTACTCTATAATATGTATTACTCTATAATACGTATTACTCTATAATACATATTACTCTATAATACCTATTACTCTATAATACCTATTACTCCATAATACGTAATACGCTATCATCCATACCCACATGAGTTAACAAAAAAAAATCTTATGTGCATCTCCAAGACTGGATTATATTTTCCTCCTAAGATTACCTCCTAAGTAGTGGAAACTTAATATATACTTATAATCTGATAAAAGATCGCCCTCCAAAACTGGCCTCTGTAAATACCACGTCAACAACATTATAACTACAGAGTGGTTCAGTTTTCAATGTTTAATTGGCTGTTTTCGCGTATTTCACTGCCCCTAAAGTTAGCGCTAATTGGCGGGAATTTTGGTCATACGAGGCATTTAGCGTTGGCGGGAACTGGCGGATTCTAATTATCCATCCCGGCCCTGCTCTGTCGGTGATAAATATTAGGAACAGGGTCTTAATTAATCTTGGAAGGAGGATAATTAGCATTTGAGAGCACAATTAACATCATCCTAACTGCTTTCCGCTCCCGCCCTGTAATTGTGAGAAAGAGTTTGGAAGGGTGAGTGTGTGTGCTGCTGGTGGCCCAGAGGGCAGGGTGAAGACTCATGGGTGAGGAGACATGAGGAGATGGGTAGTTCTTGGGTGAGGAGACATGAGATGGGTAGTTCATGGGTGAGGAGACATGAGGAGATGGGTAGTTCTTGGGTGAGGAGACATGAGGAGATGGGTAGTTCATTGGTGAGGAGACATGAGGAGATGGGTAGTTCTTGGGTGAGGAGACATGAGGAGACATGAGATAGTTCTTGTGTGAGGAGACATGAGGAGACAGGTAGTTCTTGTCTGAGTTGACATGAGATTGATATTTCTTGGGTGAGGAGACATGAGATAGATAGTTCTTGTCTGAGGAGACATGGGATAGATAGTTCTTGTCTGTGGAGACATGAGATAGGTAGTTCTTGTCTGAGGAGACATGAGGAGACGGGTAGTTCATGGGTGAGGAGACATGAAATAGATAGTTCTTGTCTGAAGAGACATGAGATAGATAGTTCTCGTCTGAGGAGACATGAGATAGATAGTTCTTGTCTGAGGAGATATGAGGAGACGGGTAGTTCTTGGATGAGATGAGATAAAAACTAAGTCAGGGGCGAGAGTAGGGAACGTACTTAAGTAGTTAATACTTAGATAAAGGAAGAGAGAGCATGTCGTGCTTGGGTAATAGGAGAGTAAGTAGTAATGTTTGGGTACGAGGAGAGAGAGAGAGAGAGAGAGAGAGAGAGAGAGAGAGAGAGAGAGAGAGAGAGAGAGAGAGAGAGAGAGAGAGAGAGAGCAGCCTGTGAGGGTTACACTATTTTGAATCAATAAGACAAACAGCATTTAGATGCATTTCTCAACTGTGCAGTGCATGACAACATTACATCAAATCAATCATTATTATCCCGCTTTCACCTTAAATATCAATAATAAAAATCCATCACAAATAAATCATTTATATATAAATAAGATAAAGGTTACCAGTCTCATATATATAAATCATATATATATATAAATCTTTAACAATGTTCTAGTATCAAGAATTATTTTTTTCATCACTTTTTGACAAATATAAGAATTGAACAATATACTTGACCACAATTCCAGCCTGAGAGAGAGAGTCTTATCTTGAGGTGCTTCCGGGGCTTAGCGTCCCCGCGGCCCGGTCGTCGACCAGGCCTCCTGGTTGCCGGACTGATCAACCAGGCTGTTGGACGCGGCTGCTCGCAGCCTGACGTATGAGTCACAGCCTGGTTGATCAGATCAGTAACTGTGTCTTTGACACAGTTACTGGCGGCAGGAGGAGGCGACGGTATATTGGTGTGGACGCCAGCGTGTTGCCTTGTAGCTCTGTGAAGTCTGACCCTCCAGTCTGGTACAAGTGCTGGACACCGGCTCGTCCAGTCGGCGAGGGCACTCCAAGCTTCCAGTGAGGAATATTGCCAATTGAAAGGAAGTGTATGACTCTCACTCTCTCAAGTGTATGACTCTCACTCTCAAGTGTATGACTCTCACTCTCTCAAGTGTATGACTCTCACTGTCTCTCTCATTCGACTAGCTGCTGCACTCAGTTCTGTTTAATTCTTGGAGATATCAGCGACATTATTTCTCATCGCTCACTCTCGGGTTATCAGAATACCCGAGAGTGAGAAATGTTTAGCGCCTCGGTATTATTGGGGGGCCTCGTAGCCTGGTGGATAGCGCGCAGGGCTCGTAATTCTGTGGCGCGGGTTCGATTCCCGCACGAGGCAGAAACAAATGGGCAAAGTTTCTTTCACCCTGAATGCCCCTGTTACCTAGCAGTAAATAGGTACCTGGGAGTTAGTCAGCTGTCACGGGCTGCTTCCTGGGGGTGGAGGCCTGGTCGAGGACCGGGCCGCGGGGACACTAAAGCCCCGAAATCATCTCAAGATAACCTCGGTATTGTGAGAGCTGTGAGACATGTTGTGGTGGAGAGGTGTGAAAGAGATGAGAAACACTATAAAACACTGAAGATTGTCTTCAGCGAGGCACTAAACACACTGAAGATTGTCTTCAGCGAACCACTAAACACACTGAAGATTGTCTTCAGCGAACCACTAAACACACTGAAGATTGTCTTCAGCGAACCACTAAACACACTAAAGATTGTCTTCAGCGAACCACTAAACACACTGAAGAGTGTCTTCAGCGAGCCACTAAACACACTGAAGATTGTCTTCAGCAAGCCACTAAACACACTGAAGATTGTCTTCAGCAAGCCACTAAACACACTGAAGATTGTCTTCAGCGAGCCACTAAACACACTGAAGATTGTCTTCAGCGAGCCACTAAACACACTGAAGATTGTCTTCAGCGAGCCACTAAACACACTGAAGATTGTCTTCAGCGAGCCACTAAACACACTGAAGATTGTCTTCAGCGAACCACTAAACACACTGAAGATTGTCTTCAGCGAGGCACTAAACACACTAAAGATTGTCTTCAGCGAGGCACTAAACACTAAAGATTGTCTTCAGCGAGCCACTAAACACACTGAAGGGTGTCTTCAGCGAACCACTAAACACACTAAAGATTGTCTTCAGCGAACCACTAAACACACTGAAGATTGTCTTCAGCGAACCACTAAACACACTGAAGATTGTCTTCAGCGAACCACTAAACACACTAAAGATTGTCTTCAGCGAACCACTAAACACACTGAAGATTGTCTTCAGCGAACCACTAAACACACTGAAGATTGTCTTCAGCAAGCCACTAAACACACTGAAGATTGTCTTCAGCGAACCACTAAACACACTGAAGATTGTCTTCAGCGAACCACTAAACACACTAAAGATTGTCTTCAGCAAGCCACTAAACACACTGAAGATTGTCTTCAGCAAGCCACTAAACACACTGAAGATTGTCTTCAGCAAGCCACTAAACACACTAAAGATTGTCTTCAGCAAGCCACTAAACACACTGAAGATTGTCTTCAGCAAGCCACTAAACACACTGAAGATTGTCTTCAGCGAACCACTAAACTCACTGAAGATTGTCTTCAGCGAACCACTAAACACACTGAAGATTGTCTTCAGCAAGCCACTAAACACACTGAAGGGTGTCTTTAGCGAACCACTAAACACACTGAAGATTGTCTTCAGCGAACCACTAAACACACTGAAGGGTGTCTTCAGCGAACCACTAAACACACTAAAGATTGTCTTCAGCGAACCACTAAACACACTAAAGATTGTCTTCAGCGAACCACTAAACACACTGAAGATTGTCTTCAGCGAACCACTAAACACACTGAAGATTGTCTTCAGCGAACCACTAAACACACTTAAGATCGTCTTCAGCAAGTCACTAAACACTAAAGATTGTCTTCAGCGAGCCACTAAACACACTAAAGATTGTCTTCAGCAAGTCACTAAACACTAAAGATTGTCTTCAGCGAGGCACTAAACACACTGAAGATTGTCTTCAGCGAACCACTAAACACACTGAAGATTGTCTTAAGCGAGCACCCAACCCTTACTCGCGGTCCTTTTAGAGAATGTAAATTAAACATATTATTTTCTCTACATGAGGGAGATTTGTAAATCGTAAAATTAAAGTGCGTGTGTGAGGGGAGAGAAATTTACCACTGCTTGGCAAAAGGGGGGAAGATATTAATGCTCGGGTGTAGGGGAGAGAGAATCAGCAGTGCTTGGGTGAAGGGGAGAGAGAGAGAGAGAGAGAGAGAGAGAGAGAGAGAGAGAGGTGGCTGTGTTTTGCGTGCGAGGAGAGAGGCACTGTTGTCCTTGAGTAAGAGAGGAGAGTGGTTGCAGTGACTGGATGAGAGGACAGATGGCACAGCTTGCGTGAAAGGAGTGGGTAAGACAGAGAGAAATAGAGAGAGAGGTGAGAGAGAAATCTGGTGAGAGGCGGGTGAGAGGCATGACAGTGCTTGCGTGAGGAGAAGAAGGAGGCAGTGAATGACCTGGCTACTAGATCATGCACAAGGGGAGGAAAACATAAAGGACACGACAAGATAATTTTGCGAGGAACTAAATACAGGTTTCCATTTCGTTCACGCGTGTGAGGAGCCGGGACAGCGCAGGAAGCTCAGAGAAGAGACTACCTCCTAGACAGAGACTGCCTGAGGTAACAGCAGAGGAATTTAGGAGACATTACTAGATGAAACACAAGCTTTAGAACAACCTACGTATAAGCATGACTGATAAATCATTCATCCTAGATCCTCAGGTTCTAGTTCTGATCACAAATGACTCAATTGCAAAAGGAATTATGCCCAGCTGTTGCAAGAAGACAAACGTAGTTCAAATATACAAAAAGATGATTGAGAGATAGCACTTAACTATAAACCAGCGTCAATGAACAGCATTCCCAGCAAACTACTCAAAAGAAAAGTAGGGATAATACAAGTTCAGAACCTAAAGTGGATTAGATATGTAAATAAAAACCACTTTGGCCAGGAGCGAGGGAAATCATGCCTAACGAACCTCTTGAATTTCTCTGATTAAGTAACGAAATTAAGACAGAACAGAGAAGTTTGGGCAGTTTATTTCTGGACTACAAAAGGGACTTGGACACAGTATCACACAAGAGACTACTGTACAACCTTGAGAGGCTGGGAGAATTAAGTGCAGAATCACTTACATAAGGTTATCTTAAGATGATTTCGGGGCTTTAGTGTCCCCGCGGCCCGGGCCTCGACCAGGCCTCCACCCCCAGGAAGCAGCCCGTGACAGCTGACTAACACCCAGGTACCTATTTTACTGCTAGGTAACAGGGGGCATAGGGTGAAAGAAACTCTGCCCATTGTTTCTCGCCGGCGCCTGATATCGAACCGAGGACCACAGGATCACAAGTCCAGCGTGCTGTCCGCTCGGCCCACCGGCTCCCGTGTGCAAGGCGTGAACCCCATAATCAGGGCTCACACTGAATTTATTTTCAATTTATTTATATATACAATAGTTCATACATTCTTGTAAAGCCACTGGCATGCGTGGCGCTTCCGGCAGGTCCTTAAGCCCATGTTACCCGGAATACGACTCGTCAAATATAGTGAACACATTCACTGCTGAGTGAACAGTGGCTAGAACCTTGCCTGTGATCTGAGAGTTGAGGAGTGGGTGAGACATGAACCTTGTCTGTGATCTGAGAGTTGAGAGCGGGGGAGATATGAACCTTGTCTGTGATCTGAGAGTTGAGGAGTGGGTGAGACATGAACCTTGTCTGTGATCTGAGAGTTAAGAGCGGGGGAGATATGAACCTTGTCTGTGATCTGAGAGTTGAGAGCGGGGGAGATATGAACCTTGTCTGTGATCTGAGAGTTGAGGAGTGGGTGAGACATGAACCTTGTCTGTGATCTGAGAGTTGAGGAGTGGGTGAGACATGAACCTTGTCTGTGATCTGAGAGTTGAGAGCGGGGGAGACATGAACCTTGTCTGTGATCTGAGAGTTGAGAGCGGGGGAGATATGAACCTTGTCTGTGATCTGAGAGTTGAGGAGTGGGTGAGACATGAACCTTGTCTGTGATCTGAGAGTTGAGGAGTGGGTGAGACATGAACCTTGTCTGTGATCTGAGAGTTGAGAGCGGGGGAGATATGAACCTTGTCTGTGATCTGAGAGTTGAGGAGTGGGTGAGACATGAACCTTGTCTGTGATCTGAGAGTTGAGGAGTGGGTGAGACATGAACCTTGTCTGTGATCTGAGAGTTGAGAGCGGGGGAGACATGAACCTTGTCTGTGATCTGAGAGTTGAGAGCGGGGGAGACATAAACCTTGTCTGTGATCTGAGAGTTTAAGAGCGGGTGAGACATGAATCTTGTCTGTGATCTGAGAGTTGAAGAGCGGGTGAGACATGAACCTTGCCTGTGATCTGAGAGTTAAGAGCGAGTGAGACATGAACCTTGTCTGTGATCTGAGAGTTGAAGAGCGTGAGACATGAACCTTGTCTGTGATCTGAGAGTTAAGAGCGAGTGAGACATGAACCTTGTCTGTGATCTGAGAGTTGAAGAGCGGGTCAGACATGAACCTTGTCTGTGATCTGAGAGTTGAAGAGCGAGTGAGACATGAACCTTGTCTGTGATCTGAGAGTTGAGAGCGAGTGAGACATGAACCTTGTCTGTGATCTGAGAGTTAAGAGCAAGTGAGACAGGAACCTTGTCTGTGATCTGAGAGTTGAGAGCGTGTGAGACATGAACCTTGTCTGTGATCTGAGAGTTAAGAGCGAGTGAGACATGAACCTTGTCTGTGATCTGAGAGTTGAAGAGCGGGTCAGACATGAACCTTGTCTGTGATCTGAGAGTTGAAGAGCGTGTGAGACATGAACCTTGTCTGTGATCTGAGAGTTGAAGAGCGGGTCAGACATGAACCTTGTCTGTGATCTGAGAGTTAAGAGCGAGTGAAACATGAACCTTGTCTGTGATCTGAGAGTTGAAGAGCGAATGAGACATGAACCGTGTCCGTGATCTGAGAGTTGAGAGCGTGTGAGACATGAACCTTGTCTGTGATCTGAGAGTTCAAGAGCTGATGAGACATGAACCTTGTCTGTGATCTGAGAGTTCAAGAGCGGGTAAGACATGAACCTTGTCTGTGATCTGAGAGTTGAAGAGCGGGTGAGACATGAACCTTGTCTGTGATCTGAGAGTTGAAGTGCGGGTAAGACATGAACCTTGTCTGTGATCTGAGAGTTGAGGAGTGGGTGAGACATGAACCTTGTCTGTGATCTGAGAGTTGAGAGCGTGTGAGACATGAACCTTGTCTGTGATCTGAGAGTTAAGAGCGAGTGAGACATGAACCTTGTCTGTGATCTGAGAGTTAAGAGCGAGTGAGACATGAACCTTGTCTGCGATCTGAGAGTTGAGGAGTGGGTGAGACATGAACCTTGTCTGTGATCTGAGAGTTGAAGAGCGGGTCAGACATGAACCTTGTCTGTGATCTGAGAGTTGAAGAGCGTGTGAGACATGAAC
>NC_059634.1:14976939-15029439 GCF_020424385.1 Procambarus clarkii | reverse complement strand
ATCACGGTGAACCCCTGGACGAATGGTAGACTGTTGGTGTGGGACAACATTTGCGTTTCTACTTTGTTCAACAGCTCAGCGGTGGCTGTTCTACAAGATGCTGCAGTGTGTAGTGGTGAAGATAAGGAGAAAGAACACTGCTGTTCATGCTGTAAATGTTGATCAATTTTGTTCGTGTTGTGTTCATGTTCCTCGTAGGTCGACGGTTCCTCTAGAATTGGGGGAAGGAAGGAAGGAACTTTCACGATAAAGCGCCAAGCCATTACGACTATATAGCACTGGGAAGGGATCAGGATAAGGATTTGGGATGGGACGGGGAGGGGAGGAATGATGCCCAACCACTTGTGGACGGTCGGGGGATTGAACGCCGACCTGCATGACGCTCTACCGTCGCTCTACCGTCCAGCCCAAACGGTTGGGCAGAATAGGGGGAAGAGATAGTGTGGGATGTTACCCAAGTGCATAACCCGCATGTTCTTCTCTGTTCATCTTAGCAGACCTATCCCTCCCCCCCCCCCCTCTCCACTCCACTCCTTAAGGCAGACTGGATCGTATGAGTTCTTCTCTTAGCAAGAGGATGCAGGGTTCGATCCTCCAGCGAGATAATGACGGTTAGACACGCTTGTTCTCATTAGATGCCTCAGTCCGCCTAGCAGTAAACAGGTATCAGGGATGGTAGACAACGGCTGTGGTCTAGAGAACTGTTGTGGGTTGCATTCGGCATGAGGTTATCAGTACTGTCCTTGGGTGAGAGGGGGTAGGGTCAAATAGGCCTAACCAGCTTCCTGCCCCCCCCCCCCCCACCATGGAATACTATAATGTAAACAGCGTGACGACAACACCGATATATATATATATATATATATATATTATTAAATATGACCTAAAAAGTAAGATTAATAATTCTAACACGAATTTTCTCAATCTTTCGTACATTACGCTTCACTGTTGGAGGTAAATTAAAAATCAATTCTCCAAAATTCATTTTTATTTCTAGTCTGACGCGACACGGGCGCGTTTCGTAAAACTTATTACATTTTCAAAGACTTTGAAAATGTAATAAGTTATACGAAACGCGCCCGTGTCGCGTCAGACTAGAAATAAAAATGATTTGGAGAATTGATTTTTAATTTACCTCCAACAGTGAAGCGTAATGTACGAAAGATTGAGAAAATTCGTGTTAGAATTATTAATCTTACTTTTTCGGTCATATTTAATAATATATGTCTACAGGAAAGACTGCTACCAAAATATACTAATATATATATATATATATATATATATATATATATATATATATATATATATATATATATATATATATATATATATATATATATATATATATAAAACTTCACATTTTGTACTGTTGTCAAAACCAGGAAATAAACTAAACACAAAAACTTACGTAATTGAACTGGTTTAGGTAACCTACCTGATGTTAATATATTTTATTTATATATATATATTAAGAGAGCGTAAAGCATAATATATTTTGTGTCGTAATGTTGTGTGTGTTCCACTGTGGTCGACGACGACTCTTTGATCACATCCTGATCACTTGTTTACTGCTAAGAACATGTGTCTATATCTAAATCTAAATATATATTAGAGTATCTATATCTAACCGTGTAAGTTCAGGAAATATTCAACTGCTTCCTGTACACTCCCCAAAAAATAATAGAATTGCGTAATTATTAACAATGTTTCTCAGTTTATAAAACTGGAATAATTTACACTCAACATGAAAATATAGAATAAAGTCATGTGAGGACGCGAACATGAACCAGAGTTATGTATATTATTTGTTCTCAACCCGACGGCCACTCTGTGTTTGGGTTGGGAGCAAACAACTTGAAGGAGGGGCCAAGATGGGGGTGCAGGGGACGGGGGGGGGGTGATGGGGGGAGGGGGAGGGGGTGTAAGGGGTGGGTAGGGGGGGGGGAGGGGCGTTACCGGAGATATTTAGGAGAGAAAAGTGCTAGGGTTAAGGCTCCTGAGTGTGGAACTCCCGTGGAAATATTATTGTCTGTAAACCTCAAATCTCCGAGCCACTGAAGAGGGCCGTTCTTGTCAGCCATAAACCACTGCCGTTCTCCCTGACGTTCTCTCCTTTTTCCGAATGAAGAACAATTTTTATTGATATTACTTCTACGCTGCCTCACTTATGAACCCATCCCTGCCCTTGTGTGGCAGTGTACAATAGGAAGTTATTTTCACCTATACATTAAAACATTGATTGTAACCATGAAATATATGTGCTTCAGCCTACAGTTTAGACTTATTGTCTTGTGTATGACCCTCTGTCCTGCGTGACAGTGAATACCACCATTATCCTCACTTTAATATTTTAATTTATTTAATTTTGCCCTGAGGGGCGAGTTTATTGGGAAGCGCCACTCACCTTGTGAGTGGACACACCGCCATAGTGACAGTATTGGGCAGCGCCACTCATCCTGTGAGTGGACACACCACCATAGTGACAGTATTGGGCAGCGCCACTCATCCTGTGAGTGGACACACCGCCATAGTGACAGTATTGGGCAGCGTCACTCATCCTGTGAGTGGACACACCGCCATAGTGACAGTATTGGGCAGCAGCACTCATCCTGTGAGTGGACACACCGCCATAGTGACAGTATTGGGCAGCGCCACTCATCTTGTGAGTGAACACACCGCCATAGTGACAGTATTGGGCAGCGTCACTCATCCTGTGAGTGGACACACCGCCATAGTGACAGTATTGGGCAGCGCCACTCATCTTGTGAGTGGACACACCGCCATAGTGACAGTATTGGGCAGCGTCACTCATCCTGTGAGTGGACACACCGCCATAGTGACAGTATTGGGCAGCGCCACTCATCTTGTGAGTGGACACACCGCCATAGTGACAGTATTGGGCAGCGTCACTCATCCTGTGAGTGGACACACCGCCATAGTGACAGTATTGGGCAGCGTCACTCATCCTGTGAGTGGACACACCGCCATAGTGACAGTATTGGGCTGCGTCACTCATCATGTGAGTGGACACACCGCCATAGTGACAGTATTGGGCAGCACCACACATCCTGTGAGTGGACACACCGCCATAGTGACAGTATTGGGCTGCGTCACTCATCATGTGAGTGGACACACCGCCATAGTGACAGTATTGGGCAGCACCACACATCCTGTGAGTGGACACACCGCCATAGTGACAGTATTGGGCAGCACCACACATCCTGTGAGTGGACACACCGCCATAGTGACAGTATTGGGCAGCGTCACTCATCCTGTGAGTGGACACACCGCCATACTTAATCGAAATCCTCAGATCAGGCAAAATTGTAATTAATTTTGTTAATAAAAATGTAAGTAATAAATAATCCTTTTCCCCCGCCTGGAGCGAACGACCTTTATAACTAGGAGCGTTGGTAGTTATGGAGTGTACTGGTTGATACCTGGTTGATACCTGGTTGATACCTGGTTGATACCTGGTTGATACCTGGTTGATACCTGGTACTCCGTGAGGGCGCTCGGGTCCGGTTTCGCATTGAGTCAAATGACATCAACATTTTTAAGGTTGACAAATGTTAATCTTCTTGCTTGAGAAGCTGTGCCCACGTACCCGTACCCTAACACCCGTGCTCATCTACCCGTACCCAAACACCCGTGCCCACATACCCCAAACACCCGTGCTCATCTACCCGTACCCAAACACCCGTGCCCACAGACCCGTACCCAAACACCCGTGCCCACCTACCCGTACCCAAACACCCGTGCCCACCTACCCGTACCCAAACACCCAGAAGGCGGCAGATTTTGAGGACAACGACCCGAGAAAGGTTGGTCCAAAAATGGTCTCCTGTTACAAGCCAGTCCTCAGCCGCGCCGCCATATTTGTTAAGTCAACTTGTCGGCTGCCAGACCTCCTCTTCTTTTTTATATCAAACCTTCCTCCCTTCCCTTTGTGTCCTCCCCCTTTTCTTCCTCCATTTCCCCCCTTTATACCTTAATTTATCCATTAGAGTTCTTGCCCTAACATTCCTCCACTTCCTTCATCTCTGTATTACTTCCCCTCTTCTGTTTTTGCCTGTATCCTTCCTTATACTCTATATCGTTCCTGATTCCTTATACTGTCACATCCACACTGATACACTTGAATATCACCTGATCTGAATCTTACTCATTTGTCCTCGATGCTTCCTTATTTTCCTGTCCTAATACTCCGACACCAGTCCTTCCCTCTGTCATATTCCTGTTCCTTGTCCTCATATCCATTCCATGTGCACTATGGTCATGCTGGCTTAGTGTTATCTCTTGATAACTTCCATTCCATTCCCTTCCTGCCTCGTCTGCTTCTCTTGCTCCTCCTCCACCTCCTCCGCCCACCTGGTAAACAGTTGGAACGATTGGGCCGTACAGTGGCAGCAGCTGGAAATGAGGCGGGGTTGCTGGAGTTATGTTGGTGGGTGTTGTCTGGGGTGGGCTTGGGGAGGTGTGGGGTGGGCTTGGGGAGGTGTGGGGTGGGCTTGGGGAGGTGTGGGGTGGGCTTGGGGAGGTGTGGGGTGGGCTTGGGGAGGTGTGGGGGGTGGGCTTGGGGAGGTGTGGGGGTGGGCTTGGGGAGGTGTGGGGGTGGGCTTGGGGAGGTGTGGGGTGGGCTTGGGGAGGTGTGGGGTGGGCTTGGGGAGGTGTGGGGTGGGCTTGGGGAGGTGTGGGGTGGGCTTGGGGAGGTGTGGGGGTGGGCTTGGGGAGGTGTGGGGGTGGGTTTGGGGAGGTGTGGGGGTGGGCTTGGGGAGGTGTGGGGTGGGCTTGAGGAGGTGTGGGGGTGGGCTTGAGGTTTGGGGGGGCAGATGTGTGTGGGGGGGGGGGGGTGGAGGCAGTTGTGTGGGGTGAGGGTGAAGGCAGTTGTGTGGGGTGAGGGTGGAGGCAGGTGTGTGGGGTGAGGGTGGAGGCAGTTGTGTGGGGTGAGGGTTGAGGCAGTTGTGTGGGGGGAGGGTGGAGGCAGTTGTGTGGGGGGAGGGTGGAGGCTGTTGTGTGGGGTGAGGGTTGAGGCAGTTGTGTGGGGTGAGGGTTGAGGCAGTTGTGTGGGGGGAGGGTGGAGGCAGTTGTGTGGGGTGAGGGTGGAGGCAGTTGTGTGGGGTGAGGATTGAGGCAGTTGTGTGGGGGGAGGGTGGAGGCTGTTGTGTGGGGTGAGGGTTGAGGCAGTTGTGTGGGGTGAGGGTGGAGGCAGTTGTGTGGGGTGAGGGTGGAGGCAGTTGTGTGGGGGTGAGGGTGGAGGCAGTTGTGTGGGATGAGGCTGGAGGCAGTTGTGTGGGGTGAGGCTGGAGGCAGTTGTGTGGGGTGAGGCTGGAGGCAGTTGTGTGGGGTGAGAGTAGAGGCAGTTGTGTGGGGTGAGGGTGGAGGCAGTTGTGTGGGGTGAGGGTGCAGGCAGTTGTGTGGGGGGAGGTATATATATTTATGACAGACGATGGCCTGTCAAGAATCGTTTTAAGAAAGTTTGATTGGATGCTCAGAAATAACAGTCATTTAAGGGAGGAGTGTTACAGGAAGTTTCTTTTTATCGTGTTATTGCGTCGCATCAGAGTATAAGTAGCGGTACTTAAGAGTAATGCTTTCCTACTAAATGTTACAGGGGGGAACAACTTTAACAACCATACAGGTTGTTAACGACCCACACGGCGTGGCTCGTCCGGTGGCGGGAATTCTGATAGCCAATCAGAACCTGGGCAGGGCAGTACTCTATCCTCTCCCACCGTGTCGACACGGCCTAGTTGTGTGACCAGCCGTAGGGCGAAATTGCGACGCGGTGATCCGCTCTCTTCTGAACTACGACCCGTGGAAAGATGGTGACTGTTAACGCCGTGGGCAGTGTTAGAGATCTACCGTCGACACCAGGATGATAATATTGTGCCACGAGAAGGTAGAGAAGTTCTACAGACGCTTGCGTTATCTTGAGATGATTTCGGGGCTTTAGTGTCCTCGCGGCCCGGTCCTCGACCAGGCCTCCACCCCCAGGAAGCAGCCCGTGACAGCTGACTAACACCCAGGTACCTATTTACTGCTAGGTAACAGGGGCATTCAGGGTGAAAGAAACTTTGCCCATTTGTTTCTGCCTCGTGCGGGAATCGAACCCCGCGCCACAGAATTACGAGTCCTGCGCGCTATCCACCAGGCTACGAGGCCCCGTCGTGTCAGTGTAGTTGGCCGAAGGTCTCAAGAACTGCCTTGCTATTACGTAGTGGATACAGGCGAGAGGAAGAAGGGTTCGGCAGAGAAACATTATTACTGTTATGTACCGCTACTTTATTGTCTGTGTATATATAACAGTACATCTAATGTAGTGACAAGTAATTTGTATATATGTAACTCTATATGTAACCACGTTTTTGGGTAATATAAATATCCATGATAAAACTTTACCTATATTTTTTGACCTTAGAGCTGAGGTATGTCCGTGTGTCGCACCTGAGAAAGTCAGGCTGAGGAGGACGACACCTGAATAAGTCGTCGGTGACTACATTCAGATAACACCAGATTTATCTATGAACTATAGTTATCAGTGTAACTATACACTAAAAAAGACTCAATCAAATGTTGGGCTATGTAATCGACAGTTAGATCCCAACAATATATTATATTCACAATAACGAAAGACACTATATTATAGACTCACAATAACGAAAGACGCTATATTATTGACTCACAATAATGAAAGACGCTATATTATTGACTCACAATAACGAAAGACACTATATTATTGACTCACAATAACGGAAGACGCTATATTATTGACTCACAATAATGAAAGACGCTATATTATTGACTCACAATAACGAAAGACGCTATATTATTGACTCACAATAACGAAAGACGCTATATTATTGACTCACAATAACGAAAGACGCTATATTATTGACTCACAATAACGAAAGACGCTATATTATTGACTCACAATAACGAAAGACGCTATATTATTGACTCACAATAACGAAAGACGCTATATTATTGACTCACAATAACGAAAGACGCTATATTATTGACTCACAATAACGAAAGACGCTATATTATTGACTCACAATAACGAAAGACGCTATATTATTGACTCACAATAACGAAAGACGCTATATTATTGACTCACAATAATGAAAGACGCTATATTATTGACTCACAATAATGAAAGACGCTATATTATTGACTCACAATAATGAAAGACGCTATATTATTGACTCACAATAACGAAAGACGCTATATTATTGACTCACAATAATGAAAGACGCTATATTATTGACTCACAATAATGAAAGACGCTATATTATTGACTCACAATAATGAAAGACGCTATATTATTGACTCACAATAACGAAAGACACTATATTATTGACTCACAATAACGGAAGACACAATATTATTGACTCACAATAACGAAAGACGCTATATTATTGACTCACAATAACGGAAGACGCTAAAAATAAATGGCAATAATTTACTAGTCAAATAAACAGGGGTTAAGATACCAAATACCAGAAAACGAGCAATTGTCAAGCCACCTGTTGCAATGACTGCAATGTTTGTGTTGGGTTTAAAGAGTAAATAAAAAAAAAAAAAATATTGGCGGCAAGTTTGACAGGCTGGTGAGAAGTGGTATTAAAGAAATGTTATAATTCAGACATTGGTTCTGTGAAGCAGTCGTGGGTCTAAACTTATATTCACTGGACACTTGTGGACATCGAAGAAATGTAATCGGAATTTTTGCATCTGTTGAATATAAATTGTCATCCACACTTCCGTGGAAATAAACTACCGTCCAACCACTTGGACTGGACGGTAGAGCAACGGTTTCGCTTCGTGCAGGGTCGGCGTTCAATCCCCGACCGTCAAAGTGGTTGGGCACCAATTCTCCCCCCCCCCCGTCCCAACCCAAATTCTTACCCTGATCTCTTCCCAGTGTTAGTCATAATGGCTTGGCGCTCTCCCCTGATAGTTCAATTCAAAAAATTCACCTGGGCTGTATTGGGGCTCGAACCCTGGACCCCACGTGTCAGAGGCCGAAGGTCTATCGCCTGGGCTGAGTAATGTTAATAAGGAAAGTTTTCAAAAGAACTCGAAAAATCCAGTTTGGCAGCAGGCTGCTTCTCCTGGAAACTTTCCTTGTTAAGGTTACTCATAGCCCCGTCGATTGAGCTTCGTCCCCACGCACGTGGGGTCCGCGGTTCGAGACTCCTACAGCCCAGGGGCCAGATTACAGAAGCGGTTACGCAAGCACTTACGAACCTGTACATCTTTTCCCAATCTTTGGCGGCTTTGTTTACAATTATTAAACAGTTAATGAGCTCCGAAGCACCAGGAGGCTGTTTATAACAATAACAGTTGATATGTTAGTTTTTATGCTTGTAAACTGTTTAATAAATGTAACCAAAGCCGTCAAAGATTGAGGAAAGATGTACACGTTCGTAAGTACTTGCGTAACTGCTTTCGTGAATCCGGGGCCACGTGAATGGCATCTTAAAGCACTTAAGTTCGCTAAGGAGAAACCATCATATATGGAAATACATTTTTCTAAAGTAAATAATTCTGACACTTGAGGGGTAGATATACTCGCACCTGGGAGAGTAGCTTCCTTTTCTACCGAGTTGTATTACATTGGGGAGTTGTTCCAGGTCGGTGTTCAATCCCCGACCGTCCACAAGTGGTTGGGCACCATTCCTTTCCCGCCGTCCCATCCCAAATCCTTATCCTGCCCCCTTCCCAGTGTTATATCGTCGTAATGGGTTGGCGCTTTCCCTCTGATAGTTCCCTTCTCCTTGGTGAATTGAATTTCTTCATTTTATTATAAAAAAATCGATTAAATTTCTCTATTTATACTTTATATGTTGCGCCTGGTTGATCCCTGGTTGATCCCTGGTTGATCCCTGGTTGATCCCTGGTTGATCCCTGGTTGATGGGGTTCTGGGAGTTGTTCTACTGCCCAAGCCCGGCCCGAGGCCAGGCTTGACTTGTGAGAGTTTGGTCCACCAGGCTGTTGCTTGGAGCAGCCCGCAGGCCCACATATACCTGGTTGATGGGGTTCTGGGAGTTCTTCTACTCCCCAAGCCCGGCCCGAGGCCAGGCTTGACTTGTGAGAGTTTGGTCCACCAGGCTGTTGCTTGGAGCGGCCCGCAGGCCCACATATACCTGGTTGATGGGGTTCTGGGAGTTCTTCTACTCCCCAAGCCCGGCCCGATGCCAGGCTTGACTTGTGAGAGTTTGGTCCACCAGGCTGTTGCTTGGAGCGGCCCGCAGGCCCACATACCCACCACAGCCCGGTTGGTCCGGCACTCCTTGGAGGAAACAATCTAGTTTCCTCTTGAAGATGTCCACGGTTGTTCTGAGGGTGAGTGTAATGGACTCCAACACTCCTGCTGAGACTAAACGCTCCGCCACAACTGTGTACAGGACCTCTCCATAGGAAGATAATCGGCCTGTTCTTCATCATGTCACTTATCGCCTCACCCACATGCGACTGACTTAACTGTTTTAAGTGAACAAACACGGGATTAATATCTTACAACACTAAAGTGTGTATCTCGCCTGTACCCATGTGGGGGGGGGGGGATCATTTAAGGAAAAGTGCATAGGTTCGAATCATCTTCACGGCTCCTACGGATTTTCTCGTTAACAATCGCAGCATTCAGTTTTATCATGTTTTAATGCAGAATAGAGATTTTGGTGGTAGTTTCTTACTCCGAGAATGGATGTCATGCCTTATAAGGCTTTTCTAGCTTTTTCTTGTCGCTTGAGGATGTATGCACAAGACTGGCGTGGCATAATTGATATTGTAACTACATCTACATCTTATATTAGCTCCATCTTATCTACATTTGAAACTGTGTATGGAGTCAGCCTCCACCACATCACTGCCTAATGCATTCCAGCTGTTAACTACTCTGACAAAGTTCTTTCTAATGTGTTTGTGGGTCATCTGGGTACTCGGCTTCCACCTGTCCCTTTGTGCAAATACCACCCGTGTTAAATAATCCGTCCTTGTCTATCCTGTCAATTCCCCTGAGGATTTTGTATGTGGTGATCATGTCTCCCCGAGCACTTCAGTCTTCCAGCGACGTGAGGTGCAATTCATGCAGCCTTTCCTCGTAACTCATGCCTCTTAGTTCTGAGATTAGTCTAGTGGCATACTTCTGAACTTTCTCAAGCTTCATCTTATTCTTGACATGGTATGGATTCCATGCAGGGGTTGCATAGCCCGGGATTGGTTTTACATATGTGGTATTCAAGGTTCTGAATGATTCCTTATACAAGTTTCTGAAGGCAGTTCTGATGTTAGCCAGCCTCGCATACGCCGCTGATGATAGTGTGCTGTAGGTCTTGCTTTGCACTCTTTAACTTCCTGGATTTTTACACACACAAGACTTCTTGGTGTTCCTCCGATGGTCCAACCACTTGGGCTGGACGGTAGAGCGACGGTCTCGCTTCATGCAGGTTGGCGTTCAATTCCCGACCGTCCAAGTGGTTGGGCACCATTCCTTCCTTCCGTCCCATCCCAAATCCTCCTTACCTTGACCCCCTTCCCAGTGCTATATAGTCGTAATGGCTTGGACCTTTCTCTTGATAATTCCCTTCCTCTAGTGGCGCTAGTATCTTATCTTGAGATGATTTCGGGGCATTTTTTAGTGTCCCCGCGGCCCGGTCCTTGACCAGGCCTCCACCCCCAGGAAGCAGCCCGTGACAGCTGACTAACTCCCAGGTACCTATTTTACTGCTAGGTAACAGGGGCATAGGGTGATAGAAACTTTGCCCATCATTTCTCGCCGGCGCCTGGGATCGAACCCGGGACCACATGATCACAAGTACACCGTGCTGTCCGCTCGGCCGACCGGCTCCTAGTAAAGTCAAGCCATTGTTGTTCTCCTTAATCTTCTCGTCCTCTGGCCACGTGACAGTTTTCCAAGGTTTTCTTTAGTACTTTCAGTTGGTGTTCGGTGTTCTTCACTTGTTTGCTGCACTTTTTTATTGAGTTAATGTATTGAGCTTCACAAGTTTATTAGAATGTGACTGAAGGTAACATAGGGAGCCGGTCGGCCGAGCGGACAGCACGCTGGACTTGTGATCCTGTGGTCCGGGGTTCGATCCTGTGGTCCGGGGTTCGATCCCAGGCGCCGGCGAGAAACAATGGACAGTTTTTCACCCTATGCCCCTGTTACCTAGCAGTAAAAATAGGTACCTGGGTGTTAGTCAGCTGTCACGGGCTGCTTCCTGGGGGGTGAAGGCCTGGTCGAGGACCGGGCCGCGGGGACACTAAAGCCCCGAAATCATCTCAAGATAACCTCAAGATAACCTCAAGATAAGGTCTGATCTGTCCTGGAGTATGCAGTTCCAGCATGGCGTCCATATCCTGTAGAGCACACGACTAAGTTGGAGATTCAGAGGTAAGCCACAGGAATAGTACCCGAGCTGAGGGGTATGAGCTACGAGGGAAGATACGTGAACTAAACCTCACGTAGCTGGAAGACAGACGAATTAGGGGAGACGTGATTACCACATTAAAATTTTTCGGGGGGGTGGGGGGGGGGATTGATAGTGTATATATAGCCATTATATAACACAGTTGGTACACACACACAGTGGGGGACACAGGTGGAAAATGATTACCAAATGAGCCACAAAGACGATAGAAAGATCTTTCTTAGTGTCAGAGTAGTTAACAGGTGGAATGCATTAGGAAGTGATGTGGTGGAGGCTGACTCCATACACAGTTTCAAATGTAGATATGATAGAGCCCAATAGGCTCAGGAACCTGTACACCAGTTGGACAGTTGAGAGGCGGGACCAAAGCGCCAGAGCTCAACCCCTGCAAGCACAACTAGGCGAATAGTGAGTACAACTAGTGAGTATAGAGTGAGTACAACTAGGCGAATTCTCACACTCACTCACTCACTCACTCACTCACTCACTCACTCACTCACTCACACTGGAGTGCAAATATGGCTGGAAAGGCGGGATCCAAGAGTCGATGCTCGATCCTGCAAGCACAAATAGGCGAGTATAAATAGGTGAGGTGAGTGTACACACATTCTCCCCGATTGCTGAAAAGCCTTTGTACTGCTTTGTAAAAAAGATTGCAAGATTGCAATTCAAACTTTAAAAAAAAAGTGAGTAACAGAGGGAGGGAACACTGAACTTCGATACAAAGATAACGGTGAACTGGGAGAGCAAGAGGGATAACACTGAACTGTGAGAGTATAGCTATCGTGCAGAAGGTCAGGGGTCACAGTGTGAAAGTAGAAGTGTAGTTGATGATAGATAACAAGCGAATCCCCCCTCTCCCCCTTGAGGTTATCTTGAGATGATTTCGGGGCTTTTTTTTTACTGTCCCCGCGGCCCGGTCCTCGACCAGGCCTCCACCCCAGGAAGCAGCTCGTGACAGCTGACTAACACCCAGGTACCTATTTTACTGCTAGGTAACAGGGGGCATAGGGTGAAAGAAACTCTGCCCATTGTTTCTCGCCGGCGCCTGGGATCGAACCCGGGACCACAGGATCACAAGTCCCGCGTGCTGTCCGCTCGGCCGACCGGCTCCCCTCCCCCAGGCCATGTCCTGGCACCTGTGCTATTTCTTAATTACACCTTTCACCACCTCAAGGGTGTCGAATCCTTCATATCACTGATTCTCGCCCAATTACAGATAGTCGCAACGGAGGAATACTGAAGAATTCTCCTGGGAAAACTTTGTGATGTTTGAATTCAATACCACTATGTGTAACGTTGTGTTATAGTGACTGAGGACAGGAGCTAGGACACCTGCGAAGGGAATAATGAAAAGGATTCACCTCTCAAACACAACCTTTGGAACAAAACTAGAGGCGCACACATAAATATAACATAAGCGGCATATGCGAAAACCTCTATTAGGACCGCCTTCGGGAATCTTAGTAGAGAAACATTCAGAAAATTATGGACGTGAGACCAGCCTCACAGTATGCAGCACCTTGTCGAGCTTCCACCATTGACATCACATCAATACGGTTGTTGTTGTTTAAGATTTGCTACTTGGAACAAAAAGTTCCAAGCAGCACGGGCTATGGTGAGCCCGTAGTTCTCATCAATACGGAAACTTGTAGCGGCATCGAAGTTTTCAATGAGGTTTGCCACAGAAGAGTGAAAGGTTCTAAGAGTTCCATTCTTGTGTCCCATCTCCTACTCTGTCGTCATATCCCTTCCATGTGTGTGTGTAATGTGTACCGTCTCTGGCAACACTTTCACCTAACTCCCTTCCCTTCGTTGACCAACACGCAGACACAGCAGACAGCAGACACAGCAGACACAGCAGACACAGCAGACAGCAGACACAGCAGACAGCAGACAGCAGACACAGCAGACAGCAGACACAGCAGACAGCAGACACAGCAGACAGCAGACACAGCAGACAGCAGACACAGCAGACAGCAGACACAGCAGACATCCACACACAGCAGACATCCACACACAGCAGACACAGCAGACAGCAGACACAGACACAGACACACACACAGAGCAGACAACCATTACAAGAAACACACAGGGTCAGAGCAGACAACACTGGGAGCGGAGGTGTTGTGTGGTAAGTGACCATCCTCACGCCATCTTCAGTAAACTTAACTGTTTCTCGGCAGCCGTTTTTCTTGCTTACTGTTGAGCGTGGGGCCTCGCGCCGCCGCCCCCCCCTCAGTATTGGTTATTATGGCAACCGTTATTATGGCTACCGTTGTTATGGCAACCGTTGTTATGGCAACCGTTATTATGGCTACCGATATTATGGTTACCGTTATTATGGCAACCGTTATTATGGCAACCGTTATTATGGCTACCGTTATTATGGCTACCGTTATTATGGCAACCGTTATTATGGCTACCGATATTATGGTTACCGTTATTATGGCTACCGTTATTATGGCTACCGTTATTATGGCAACCGTTATTATGGCTACCGATATTATGGCTACCGTTATTATGGCTACCGTTATTATGGCAACCGTTATTATGGCTACCGTTATTATGGCTACCGTTATTATGGCAACTGTTATTATGGCAAACGTTATTATGGCTACTGTTATTATGGCTACTGTTATTATGGCAACCGTTATTATGGCTACCGATATTATGGTTACCGTTATTATGGCTACCGTTATTATGGCTACCGTTATTATGGCAACCGTTATTATGGCAACCGTTATTATGGCTACCGATATTATGGCTACCGTTATTATGGCTACCGTTATTATGGCTACCGTTATTATGGCTACCGTTATTATGGCAACCGTTATTATGGCTACCGTTATTATGGCAACCGATATTATGGCTACCGATATTATGGCTACCGTTATTATGGCAACCGTTATTATGGCTACCGTTATTATGGCTACCGTTATTATGGCTACCGTTATTATGGCAACCGTTATTATGGTAACCCTTCCTGTTGTGTATCACCTCCAGAATGTTATCAGGAAAGAGGGAGAAGTGAGAGAGGGGACGATGCATCAGCAGGGAACTGTCCTCCTGCAACCTGGCCTCCTGCAACCTGGCCTCCTGCAACCTGGCCTCCTGCAACCTGGCCTCCTGCAACCTGGCCTCCTGCAACCTGTCCCCCTGCAACCTGGCCTCCTGCAACCTGGCCCCCTGCAACCTGGCCTCCTGCAACCTGGCCTCCTGCAACCTGGCCTCCTGCAACCTGGCCTCCTGCAACCTGGCCTCCTGCAACCCTGGCCTCCTGCAACCCTGGCCTCCTGCAACCCTGGCCTCCTGCAACCTGGCCTCCTGCAACCTGGCCTCCTACAACCTGTCCTCCTGCAACCTGTCCTCCTGCAACCTGGCCTCCTGCAACCCTGGCCTCCTGCAACTTGGCCTCCTGCAACCTGGCCTCCTGCAACCTGGCCTCCTGCAACCTGTCCTCCTGCAACCTGTCCTCCTGCAACCTGGCCTCCTGCAACCTGTCCCCCTACAACCTGTCCCCCTACAACCTGGCCACCTGCAACCTGTCCCCCTGCAACCTGTCCCCCTACAACCTGGCCTCCTGCAACCTGGCCTCCTGCAACCTGTCCTCCTACAACCTGTCCCCCTACAACCTGTCCTCCTGCAACCTGTCCTCCTGCAACCTGTCCTCCTGCAACCTGTCCCCCTACAACCTGGCCTCCTGCAACCTGGCCTCCTACAACCTGTCCCCCTAGAACCTGTCCCCCAACAACCTGTCCCCCTACAACCTGTCCCCCTACAACCTGTCCTCCTGCAACCTGTCCTCCTGCAACCTGTCCTCCTGCAACCTGTCCCCCTACAACCTGGCCTCCTGCAACCTGGCCTCCTACAACCTGTCCCCCTAGAACCTGTCCCCCAACAACCTGTCCCCCTACAACCTGGCCTCCTGCAACCTGGCCTCCTGCAACCTGTCCTCCTACAACCTGTCCTCCTGCAACCTGTCCCCCTACAACCTGGCCTCCTGCAACCTGGCCTCCTACAACCTGTCCCCCTAGAACCTGTCCCCCAACAACCTGTCCCCCTACAACCTGGCCTCCTGCAACCTGGCCTCCTGCAACCTGTCCTCCTACAACCTGTCCTCCTGCAACCTGTCCCCCTACAACCTGGCCTCCTGCAACCTGGCCTCCTACAACCTGTCCCCCTAGAACCTGTCCCCCAACAACCTGTCCCCCTACAACCTGGCCTCCTGCAACCTGGCCTCCTGCAACCTGTCCCCCTACAACCTGTCCTCCTGCAACCTGTCCCCCTACAACCCTGGCCTCCTGCAACCTGTCCCCCTACAACTGGCCTCCTGCAACCTGTCCCCCTACAACTGTCCTCCTGCAACCTGTCCCCCTACAACCTGTCCCCCTACAACCTGTCCCCCTACAACCTGTCCCCCTACAACTGTCCTCCTGCAACCTGTCCCCCTACAACCCTGGCCTCCTGCAACCTGTCCCCCTACAACCCTGGCCTCCTGCAACCTGTCCTCCTGCAACCTGTCCTCCTGCAACCTGGCCTCCTGCAACCTGGCCTCCTGCAACCTGTCCTCCTGCAACCTGGTCTCCTGCAACCTGGCCCCCTGCAACCTGGCCCCCTGCAACCTGTCCCCCTACAACCTGTCCCCCTGCAACCTGTCCCCCTGCAACCTGTCCCCCTACAACCTGTCCCCCTACAACCTGTCCCCCTACAACCTGTCCTCCTGTAACCTGTCCTCCTGCAACCTGTCCTCCTGTAACCTGTCCTCCTGCAACCTGTCCTCCTGCAACCTGTCCTCCTGCAACCTGTCCTCCTGCAACCTGGCCTCCTGCAACCCTGGCCTCCTGCAACCCTGGCCTCCTGCAACCTGGCCTCCTGCAACCCTGGCCTCCTGCAACCTGGCCTCCTGCAACCTGGCCTCCTGCAACCTGGCCTCCTGCAACCTGGCCTCCTGCAACCTGGCCTTCTGCAACCTGGCCTCCTGCAACCTGGCCTCCTGCAACCTGTCCTCCTGCAACCTGGCCTCCTACAACCTGGCCTCCTGCAACCTGGCCTCCTACAACCTGGCCTTCTGCAACCTGGCCTCCTGCAACCTGGCCTCCTACAACCTGTCCTCCTGCAACCTGTCCCCCTACAACCTGGCCTCCTGCAACCTGGCCTCCTGCAACCTGGCCTCCTGCAACCTGGCCTCCTGCAACCTGGCCTCCTGCAACCTGGCCTTCTGCAACCTGTTCTCCTGCAACCTGACCACCTGCAACCTGTCCCCCTACAACCTGTCCCCCTACAACCTGTCCTCCTACAACCTGGCCTCCTGCAACCTGGCCTCCTGCAACCTGGCCTCCTGCAACCTGGCCTCCTGCAACCTGTCCCCCTACAACCTGGCCTCCTGCAACCTGTCCCCCTGCAACCTGTCCCCCTGCAACCTGTCCCCCTGCAACCTGTCCCCCTGCAACCTGTCCCCCTACAACCTGTCCCCCTACAACCTGTCCCCCTGCAACCTGTCCCCCTGCAACCTGGCCTCCTGCAACCTGTCCTCCTGCAACCTGGCCTCCTGCAACCTGTCCTCCTGCAACCTGGCATCCTGATACCTGGCCTCCTGCAACCTGGCCTCCTGCAACCTGGCCTCCTGCAACCTGGCCTCCTGCAACCTGTCCCCCTGCAACCTGTCCCCCTGCAACCTGTCCTCCTGCAACCTGTTCCCCTGCAACCTGTTCCCCTGCAACCTGGCCTCCTACAACCTGGCCTCCTGCAACCTGTTCCCCTGCAACCTGTCCCCCTGCAACCTGTTCCCCTGCAACCTGTTCCCCTGCAACCTGTTCCCCTGCAACCTGGCCTCCTACAACCTGGCCTCCTGCAACCTGGCCTCCTGCAACCTGGCCTCCTGCAACCTGGCCTCCTGCAACCTGGCCTCCTGCAACCTGGCCTCCTGCAACCTGGCCTCCTGCAACCTGTCCTCCTACAACCTGTCCTCCTGCAACCTGGCCTCCTGCAACCTGGCCTCCTACAACCTGGCCTCCTGCAACCTGTCCTCCTACAACCTGTCCTCCTACAACCTGTCCTCCTACAACCTGTCCTCCTGCAACCTGGCCTCCTACAACCTGGCCTCCTACAACCTGTCCTCCTGCAACCTGGCCTCCTGCAACCTGTCCTCCTACAACCTGTCCTCCTACAACCTGTCCTCCTGCAACCTGGCCTCCTGCAACCTGGCCTCCTGCAACCTGTCCTCCTACAACCTGTCCTTCTACAACCTGTCCTCCTGCAACCTGGCCTCCTGCAACCTGGCCTCCTGCAACCTGGCCTCCTGCAACCTGTCCTCCTACAACCTGGCCTCCTGCAACCTGGCCTCCTGCAACCTGGCCTCCTACAACCTGGCCTCCTGCAACCTGTCCACCTGCAACCTGTCCCCCTACAACCTGTCCTCCTACAACCTGTCCCCCTGCAACCTGTCCTCCTACAACCTGTCCCCCTACAACCTGTCCCCCTACAACCTGTCCCCCTGCAACCTGTCCTCCTACAACCTGTCCCCCTACAACCTGTCCCCCTGCAACCTGTCCTCCTACAACCTGTCCTCCTACAACCTGTCCTCCTACAACCTGTCCCCCTGCAACCTGTCCTCCTACAACCTGTCCCCCTACAACCTGTCCTCCTACAACCTGTCCTCCTACAACCTGTCCCCCTACAACCTGTCCTCCTACAACCTGGCCTCCTACAACCTGGCCTCCTGCAACCTGTCCTCCTACAACCTGTCCCCCTACAACCTGTCCCCCTGCAACCTGTCCCCCTGCAACCTGGCCTCCTACAACCTGTCACCCTACAACCTGTCCCCCTACAACCTGTCCCCCTGCAACCTGTCCCCCTACAACCTGTCCTCCTACAACCTGTCCCCCTACAACCTGTCCCCCTACAACCTGTCCCCCTACAACCTGTCCCCCTACAACCTGTCCCCCTGCAACCCTGTCCCCCTGCAACCCTGTCCCCCTGCAACCCTGTCCCCCTGCAACCCTGTCCCCCTGCAACCCTGTCCCCCTGCAACCCTGTCCCCCTGCAACCCTGGCCTCCTACAACCTGTCCCCCTACAACCTGTCCCCCTACAACCTGTCCCCCTACAACCTGTCCCCCTACAACCTGTCCCCCTACAACCTGTCCTCCTACAACCTGTCCCCCTACAACCTGTCCTCCTACAACCTGTCCCCCTGCAACCTGTCCCCCTACAACCTGTCCCCCTACAACCTGTCCCCCTGCAACCCTGGCCCCCTACAACCTGGCCCCCTACAACCTGTCCCCCTACAACCTGTCCCCCTACAACCTGTCCCCCTACAACCTGTCCCCCTACAACCTGTCCCCCTACAACCTGTCCCCCTACAACCTGTCCCCCTACAACCTGTCCCCCTACAACCTGTCCCCCTACAACCTGTCCCCCTACAACCTGTCCCCCTGCAACCTGTCCCCCTGCAACCTGTCCCCCTACAACCTGTCCCCCTGCAACCCTGGCCCCCTACAACCTGTCCCCCTACAACCTGTCCCCCTACAACCTGTCCCCCTACAACCTGTCCTCCTACAACCTGTCCACCTACAACCTGTCCACCTACAACCTGTCCCCCATCAACCTGTTCCCCTACAACCTGTCCACCTACAACCTGTCCCCCTACAACCTGTTCCCCTACAACCTGTCCCCCTACAACCTGTCCCCCTACAACCTGTCCCCTACAACCTGTCCCCCTACAACCTGTTCCCCTACAACCTGTTCCCCTACAACCTGTTCCCCTACAACCTGTTCCCCTACAACCTGTCCCCCTACAACCTGTCCCCCTACAACCTGTCCCCCTACAACCTGTCCCCCTACAACCTGTTCCCCTACAACCTGTCCCCCTACAACCTGTTCCCCTACAACCTGTTCCCCTACAACCTGTTCCCCTACAACCTGTTCCCCTACAACCTGTCCACCTACAACCTGTTCCCCTACAACCTGTCCCCCTACAACCTGTCCCCCTACAACCTGTCCACCTACAACCTGTCCACCTACAACCTGTCCACCTACAACCTGTCCCCCTACAACCTGTCCCCCTACAACCTGTCCCCCTACAACCTGTCCCCCTACAACCTGTTCCCCTACAACCTGTCCCCCTACAACCTGTCCACCTACAACCTGTCCCCCTACAACCTGTCCCCCTACAACCTGTCCCCCTACAACCTGTCCCCCTACAACCTGTCCACCTACAACCTGTCCACCTACAACCTGTCCCCCTACAACCTGTCCCCCTACAACCTGTTCCCCTACAACCTGTCCCCCTACAACCTGTCCCCCTACAACCTGTTCCCCTACAACCTGTCCCCCTACAACCTGTCCCCCTACAACCTGTCCACCTACAACCTGTTCCCCTACAACCTGTCCACCTACAACCTGTCCACCTACAACCTGTCCACCTACAACCTGTTCCCCTACAACCTGTCCCCCTACAACCTGTCCCCCTACAACCTGTCCACCTACAACCTGTCCACCTACAACCTGTCCCCCTACAACCTGTCCCCCTACAACCTGTTCCCCTACAACCTGTCCACCTACAACCTGTCCACCTACAACCTGTCCACCTACAACCTGTCCTCCTACAACCTGTCCCCCTACAACCTGTCCTCCTACAACCTGTCCTCCTACAACCTGTCCTCCTACAACCTGTCCCCCTACAACCTGTCCCCCTACAACCTGTTCCCCTACAACCTGTCCACCTACAACCTGTCCACCTACAACCTGTCCACCTACAACCTGTCCCCCTACAACCTGTCCTCCTACAACCTGTCCCCCTACAACCTGTCCTCCTACAACCTGTCCACCTACAACCTGTTCCCCTACAACCTGTCCCCCTACAACCTGTCCACCTACAACCTGTCCACCTACAACCTGTTCCCCTACAACCTGTCCCCCTACAACCTGTCCCCCTACAACCTGTCCACCTACAACCTGTCCACCTACAACCTGTCCCCCTACAACCTGTCCCCCTACAACCTGTTCCCCTACAACCTGTCCACCTACAACCTGTCCACCTACAACCTGTCCACCTACAACCTGTCCTCCTACAACCTGTCCCCCTACAACCTGTCCTCCTACAACCTGTCCTCCTACAACCTGTCCTCCTACAACCTGTCCCCCTACAACCTGTCCCCCTACAAAGTGTAACAAACTAGGCTGTTGTAAGAATTATCCAGAGGGGTTTATCGACAAAAGAGAATGGGAAGCTGAGCCGCATGGTGACCTGACCCCCAGGGGAATTCGCGGTGGAAATAACCAACGCTTTGTTCATAGCTGCGTAAAATGAATCATCCTATAGTATTCAGTAATTTAGAGAAAATTAGCCTTTATTCATTTTGCATTAAAATTGTATTGTATAATAGTACTGGATACAATATCAAGAGTATTCTAATTATTGAGTTTAAGTCACCATCAGTGACGTCACGAATCAGATCTAACTTTTGAGGCGGAGTGACCGGCGGTCATAGGTCATCAGGGGTTGACAGGTCTACTATTTCTCAAAGTTTTAATAACCATTTTTGTGATCGGGAACAGCTCTGCCGTTAGATGTTTGTAATTTAATTCAGTAAAATAATTCAACCAGTCTGGATCAATTAAGTACAACAGAGTTTAATTGTTATAACTTAACCTTGCTAAAGTAACTGGGTAAGCGATGCGGAACAATACAATACTCTGTCTGGGGTAGTCCAGACAAGGAAAAGATCAGTGTGGTCACGGAAGCAGCTGGGATAAGAGGTCAACATCTTACCTCTCCCCAAGAACAGCCCCAACACCTAGAGCTGTGGTCGCCCAAGGTATAGTTGCTATTGTTAAGTATAGAAATAGTCTCATTTGCCACTCAGGTCAAGTAGGGAGTGTTAAAGTGATAGGGAGTGAACATATTTAGATTTTGTTTTAGTTTTCTTTTAATAAATTAAATTTGTTATTAATTTGCATTTTATTGTTTCCATGTGTTTTATGTGTATACTTGTCCTGGTCACGTGGTCCACACGAGGCAGAGTTGCATTGGGCGCCGATTCTAACATCGAATCGGAATTATCATTACCGTGTAATTTATTCCACACTCAAGGTCATCGTTTATAGTGGGGATCAAGCCCCTAGGTTGATTAATTAGCGTGATCGATCCAGACCTCGATCATTGCTCTTGTATTACTGGTCTGGTGGTGGCAGCAGAGGTGACTCTAGGGTTTTGTTCAGAGCTTAGGTCACGTCATACTGGGTGTAGAATCCTAAGTCGGTCAATCGTCTTAGGACCACGTGGCGTGGAGTTGGCTTTGGTAAAAGTTTTGGAGTCCCTTGGTTTAGAAATAAAAGTAAGAATACGGGTAGAGGGAGTAGAAAGAAGGAAGTAAAGAGAGAGGAACCCGAACCCGTGTTACAATAGAACGTCCCTTTTCGCTCGTATGCGTTACGGCCAAAAATTGTCGTACTAGAAAATAAAAGCGGGTCGCAAAAGTGACGTTACTGCTCCGTTTTCTGTTTTGGGTCCTCTGGTAGGTTAGGAGAGGACACTTTATATAATCCGTTTTCTTGACGCTGGAACACCTTAGGAGGACGTCTGGTGTGTAGACACCTCAGTGTGGCTGGCTACACACCTTCAATTCTTCTCTTCATCTTTTTCTGTTATTCTCTTCAAGTTGTGACTAACTAAAGTGTTCTTACGAAAGTTCTTTCCCCGAAGACATCACCCGAGGTGTCTCTCCCCCTTCGACATAACTTACAAGAATGAAACCCTTTTATTGTCATTATAATTTTACTGATATTGTTTTGAAACTTTCACAAAACCTTTCCATGCTTGAACAAATCCACAAGGGCCGTGACGGGGATTCGAACCTGCGTCCTTTCCATACTTTCCTGCGAGACAACTCGCACCAGGACTGCTTTACAGTACTTCTTTATCTTGTCGCTTGTTACAGTGTTATGGGTTTAATTATCTTGAATGGAAAAATTTCTTATCACCTTCATCGGGCGCCTCAGTTATTCAGAGAATTGCACATATTGGAATGATTTTTCGCCTAAGCGTCTCACTTCCTCACCTCAAGTTAACTCTAATCTTTGTAAACAAGAGCTGGGCGCAACTGCGTCAGGCTGTGGTGGGGGGGGGGCTGCGTCAGGCAGTGGTGGAGGCGGCCGGCTGCGTCAGGCAGTGGTGGAGGCGGCCGGCTGCGTCAGGCAGTGGTGGAGGCGGCCGGCTGCGTCAGACAGTGGTGGACGCGGCCGGCTGCGTCAGACAGTGGTGGAGGCGGCCGGCTGCGTCAGGCAGTGGTGGAGGCGGCCGGCTGCGTCAGACAGTGGTGGACGCGGCCGGCTGCGTCAGACAGTGGTGGACGCGGCCGGCTGCGTCAGACAGTGGTGGAGGCGGCCGGCTGCGTCAGACAGTGGTGGACGCGGCCGGCTGCGTCAGGCAGTGGTGGAGGCGGCCGGCTGCGTCAGACAGTGGTGGACGCGGCCGGCTGCGTCAGACAGTGGTGGAGGCGGCCGGCTGCGTCAGACAGTGGTGGAGGCGGCCGGCTGCGTCAGACAGTGGTGGAGGCGGCCGGCTGCGTCAGACAGTGGTGGAGGCGGCCGGCTGCGTCAGACAGTGGTGGACGCGGCCGGCTGCGTCAGACAGTGGTGGAGGCGGCCGGCTGCGTCAGACAGTGGTGGAGGCGGCCGGCTGCGTCAGACAGTGGTGGAGGCGGCCGGCTGCGTCAGACAGTGGTGGAGGCGGCCGGCTGCGTCAGACAGTGGTGGAGGCGGCCGGCTGCGTCAGACAGTGGTGGACGCGGCCGGCTGCGTCAGACAGTGGTGGACGCGGCCGGCTGCGTCAGACAGTGGTGGACGCGGCCGGCTGCGTCAGACAGTGGTGGACGCGGCCGGCTGCGTCAGACAGTGGTGGACGCGGCCGGCTGCGTCAGACAGTGGTGGACGCAGCCACAAAAGCAGCAGCAGTCAGTTGTACCCTTCTCTGGCCCTATCGAGCCGTGACATTTTGGGGCCAAATACATTATGTATAACTTTCCGCGGGCGTCGTTTTTTGTGAGGAAGAATGCTCACTATTTCAGTGTTATGGGCGATAGTATGGAGGGACTCGAGGGTAACATTTATTGCCAAGAAAATATTAAGCGCATTTTGGAAGACTTAAAACCTTTTTGGTAAAGGACGACGCGGGATGCTGACTTGACTTGGGTGATGGAGATAGATGTGAATATTATACATGATGAAAGAGAAAAGTAACATTAACTTTAGAAGACTCATCTCGGGTTCATGCAATGAAATTTCACATGCAATTTTCGGTCATGCATGATAAAGTACGAAACGTTTATTGAATACAATGAAAATGATGTTTTTACGATGTTTAATTAATAAGATTCGCTACCTGGAGCAAAAAGCTCCAAGTAGCACGGGATATGGTGAGCCCATTTTTTTTTTGTTTTTAAGAGTAATGAGTCAAATAATTAGCTTCTAGTCCTCAGTTGGATTAATTTCTGATAATTCTCCATTTGTCTTATTTGGTTTATGACGTTAATTTCCATTAACATTTGTAAATTCAACCTTGTATTAGGGCTGAATATGTTTGTTATTCATCATGTTATTCATCATGTTATTCATCATGTATTCATCAAGTTTGTTAATATATAATAACTCGGTGTTGCTTACTGTAGTTCATTAATACCTGAGTAGTAATTAGCGCTTCAAGTGCCTTAACTTCAAGTGAAGATGACTACTGGGGCCATGGTCCAACCACTTGGGCTGGACGGTAGAGCGACGGTCTCGCTTCATGCAGGTCGGCGTTCAATCCCCGACCGTCCACAAGTGGTTGGGCACCATTCCTTCCCCCCGTCCCATCACAAATTCTTATTGTGACCCTTTCCCAGTGCTATATAGTCGTAATGGCTTGGCGCTTTCCCGACAATTCCCTATTGGGCCCCAAGTGCCAGGCTCCAACTGATGCCTTGTCATGCTCCTCTGGGACCTTCAATGAATACTACATCGGCTGTATTTCTGGATATCCGGAGCTCGGTCAGAAAGGTTACTCTTGCATAATACAGTGTATTTGTTGCATCTCTGGCTCTATTTAGCAACACATTCCGACACTTTGAGGTATTGCGTTGATATAGAGGTTAAACCTTTTTTCTATTTGTACTCCATTTCACGATTTGTAACAATGTTGGTTTATGAGAAATCTTTGACTTGATCCAAAAATATCGCGCATATGTCACTGTCAAGATAGTTTGTGAATATTTGACAGGGGTTGTCAAGCAGGCTTCCTTGGGCCAGATTCACGAAGCAGTTACGCAAGTACTTACGAACGTGTACATCTTTCCTCAATCTTTGACGGCTTTGGTTACATTTATTAAACAGTTTACAAGCATGAAAACTTGCCAATCAACTGTTGTTATTGTTATAAACAGCCTCCTGGTGCTTCGGAGCTCATTAACTGTTTAATAATTGTAAACAAAGCCGCCAAAGATTGAGAAAAAATGGACACGTTCGTAAGTGCTTGCGTAACTGCTTCGTGAATCTGGCCCCAGGAGAGTACAGAACCATCGACTGTAGTGGCTGAAGCTGGAGTTTGTGTCCTGATACTTGCAGTCGACAATGTGTCGAGTGGAAAGTCTTATCTGATAGTTACTGCGGTGATAAGGGACAATATTTTATTGTAAAGTTGGAGATTACAAGTTATCCTTCGGAGGCAATGGTGCAATCGGGCACTTTGTTGAATCGTTACTTTTGAAAGTTGGAGACTTTGTCAATGTAATGGTGGAGACGGGAGACTTTCCTCTGACCACTGTCATATCTCCTAGAGACATTTTTTTCACCTGACCAGAGTCTGATATTTTCTAATATTAGACTCTGAAGACCACTTGAATTATTGTCAGCGAATATTAGAGATTTTTGTAGTGAATGAAACGCTTAAAGTAATGGAGACAAAGATTGTCTTTGACGAGAGAGGTATAAAGTAATTACTGATTAACAAGTCTGGAGAAGACTAAAGTCTGTCTTTAAGAAAGATTACAGGAGAATAAAGACTTAAACCAGAATGGACCCGAAGGTGTTCCTTTACACCAGTCTTGAGTGGGTCTTAAAACAGTGATGTTTGAGTCATTGTCTTCAGTGGGGGGGGGGGGGGGGATGATCAGACGTTGGGTTAAGTTATCAATATAAAAAGTTTACACTGTTTTACATTAATGAATCATTAGGTTATATTAAAGTATTACGTTATATTCATGTATCATTAGGTTATATAAATTTATCATTAGGTTATATAAATTTATCATTAGGTTATATTAAAGTATCATTAGGATATATTAATGTATCATAAGTAGTTTGTTATTCGGATAAAATTATGAAAATTTGATTATCTATATTTATTGGGCTGAGCCCATGGAAAGTATAATATAAATAAAATAGTTACTGATTTTATGTTAAGATCATTATTCTCAACATTTTTGCTGAGCTGTGAAAAATAAATTACCTTAAATATTCAAGTACATAAATATACTTAGTAATAGACTTTCTTTGTGATATAAATCTTTCAACGTTATCGCGTTCCTTACTTTCCTTGGGCATAGTACTCTGTGACAGTGGGCCGCACCAACCCTGAGTTTGCTACTCGTGTTCTCTTCTTCAATAGAGTTGACAAGCTCCTCTCACAATGTATATTATTACTGCTTAATAAGGAAAAGTCTCCCTTCATGCAGGTCGGCGTTCAATCCCCGAACCCCCAAATGGTTGGGCACTATTCCTTTCCCCCGTCCCATCCTAAATCCTTATCCTGACCCCTTCCCAGTGCTATATAGTCGTAATGGCTTAGCACCCCTGATAATTCCATTCATGTATAATATTATCCTCCACTCTGTGTGAAAACAGATTATGAATAATGTTAACTTGTAAATATTCAACAATTATTCAACATGCACTTATCATAAAATTTGGAAGCGTCCACTGATTTGTTTTTCTCTTGTCTCGACAGCTTCGGAAGCCTGTGTCCACCCTATCCATCCCAGGGTCGATGAAAGGGGGCGCAGGCGGCGGGGGCGGGCGTGGAGCTGAGGGCGAGGACCCGGGCATCGCGCTGGTGGGCGTCCACTCCGAGTACCCGCGCTACACGGAGGAGAAGGCTGGCCCCGGCGCCGGCAAGAACGCCTCCTTCAAGCTCCGCAATAAACCCAATGTAGGCTACCGGCTCGGCCGACGCAAAGCGCTCTTCGAGAAGCGGAAACGCATCTCCGACTACGCCCTGGTGATGGGTATGGTCGGCATTATCGTCATGGTGGTGGAGAATGAGCTCTCCTCCGCTCACGTCTATAATAAGGTTAGTGTACCAATGGCATCTCGTCTTCCCACCACTCTTTTTGTTTTCCAATATATTCCGATTGTCTCTCGTCTTCCTAATTTTTTTTTTGACGGCTTTGATTGGAATCTGTATAACCTTGTTCCTGCTTCAGTTTGTTTTTCTGAACAAGTGTTGCTGGAGCATTGACTGATCTAGACATAATATAGTGGTTATCTGGACAGTTATCTGGACAGGAATAAACGTTATCAAACGTCTTGTGTTAAAGTACGAACGGGGTTATCTTGTTGCTATTGACCAGAGCCATAACTAGCACCATCAGCTAGTGACCACTAACTAGCGACCACACTAACCACTAGCACCACTAACTAGCGGCCACACTAACCACTAGCACCACTAACTAGCGGCCACACTAACCACTAGCACCACTAACTAGCGGCCACACTAACCACTAGCACCACTAACTAGCGGCCACACTAACCACTAGCATCACTAACTAGCAGCCACACTAACCACTAGCACCACTAACTAGCGGCCACACTAACAACTAGCATCACTAACTAGCGGGCACACTAACCACTAGCATCACTAACTAGCGGCCACACTAACCACTAGCACCACTAACTAGCGGCCACACTAACCACTAGCACCACTAACTAGCGGCCACACTAATAACTAGCATCACTAACTAGCGGCCACACTAACCACTAGCATCACTAACTAGCGGCCACACTAATAACTAGCACCACTAACTAGCGGCCACACTAATAACTAGCATCACTAACTAGCGGCCACACTAACCACTAGCATCACTAACTAGCGGCCACACTAACCACTAGCATCACTAACTAGCGGCCACACTAACAACTAGCATCACTAACTAGCGGCCACACTAACCACTAGCATCACTAACTAGCGGCCACACTAACCACTAGCACCACTAACTAGCGGCCACACTAATAACTAGCATCACTAACTAGCGGCCACACTAACCACTAGCATCACTAACTAGCGGCCACACTAACCACTAGCATCACTAACTAGCGGCCACACTAACCACTAGCACCACTAACTAGCGGCCACACTAATAACTAGCATCACTAACTAGCGGCCACACTAACCACTAGCATCACTAACTAGCGGCCACACTAACAACTAGCACCACTAACTAGCGGCCACACTAACAACTAGCATCACTAACTAGCGGCCACACTAACAACTAGCATCACTAACTAGCGGCCACACTAACAACTAGCATCACTAACTAGCAGCCACACTAATAACTAGCATCACTAACTAGCGGCCACACTAATAACTAGCATCACTAACTAGCGGCCACACTAACAACTAGCATCACTAACTAGCGGCCACACTAACCACTAGCATCACTAACTAGCGGCCACACTAACAACTAGCATCACTAACTAGCGGCCACACTAACCACTAGCATCACTAACTAGCGGCCACACTAATAACTAGCATCACTAACTAGCGGCCACACTAATAACTAGCATCACTAACTAGCGGCCACACTAACCACTAGCATCACTAACTAGCGGCCACACTAATAACTAGCATCACTAACTAGCGGCCACACTAATAACTAGCATCACTAACTAGCGGCCACAGACACACTAGTTCAGTTCAGTAAACAAGACGCCTGAACAAATTCAGTTGTATTATTAAACATCTTTATTAAGGCTTAAAGAAAAAAACAATTAGTGGGAATTTTTAATTAAAATCGCGGATGAGTATTGAATAATTCTCTCCCAGCCTCGGTGATTGAAATAAATTTTTGTCTATTTTTTTTTTGTCTCTTTCTAAGTTGGATTTGGTAATATTGGAAAAACATTTAATACGAACAAAGTTAATTAATTTTATTTTTTTTGTTTAAATTGTATTTTTTTCAAATCTAGCGTCAGGATTTGATGAAGAACTGTACCATATGGATCCACGAGTGTGGTCGGGGACTGGTCAGTCGTGGAGCTTGGTTAATAAGCACCAGGACTGACCAATCCTTATAGACGATCATAGGTACGGTGGGCACGGTACCGTGTACGTTACGGGGATATCCTGGACGTCATGGGTTCGAATCCTGGTTGGGTCATTTAGAGATCTTAGTAATTTATGGCTGGCGTGTTTCTGCAGCCTCTCTCTCATAAGGGGTGTGTTGATTTTAATTGAATCTGGTGAAACTGCAAGCAAGAGCTGTTACCCTGCGAGACGATGTTGATGGTAATTTAGATGAATAGTTCATTTAAAGCCTGCTACTCATAATTTTACGAATATTGTTTTTATCTATTAGGAATAAACCTATGTTAACTATGATTTAAGAAAGAAGAATAAGGAAAAAGAGAAGTGCTTGCCAGAGCCTTCACGAGTCGGCTAACGTGATTTCAGAATCACGTTTCAACCTATTGAGCCAACAAGTTACAGGTGTGGTTCAGTCTAGACTAAAGATGAACCTCCTTGCACGGGTCTCCACTTTATCCAAAATTCTGATGAATGAGCCAGACAGATGATCTGATGAATGACAGGCGCAGTCAGGAGGTGTTGCATACTCAAGATACAAGCGAACTTGAGCTGCGTGTAAGGTTTTCCAATCACTGCTGTCGAGAAGGTTTGAGATGTATAGCAGGGCTGTGAGTACCACGACTGCCTTGCTTGCGAGGTTTAAGCTGCGGGTTTCATCGTCACTGAAAATCAATCTTCAGTCCCAGAGAAACAGAAGGATTCTTCTCGGTTTACTGCTGACCCATAGTGTAAGTGACAGATCGTCCGCTTAGCATGACAGAGGCCGAGTCATCAAGGCTCTGAGGCTCAAGGTAGATGAAATGACACATCCATGGTAGTGGTACTCAGTTTATATATATACATACACATTATATATATATATATATATATATATATATATATATATATATATATATATATATATATATACTCATCGACAGTGAGTTTCACCATAACTATCTGTGAGACTCTGTGTACCTCCGTATGTAGATTATGTTGCACAGTATGTTGACCTGCCACACACTAGAAGGTGAAGGGACGACGACGTTTCGGTCCGTCCTGGACCATTCTCAAGTCGATCAAGTCAATCGACTTGAGAATGGCCCAGGACGGACCGAAACGTCGTCGTCCCTTCACCTTCTAGTGTGTGGTCTGGTCAACATACTTTAGCCACGTTATTGTGACTCCTCGCCTGCATGTGGCACAATAGTCTACGTTCTCAACTCACAACCAAGGAACTCGAGTTCAATTCTCAGGCAGGACTGAAATGGTGAGCACGTTCCTTTCACCTGATAAGGCTGTTCACCCTAGCAGTAAAATAGGTTCCAGGGAGTCAGGCAACTGTTTTGGGTGGCATTCTGTGGATGTTCCGTAGGTGACCTAGTGGGGACAGGAGCCCTGTAGGCCTAAGAATAGATCACCAGTCCCCTACAACAGAGTATATTCAATCAAAAGTGATCACGTGAGTCTATTGATATACCAGCATACTCACGTTGCGTGAGTATGCGGATATATGTTATTTAACTCGATATTACGTTCTTTGCTTGCATACCTGGATTGTGTTTACCTCCTGAGTGAAATTGAAGATCGCCGACGAGTGAACACGTCACTAGGAGAACGAATATTGAACACCGACGAGTGAACACATCACTAGGAGGACGAATGACGAGTGAACACGTCACTAGGAAGACGAATATTGCCTACACTGCACGTCAGGTCCTGTCAACAGAACAGAATTATTTTTCTAAAGTGATCTATGTTCCCCTCAGACTCATACATCGCTCCCTCTCTCTCTATTATCTCCCCTCACTCTTCCTCCTTCCCTCTCTCCCTCATTAGTGCTACACTCTCCCCACCTCTTCCATCACACCACTCTCCCTCTTCCCTCTTTCCTTGCTCCATCTGCCTTATTCTCCTCTTCCATTTCACCAACCAAATCGTATTCTACATTTTTCTTGTCCTATTATTCGCCGGCTGTTTTAATTAACATTGGTCTAGTTAACCCAGCTTTTACGGCAACCCTGAGTCGTAAAGCTCTCGTTACGCTTAAGCAGGGTTAGAGCCACTACGGGCTCACCATAGCCCGTGCTACTTGGAACTTTTCGTTCTAGGTAGCGAATCTTAAACAGCAGCAGCAGCTTAAGCAGGAAAACGATGCGTAGCGTCGTGGCCGTACTCAGGCCTGTGGCGACCCACAGATCTTATGGGATTAAATGAACAAATCCACAAGGGCCGTGACGAGGATTCGAACCGACGTCGGAGAGCATCCCAGACGCTGCCTTAATCGACTGAGCTACGACATGGTCAAAGAATTGCAACCAGAAGTTCTACTGAACTTACTTGGATCCTGCAGCCTCTCCGAGACACAAACCAGGATTTTACACAATTCCCCCTTTACCTTATGTGATTGTCTTGCCAATGGCGGTGACAGGAAGCATATCAAGGATCTCTGAGGATGTGATCTACAACAATTGTAGGACAACGTAACTCCCGGGAGATGAATCGTGCCCAAACGTCTCATCTTATCCGTCAGTTGTAACCAGGATTAATTGGTCTTGAGTTGACTGTGCTAATTACTGGTATGCTGGTCACCTTTAATATTAATGGTGGCGGCGACAGCGGGACTCCCAAACGACTTCAGTGTTTTCCGAAACTCTGCCCGACGGAGCAGAAGAGGCGTTTGTTTAATTTACCTTTGACCACAAACTGTAAACAACCTGTTATAATTGTCTCGTTCTCTTGATGTGAACAGCCGACTGTGTAACAAGGTTGTGTTCCCTGGCTCCAGTCAGTGTTTATCATCCCTATGACAGGAAGCCGAACCATTTGTGTATGATATAGTCATCTCCCGGTAGTTTGGCCAGGGCTAGAGAATATAACCCGTCCTCTAGCCCGTCCTCTAGCCCGTCCTCCAGCCCGTCCGCCAGCCCGTCCGCCAGCCCGTCCTCCAGCCCGTCCTCCAGCCCGTCCTCCAGCCCGTCCTCCAGCCCGTCCTCCAGCCCGTCCTCCAGCCCGTCCTCCAGCCCGTCCTCCAGCCCGTCCTCCAGCCCGTCCTCCAGCCCGTCCTCCAGCCCGTCCTCCAGCCCGTCCTCCAGCCCGTCCTCCAGCCCGTCCTCCAGCCCGTCCACCAGCCCGTCCTCATAAACAAAGGCCAAAGTCCATTCCATTCACCCGCCAAACCCCTTATTTCTGAGTGTGGTTCAAGTGGTTTTGTTTAGTGTCGGGAGAGTTCTTCATGAGCAAGATGACAGTCGTCTTGCTCTTATAGTGTGTTATTAAGTCAGTCTCCTTGTTGGTCTCTGTTGGGGTCACATTTTTGTCAATCATTTTCAGGACTTTCTCTTCCGTTTTCTGGGTCGTCGAGAAGTTCCTGTTAAATCTTGTAATAGTTGGGACCTGTAATGTACTGTTGTATGTTTGGTCTGAGGTCGCATGGCGGCTCACCTTCCTTTTGATGAGCTCTGCGACATATTCATTAGAGTATTCATCATTGATCATGACCTGACTTACTCTTCCGACTTCCTCGTCAATCTGCCTCCAACTGGAGCTGTGTGAGAGCGCGTTTGACATTAGCAACACTCTGCTTATACCTATCAGTGCTCACTCCTAGCAATAGGGTGCAAGTCGGAGGGAATTCAACGTCGTTGGGATGGGATGAAACTTAAATGGCTCTATGCACTCCACAAGTCCTCCAATTGGTCCTAATTTCAAGATTGTAACTTAAGAGAAAGGGAAGGAGGAATGTTTTAAGATTTAAACGAAACAATATATTAAAAAATGACTTAAAAATCAATTTGCAACATAGTTCAGATCACTAAAAATTAAATATCACAATAGGCCTTTATCTTGATTTTCTGTGTTGAAAAGTATGCAATATGTGTCTAGTTTGCCTGACCTAAATATTTAAAAGTCCCCCCCCCCCTAAAGTGGATAGCGTATCAATATTAACAAAAAAATGCATTTACTGAAAATAAGATCCATGGAATTTGTAGAGCTGGAAACTTTACATATAATATGCAGGTTTCCAGAGACTTTGTAACACACAGGACCCCTACAGCAGCGTGGGGGGGGGGGGGGTTGTCAACAACGTACTTGAGAAAACAGGAACTCCAAGATCCCGCCAGCTGTGTTGAAGATGTAGATCCATATACTTAAGAACATAAGAACAAAGGCTGCTATTGGCCCATACGAGGCAGCTCCTATCTATAACCACCCAATCCCACTGTCCAACCCACGCTTGAAACAATCGAGGGACCCCACCTCCACCACGTTACTTGTAGCGTCACATTTCTACAGGGGATAATGCCTGCCCCAGCGTGTAGAAGGGAACTATCAGTGGTAAGCGCCAAGCCATTACGACTATATAGCACTGGGGAGGGGTCAGGACAAGGATTAGGGATGGGACCGGGGGAAGGAATGGTGCCCCAACCACTTGTGGACGGTCGGGGGGATTGAACGCCGACCTGCATGAAGCGAGACCGTCGCACTGCCGTCCAGCCCAAGTGGTTGGACTCCAGCGAGTACAAGTCTCTGGCTACCCTGAAAAAAACCCAACCCAGCCTGCGTCGCAGCCTGCGTCCCTCCCCCCCCTCCCTCCCCTCCCCAAGCCTGCACCTGTATACACGGAGAGTTCAGAGTGAATAAAACGTTCCATTGACATTTGAATGGGGTTTATCCCCTATGAATAAGGCCTCAGTCCGTGGGGGGAGAGAAGAGAAATTGGGAGAAGCAAATCGCAGGGATGAAAGGGCATGATAAACGAGCCATGAGGTAGAATAACGGGATGAGAACCACAGAGAGAAGAAGGATTAGAGAAGGAATATCAAACCAAGGGTAGCACACGTGATGAGGGAGATGATAACACATTCAACACCCATGATGGGACACATGGGGTGGTGAGAGAGGTTTATACACTGACCAAAATCAATGACGGAGTTATTTCACTAAACCAAATGGAGGAGTGAGAGAGGGAACGGAAAGAGTAAAGAGAAAAATGACAGGTTGGATCGGATAAAGATTATTTTGTCGACAGTGGAGGTAAAAGAGTGGACAGAAAAACAACAGGAGGGTTCCTGTCACCTTTGGGGTTCCTGTCGCCTCTGGGGGGGTCCCTGTCGCCTCTGGGGGGGTCCCTGTCGCCTCTGGGGGGTCCCTGTCGCCTCTGGGGGGTCCCTGTCACCTCTGGGGTCCCTGTCGCCTCTGGGGGGTGTCCCTGTCGCCTCTGGGGGGTGTCCCTGTCGCCTCTGGGGGGTGTCCCTGTCGCCTCTGGGGGGAGTCCCTGTCACCTCTGGGGGGTGTCCCTGTCGCCTCTGGGGGGTCCCTGTCGCCTCTGGGGGGTTCCCCTGTCGCCTCTGGGGAGTTCCCCTGTCGCCTCTGGGGGGTTCCCCTGTCGCCTCTGGGGGGTTCTTGTCACCTCTGGGGGTCCCTGTCACCTCTGGGGTTCCTGTCACCTCTGGGGTTCCTGTCGCCTCTGGGGGGTGTCCCTGTCGCCTCTGGGGGGTGTCCCTGTCGCCTCTGGGGGTCCCCGTCACCTCTGGGGTGCCAAATGAGGGAAGAACGTTTGTGAATGTTGTAGATACAGCTACTGTAATCCCCCATCAGTATGTAATCCCCAGTAGGCATCCCAGCATGCCACCCTAGCATGCTAATCTCAGCATGCTGTCCTCAGCATGCCACCCTTAGTATGCCATCCTAGAATGCTACCCTTCAGCATGCTGTCCTCAACATGAAACGGTAGCATGCCAGCCCAGGATGTCTCTGGTAATGATTTGTCTTGATATTACCAGAGTAATGGTACTCTGGTATGCATTAGGCAGTGATGTGGTGGAGGCTGACTCCATACACAGTTTCCAGTGTAGATATGATAGAGCCCAATAGGCTCAGGAACCTGTACACCAGTTGATTGACGGTTGAGAGGCGGGACCAAAGAGCCAGAGCTCAACCCCCGCAAGCACAACTAGGTGAGTACACACACGCACGTTTGTGTGTGTGTGTGTGTGTGTGTGTGTACTCACCTAATTGTGCTTGCGGGGGTTGAGCTCTGGCTCTTTGGTCCCGCCTCTCAACCGTCAATCAACTGGTGTACAGATTCCTGAACCTGTGTGTGTGTGTGTGTGTGTGTGTGTGTGTGTGTGTGTGTGTGTATGTATGTATGTATGTATGTGTGTGTGTGTGTGTGTGTGTGCGTGTGCGTGTGCGTGTGTGTGGAGGTATATCACGAAACTGAGATGAACTTTATAAATGAACTTGGCTGAAATTGGTGGGCGTGTGAGGGCCTCCAGGGTAAGTTAGCTGCTAATTCCGGATGCGCGGCGCACTCTAAAGTCTGGATGGCACAAAAGTGTTAGTAAGCGACCCTAAGTGGTCCCAAGACGATTGCTTCTCCCAGGGACTTGGCAAGGAGGAGGAGGAGGAAAGCGAGGAATTAAGAGTGAGAAGGAGAGAGAGAAGGAAGGAATTATCAAGGGAAAGCGCCAAGCCATTACGACTATATAGCACTGGGATGGGGTCAGGATAAGGATTTGGGATAGGACAGGGGAAGGAATGGTGCCCCAACCACTTGGACGGTCGGGGATTGAACGCCGACCTGTATGAAGCGAGACCGTCGCTCTACCGTCCAGCCCAAGTGGTTGGGTGGGGGGGAAGACAGGAAGATCACGGTACAAATTACTTTGGAGTTAAGGGAAGAAGAAAGCAGGTGTGAGAGGAATAGATTAAAGAAGAGGTATAAAATACGAAAAAAAAGGGTGAGAAAATTGGTTAAAAAAAACGGAAAAGAAACGATGATTCGAGAACTGGTGTTGATAATAGTGAGAATGATGGTGGTGATGGTGATGTCGCGTGTGGTGGTGATGGTGAGAATGGTGGTGATGGTGAGAATGGTGGTGATGGTGGTGGTGGTGAGGAGGAAATGTTGGTGAAGATCAGAATATTTTAGTGATTAGAGATTGGAACTTGTTTACATAGTTCTGGGGGTCCAGTAAGCCAGGACCCCCAAGTCTACTTCAAGTAAGCCAAGACGCCCCCCCCCCTAGTCCACCTCCAGTGAGCAAGGAACCCCCTAGTCCACCTCTAGTGAGCAAGGAACCCCCTAGTCCACCTCTAGTGAGCAAGGAACCCCCAAGTCCACCTCCAGTGAGCAAGGAACCCCCTAGTCCACCTCTAGTGAGCAAGGAACCCCCTAGTCCTCCTCCAGTGAGCAAGGAACCCCCTAGTCCACCTCCAGTGAGCAAGGAACCCCCTAGTCCACCTCCAGTGAGCAAGGAACCCCCTAGTCCACCTCGAGTGAGCAAGGAACCCCCTAGTCCACCTCCAGTGAGCAAGGAACCCCCTAGTCCACCTCCAGTGAGCAAGGACCCCCCTAGTCCACCTCCAGTGAGCAAGGAACCCCCTAGTCCACCTCCAGTGAGCAAGGACCCCCCTACTCCACCTCCAGTGAGCAAGGAACCCCCTAGTCCACCTCCAGTGAGCAAGGACCCCCCTAGTCCACCTCCAGTGAGCAAGGACCCTCCTACTCCACCTCCAGTGAGCAAGGAACCCCCTAGTCCACCTCTAGTGAGCAAGGAACCCCCTAGTCCACCTCTAGTGAGCAAGGAACCCCCTAGTCCACCTCCAGTGAGCAAGGAACCCCCTAGTCCACCTCTAGTGAGCAAGGAACCCCCTAGTCCACCTCCAGTGAGTAAGGAACCCCCTAGTCCACCTCCAGTGAGCAAGGAACCCCCTAGTCCACCTCCAGTGAGCAAGGAACCCCCTAGTCCACCTCCAGTGAGCAAGGAACCCCCTAGTCCACCTCTAGTGAGCAAGGAACCCCCTAGTCCACCTCCAGTGAGCAAGGAACCCCCTAGTCCACCTCCAGTGAGCAAGGAACCCCCAAGTCCACCTCCAGTGAGCAAGGAACCCCCTAGTCCACCTCCAGTGAGCAAGGAACCCCCTAGTCCACCTCTAGTGAGCAAGGAACCCCCCTAGTCCACCTCCAGTGAGCAAGGAACCCCCTAGTCCACCTCTAGTGAGCAAGGAACCCCCTAGTCCACCTCTAGTGAGCAAGGAACCCCCTAGTCCACCTCTAGTGAGCAAGGAACCCCCTACTCCACCTCAAGTGAGCAAGGAACCCCCTAGTCCACCTCCAGTGAGCAAGGAACCCCTAGTCCACCTCCAGTGAGCAAGGAACCCCCTAGTCCACCTCCAGTGAGCAAGGAACCCCCTAGTCCACCTCTAGTGAGCAAGGAACCCCCTAGTCCACCTCTAGTGAGCAAGGAACCCCCTAGTCCACCTCCAGTGAGCAAGGAACCTCCTACTCCACCTCCAACAAGCAATGATCCTTCCCTTTATATCTCTTCCTAACTTTACCCGTCTCTCTAACTTTACACACTTGAGAAGTGTCAGTAAATTAAATTCACTCGGCAGATAAGAAACATCGTAAGTTGACAGTAAAAAACCCAGTAAAGTCACTAACCGAGTTTCATCTTCCAAGGAAACTTCAACCTTCTAAGAATCGGGATGAAGCTGATATTTAATCACATTATGGTGCCATGAAATAGCCCACACCTGAGAGGTAACTACCTTGTTCTCACCAACACTTAAGAACTAATTAAAAACATGAAAAGCAATATTTTCTAATCGTAGCTTCATTAATGTAAAACAAATGTAAGTTGATATATAAACGCGTTTCTTAAACTAAATAAACGTTGAGGCGGTCATCAGCGATCTCCCAACTCTCTTGTACGGGCTCACCATAGCCCGTGCTGCTTTGAACTTTTTGTTCCAAGTAGCGAATCTTATTCAACATCTCTCTCTCTGTTTCCTTATCCTGTATATTTTCCGTATTCCTTACATTATTCACATTCCTCTATTCCTTTCTCATTTACCCATTTCCTTCTCATTTTACCTATTTCGTCCAACACTGGAGCAGGTTCGCCAGTGTTGTCAGCACAGAGATACGAACCCTTGCCACAGGCGGCAGCAGCAGTACAGTAGGGCCGGGGTGAGCCCCCACCTACTGGGGGCCTCGTGTAGTGTTGTCATCAACACTGTAATCCCCAAGAGTCTTCCTGTGTTGTCATCAACACTGTAATCCCCAAGAGTCTTCCTGTGTTGTCATCAACACTGTAATCCCCAAGAGTCTTCCTGTGTTGTCATCAACACTGTAATCCCCAAGAGTCTTCCTGTGTTGTCATCAACACTGTAATCCCCAAGAGTCTTCCTGTGTTGTCATCAACACTGTAATCCCCAAGAGTCTTCCTGTGTTGTCATCAACACTGTAATCCCCAAGAGTCTTCCTGTGTTGTCATCAACACTGTAATCCCCAAGAGTCTTCCTGTGTTGTCATCAACACTGTAATCCCCAAGAGTCTTCCTGTGTTGTCATCAACACTGTAATCCCCAAGAGTCTTCCTGTGTTGTCATCAACACTGTAATCCCCAAGAGTCTTCCTGTGTTGTCATCAACACTGTAATCCCCAAGAGTCTTCCTGTGTTGTCATCAACACTGTAATCCCCAAGAGTCTTCCTCTGCTCTCTCTCTCCCTACCTGCACCAACTCTAAGCTCTTTACTTGGCTCTATATCCGTCTACCTTCCGCCTGCTTACCGCTTCGAGTAACCGAGACTCTTAGTCAGGCGGATTGTCTTGTTCCCATATGACATCAGGGTGGAGGTTCCTGTTCTTACTTTCTTCCTAAGTCATTGCCTCTCCCTCCTTCTCCTCTCTGATTCCTCCAACCCGTTCTCGCACTTTCTTATAGTCAATATTGACTTATTAAATACGTGCATATGTGACATACTCATTTATTGTGAATATTTTAGTTTACCTTGAAAAGCTTCATAGAAAACACCGACCTTACCTAACCTTCTTAGTATGTTAGGATAAGCATCTTATTGCTTCGTAATTACAATTATTACTTAACCTATACCTATAATTGGTTAAGTAGTAATTGTAATTACGAAGCAATAAGATGCTTATCTTAATATACTAAGAAGGTTAGGTGAGGTCAGTGTTTTGTATGAAGCTTTTCAAGGTAAACTGAAATATTCACAATAAATTAGCATGTCACATATGCACTTATTTAATAAGTCAATATTGACTTAAATTGCGAGAACGGGTTGGATTCCTCCTAAAGCGTGGAATTTTTATACATTTCATGCACTAGGCTTTGGGTCTGAAATATAGCATTATCATCGCCAGCAATCATCATCTATCATCCTCCTCCTGTTCCTGTTACATTTTTCTAATCGTCCCTTTCCATTTCCCCTTTCCATCTTGCTCTTCCTCCCCGTCCCGTGACCCGTGGGAAGACCGTGGCACCCTGCAGCTGGCCGCCTGAAATCCAGAGACGCCGAGGCTCGCTGTCTTCAAGTCCTGCCAGACTCCTAAAACTTATTCCTCACTTTATGAGCATTTTCCAACTGGGAGATTTGTTTCGTGTGATGAACTTGATATTGGCACCAGGGGCCAGATTCACGAAGCAGTTACGCCAGCACTTACGAACGTGTCCATCTTTCCTCGATCTTTGACGGCTTTGTTTACATTTATTAAACAGTTTACAAGCATGAAAACTTGCCAATCAACTGTTGTTATTGTTATAAACAGCCTCCTGGTGCTTCGGAGCTCATTAACTGTTTAATAATTGTAAACAAAGCCGCCAAAGATTGAGAAAAGATGTACAGGTTCGTAAGTGCTTTCGTGAATCTAGCTCCTGGAGTCCAAGCTGGGGATGGGCAGGTATGTTGACCAGACCATACACTAGAAGGTGAAGGGACGACGATGTTTCGGTCCGTCCTGGACCATTCTCACAATCGACTTGAGAATGGTCCAGGACGGACCGAAACGTCGTCGTCCCTTTACTTTCTAGTGTGTGGTTTGGTCAACATATTTCAGCCACGTTATTGTGACTCCTCGTCTGCATTCCTCAAACTAACTGCTGCCAATCTGGAATTATCAACTACTATTACTGAAGCTCAGAGGACTTAGTGACCCCCGCCCGCGCCAAATAATTCCGCCCATCTTCCTGTTGTGTAGTACTTAGTAACGATGAGGACCATAGTGTATATACCCACCGACAACACAATTAGGAAGTAGAAATGTGAACTATTGAGTTGGACAAACCGGAAAACTATTTTTTACTTGTTTTACTAAAATAACGTAACCTAACCTTCTTAGGCCTAATGAACGATTTCTGAGGTTTAATATAGTACATATGTGTACTATAGTAGGCCTAGGAATATTTAATTTTTTTTTTTGCTTCATTTTAAAAGAATTCCTTAGTAGTCAGTATACTACTATCTAAAGTTAAGTGCGAATTCGTGACTATTGACGACCGTTACCGTAGGAACTAAGGAGGAGGAGGAGGAGGAGGAGGATGGGTTGTATAAGTATGTATTAAGTACAAGTGTTGTCATCTACACTTCCGTGGAAATAAGCCTTACCCGTTGTGTTAAAGCTTCACTATAGTAACAAACACTATCTTTGTCGAACCTTTTCTTAGAGCTGTGAGTGGAGGTGGCTTCCACAACTTCTTAATGCATTCCACTTGGTGTCCACCCGTACAGGGTGTGAGTGTTAAGGTACATTCCTTCGACTCATTTATTTGTGATTCCAGCTTCCACTTGTGTCCTCTTGTCCTGCTGTATCTCAGCTTAGAGGTCGTCTTGCCCATCTTATGTATTCCCCTCAGTATCTTGTACGTTGGTGTCATTTTTTTTGAGATATATACAAGAGTTGTTACATGGTTGTAGAGCCACTAGTACGCGTAGCGTTTCGGGCAGGTCCCTGGAATACGATCCCCGCCGCGAAGAATTGAAGGAATATCTCTTATTCCTTTTGTCCTCCAAGGTTGTGAGATCCAGTTCCTTCAGCCTATCCTCATAATTTAATTAATGTGGCACTAATCCAGTTGCAAACCTCTGCCCTTTTTCAATTTTAGTTTTATGTTCCACAAGGTAGGGCTTCCAGACCGGTGCTGCATACTCCAGTACGGGTCTAACAAACGTTGTGTAGACTGCTTTGAACGCGTCCTGGTTTAGGTTTGTAAACGACGTTCTAATGTTTGCCAGCGTCACACATGCCGCCGATGTCATCCTGCCTGTGTGTGCCTCTGGTGTTAGAGATGGAATATTCTCTCCCAAATATCTTTCTCTCTCAGATTTTTACAATGGTCTTCCATTAGTGGAAGGTTTAGGATGATCCTTTCAAGGATCTTGCAAGTGCATGGCATGAGACTGATAGGTCAGCCAGGGTCATTGGGCTTCGGTATGGGGACAATTATTCCCTTTCCTCATCTTCATTACCTTGCACTTATTATGATTGAACTCTAGCAACCATTTGTTTGTCCATTCATGGAGCTTGTTAAGGTCATTCTGTCAGAGGTGGAATGTCATTCTGCAGTCCACTTTGTATCAAATTAGCCTCAAGACTATTGCGTCTAAACTGTTTCCACCTACTGACACCTCTAACACTGAAAAAGTTAATTGTGATGATTAGGCAAAATTGTAATTAATTTTGTCAATAAAGATGTTAATAATAATAATGTGATGTCGGTCTTATTAATTTGCGTCTCAAGTTTCCCTCTATGACGCCTCGTTCTGCTGTGGTAGCCTTAAGCAGCGCTTCTGTGTCTACCTTATCATTTGCGGAAACAACAGCGCCAAGAGAGAGTAATGAAACAGGATGTGGAAGCAAAAAGTTTTTGGCAGCAGGAAATGGAGAAAATGAGAGTAACTTGTGAGGGAGATGTACAGGAACTAGATGTAAAATGGGAACAGAAAATAGGAAAGCTGGAAGACATAAACAAAGGCCAGAGGAAAGGGACAGATGTTGTTGTTTAAGATTCGTTACCTGGAACAAAATGTTCCAAGTAGCACGGGCTATGGTGAGCCCGTAGTGGACTAAGGAGACAGAGGAATGTTGCCCTGTGTCAGGAGAGGCCAGCAACTAGTGTGTGTGTACTATCCTAGTTGTGCTTGCAGGGGGTTGAGCTCTGGCTCTTTGGTCCCGCCTCAGGGGACCAAATTGTACTTACCTACTTGCTTAGTTGTGCTTGTGAGGGTTGAGCTCTGGCTCTTTGGTCCCGCCTCTCAACTGTCAATCAACTAATGTTCAGGTTCCTTCCCCCAGTGGTTCCTGCCCAAGATGGAATCCCAGTGACGTCGAAAATAATAAGAAATCTGCTTTTGGTCTGAACATTTCATAGACGTCTTGCTGGCCAGGTTCAGGACTTTTCTTCATTAGTCACCTGGGCTATATGGGTCTCGAACCCTGGACCCCCGCGTGTGAGGCCGAAGCTCTGTCGACTTAGTAGTAGTACTTAGCTCTGTCGACTTAGTACTTAGATAAGTAGTCTCAGCAGCATCCTGTTGCCAAACTGGAATTTCTGGACCTCTCACACGTTGTGTCGAGGGTTCGAGACCCAGACAGGCCAGGTGAATGGAAGGTTTAGTTCCACGGAAGTGTGGATGACAATTTATACTATCTCTTCATGATGATTGACAAGTCTAACAACAGTCTCAAGAAGTCAACTTCATCACTGTACATAAGATGTTTCTGCACTAAGGTATATGTCTTGCAGTCAAGTTATGGTCTTAGCCTTCGTCATATCCACTTTTATGTGGAAATTTTGTTATGTTAGGTATGTATGTGTATAGATATATAGATATATAGATATAGATATTAAAGATCAGTCATCAGCATAGGTCTGAACTTCAGGAAGAAGGAGTAGCCAAACCAAAGACTTAAACATTGAACAAGAAGGGTCCAAGCACACGGAGTGAAGCACTAACCATTTGCATCATCAGAAGATGAACGCAGACTCCTTACAAAGCCAGGCCGTCATTGTACCGACCAGTCCAAGTCGATGGGCAGACAAAGCCAAGAAAACAGAGGAACTTTATGTTAAAAGATTTAGTTTTGTCGGTCCCCCGCGGGGGAATAATATTACCTGAACTTCCAGCAGCAAAGTTAGACTGATAACTTTGTGGGTAGCAACTTGGGGCTCTGTACCTTGCAACTTACTCAGGTACAGGCAACGATAACCATGTCTGTAGTGTACTCTGAACATTAACTACGGGTTAATGTTCAGTTAAAACTTCAGATTTACCATTACGAAGTGAATATGGTTTGGTGTTGGGTCTCTCAACCAGTGAAGGGTGATTAAGTACCCCCACACAAGCTGAGTGACCGACCATTAGGTGTGTACCTGGATGGGGTTCTGGGAGTTATTCCACTCCACAAGCCCGGAGCCAGATTCACGAAGCAGTTACGTCAGGCACTTACGAACCTGTCCATCTTTTCTCAATCTTTGGCGGCTTTGTTTACAATTATTAAACAGTCAATGAGCTCCGAAGCACCAGGAGGCTGTTTATAACAATAACAACAGTTGATTGGCAAGTTTTCATGCTTGTAAACTGTTTAATAAATGTAACCAAAGCCGTCAAAGATTGAGGAAAGATGGACACGTTCGTAAGTGCTTGCGTAACTGCTTCGTGAACCCGGACCCAGGTCCCCTCACTTGTGGGAGCTTGGCCCAACAGGCTTGGAGTGGCCTGCAGGTATGCGTTTCTCCTGAGCTTCAAAAATAATCTCAAGGGTATATACACAGAGCGGATTACACCTCAGTATATGTATAAATGGAGACATTTGCCTGTCTGTCTGACTAATGTTTGTGACCAGACGCTTAGACCTGACCTGACCTGACTTTACAGGGTGACTGGTGAGGTGGATGTGACCAACGTAGATGGGTCGCGGGCGCTATATATATATATATATATATATATATATATATATATATATATATATATATATATATATATATATATATATATATATATATATATATATATGTCGTACCTAGTAGCCAGAACGCACTTCTGAGCCTACTATGCAAGGCCCGATTTGCCTAATAAGCCAAGTTTTCCTGAATTAATATATTTTCTCTAATTTTTTTCTTATGAAATGATAAAGCTACCCATTTCATTATGTATGAGGTCAATTTTTTGTATTGGGGTTAAAATTAACGTAGATATATGACCGAACCTAACCAACCCTACCTAACCTAACCTATCTTTATAGGTTAGGTTAGGTTAGGTAGCCGAAAAAGTTAGGTTAGGTTAGGTAGGTTAGGTAGTCGAAAAACAATTAATTCATGAAACTTGGCTTATTAGGCAAATCGGGCCTTGCATAGTAGGCTGAGAAGTGCGTTCTGGCTACTAGGTACGACATATATATAATATATATATATATATATATATATATATATATATATATATATATATATATATATACATATATATATATACATATATATACATATATATATATACATATATATATATATACATATATATATATACATATATATATATACATATATATCTATACATATATATCTATACATATATATCTATACATATATATATCTATACATATATATATCTATACATATATATATCTATACATATATATATCTATATATATATATCTATATATATATATATATATATATATATATATATATATATATATATATATATATATATATATATCCAGAATTGACTCTTGACCTTGGGTGAAAATGGCAAATATTCGTCGTCTTTGATCAGTGAAGTTTGGATGGAATGACTTGGCGACCTTTTGACCGAGGGCCGGTAACTTTCCTCCTCCGGCAAGTGTCCTCTAACTGCGCAATTTGTCAGCTTGGCCCTATCACAAGTTCTGTCCACCTCTCGCCCAAAAGTTAGTCGGTGATGGCCACCAGTGTGCCTCAAGCCGGCGGGTTGCCACCCAAGCCGGCAACCTGTGGAGCAGTGGCCAGATTTTGCCAGGAAGAGATAAGTGTCGATCGTCGAGAAGTGCTGTAAAGTGTCGGGGTAATCCAAGACGGTGACACACATTTCTGATAGGAACTTTATCTTTTTTTTTTGTCGGTAGTAAAAGGGTTGAGATTCTTAAGAGTGTCGATGGTGTTGCCATGCTGGGGGGGTGTTGCCATGCTGTTGGGGGGGGGTGTTGCCATGCTGGGGGGGGTGTTGCCATGCTGGGGGGGGGTGTTTGGTGTGGGGGGGTGTTGCCATGCTGGGGGGGGTGTGTTGCCATGCTGGGGGGGTGTGTGTTGCCATGCTGGGGGGGGGGGTGTTGCCATGCTGGGGGGGTGTTGCCATGCTGGGGGGTGTTGCCACCATGCTGGGGGGTGTTGCCATGCTGGGGGGGTGTTGCCATGCTGGGGGGGTGTTGCCATGCTGGGGGGGTGTTGCCATGCTGGGGGGGGGGTTGTTGCCATGCTGGGGTGGGTGTTGCCATGCTGGGGGGGTGTTGCCATGCTGGGGGGGTGTTGCCATGCTGGGGGTGTTGTTGCCATGCTGGGGGGTGTTGCCATGCTGGGGGGTGTTTGCTGGGGGGGTGTTGCCATGCTGGGGGGGGTGTTGCCATGCTGGGGGGGTGTTGCCATGCTGGGGGGGGGGGTGTGGGGCCATGCTGGGGGGGTGTTGTGCTGGGGGGGGTGTTGCCATGCTGGGGGGGTGTTGCCATGCTGGGGGGGTGTTGCCATGCTGGGGGGTGTTGCCATGCTGGGGGGGGTGTTGCCATGCTGGGGGGGTGTTGCCATGCTGGGGGGGTGTTGCCATGCTGGGGGGGTGTTGCCATGCTGGGGGGGTGTGTTGCCATGCTGGGGGGGGTGTTGCCATGCTGGGGGGGGGTGTTGCCATGCTGGGGGGGTGTTGCCATGCTGGGGGGTGTTGCCATGCTGGGGGGGTGTTGCCATGCTGGGGGGGGGCCATGCTGTTGCCATGCTGGGGGGGTGTTGCCATGCTGGGGGGTGTTGCCATGCTGGGGGGGTGTTGCCATGCTGGGGGGTGTTGCCATGCTGGGGGGGTGTTGGGGGGGTGTTGCCATGCTGGGGGTTGTTGCCATGCTGGGGGGGTTGTTGCCATGCTGGGGGGGTGTTGCCATGCTGGGGGGGGTGTTGCCATGCTGGGGGGGTGTTGCCATGCTGGGGGGTGTTGCCATGCTGGGGGGTGTTGCCATGCTGGGGGGGTGTTGCCATGCTGGGGGGGTGTTGCCATGCTGGGGGGGTGTTGCCATGCTGGGGGGTGTTGCCATGCTGGGGGGGTGTTGCCATGCTGGGGGGTGTTGCCATGCTGGGGGGGGGGTGTTGCCATGCTGGGGGGGGGGGTGTTGCCATGCTGGGGGGGTGTTGCCATGCTGGGGGGGTGTTGCCATGCTGGGGGGGTGTTGCCATGCTGGGGGGGTGTTGCCATGCTGGGGGGGTGTTGCCATGCTGGGGGGGTGTTGCCATGCTGGGGGGGTGTTGCCATGCTGGGGGGGTGTTGCCATGCTGGGGGGGTGTTGCCATGCTGGGGGGGTGTTGCCATGCTGGGGGGGGGTGTTGCCATGCTGGGGGGTGTTGCCATGCTGGGGGGTGTTGCCATGCTGGGGGGGTGTTGCCATGCTGGGGGGGTGTTGCCATGCTGGGGGGGTGTTGCCATGCTGGGGGGGTGTTGCCATGCTGGGGGGGGGTTGCCATGCTGGGGGGGTGTTGCCATGCTGGGGGGGTGTTGCCATGCTGGGGGTGTTGCCATGCTGGGGGGTGTTGCCATGCTGGGGGGGTGTTGCCATGCATGGGGGGGTGTTGCCATGCTGGGGGGGGTGTTGCCATGCTGGGGGGTGTTGCCATGCTGGGGGGTGTTGCCATGCTGGGGGGTGTTGCCATGCTGGGGGGTGTTGTCATGCTGGGGGGGTGTTGCCATGCTGGGGGGGTTGTTGCCATGCTGGGGGGTGTTGCCATGCTGGGGGGGTGTTGCCATGCTGGGGGGTGTTGGGGGGGGTGTTGCCATGCTGGGGGGTTGTATGGGGGGGGTGTTGCCATGCTGGGGGGGGTGTTGCCATGCTGGGGGGGGGTGTTGCCATGCTAGGGGGGGGGTGTTGCCATGCTGGGGGGGGTGTTGCCATGCTGGGGGGGTGTTGCCATGCTGGGGGGGTGTTGCCATGCTGGGGGGTGTTGCCATGCTGGGGGGTGTTGCCATGCTGGGGGGGTGTTTGGCTGGGGGTGTTGCCATGCTGGGGGGTGTTGCCATGCTGGGGGGTGTTGCCATGCTGGGGGGTGTTGCCATGCTGGGGGTGTTGCCATGCTGGGGGAGGGGTGTTGTCATGCCGGAGGTAGGTGGCAGGTTGGTGGCTGGCTGGTGGCAGGCTGGTAGCAGCCTGGTGGCAGGCTGGTAGCAGCCTGGTGGCAGGCTGGTGGCAGGTGGCAGGTTGGTGGCTGGCTGGTGGCAGGCTGGTAGCAGCCTGGTGGCAGGCTGGTGGCAGGTGGCAGGTTGGTGGCTGGCTGGTGGCAGGCTGGTGGCAGGCTGGTGGCAGGTGGCAGGTTGGTGGCTGGCTGGTGGCAGGCTGGTGGCAGGCTGGTAGCAGCCTGGTGGCAGGCTGGCGGGTGGCAGGCTGGCTGGTGGCAGGCTGGTGGCAGGCTGGTAGCAGCCTGGTGGCAGGCTGGTAGCAGCCTGGTGGCAGGCTGGTAGCAGCCTGGTGGGAGGCTGGTAGCAGCCTGGTGGCAGGTGGCAGGCTGGTAGCAGGCTGGTGGCTGGCTGGTAGCAGCCTGGTGGCAGGCTGGTAGCAGCCTGGTGGCAGGCTGGTAGCAGCCTGGTGGCTGGCTGGTGGCTGGCTGGCAGGTGGCTGGCAGGTGGCAGGCAGGTGGCAGGCTGGTGGCTGGCAGGTGGCTGGCAGGTGGCTGGCAGGTGGCTGGCAGGTGGCAGGCTGGTGGCTGGCAGGTGGCAGGCTGGTGGCAGGCTGGTAGCAGCCTGGTGGCAGGCTGGTGGCAGGCTGGCAGGTGACAGGCTGGTGGCAGGCAGGCTGGTGGCAGGCAGGCTGGTGGCAGGCAGGCTGGTGGCAGGCAGGCAGGTGGCTGGCAGGTGGCAGGCTGGTGGCTGGCAGGTGGCAGGATGGTGGCAGGCAGGCTGGTGGCAGGCAGGCAGGTGGCTGGCAGGCTGGTGGCTGGCAGGTGGCAGGCTGGTGGCTGGCAGGTGGCAGGCTGGTGGCAGGCAGGCTGGTGGCTGGCAGGTGGCTGGCAGGTGGCAGGCTGGTGGCTGGCAGGTGGCAGGCTGGTGGCAGGCTGGTAGCAGCCTGGTGGCAGGCTGGTGGCAGGCTGGCAGGTGACAGGCTGGTGGCTGGCAGGTGGCAGGCTGGGTGGTGGCAGGTGGCAGGCTGGTGGCAGGCTGGTAGCAGCCTGGTGGCAGGCTGGTGGCAGGCTGGCAGGTGACAGGCTGGTGGCTGGCAGGTGGCAGGCTGGTAGCAACCTGGTGGCAGGCTGGTGGCAAGCAGGCTGGTGGCAGGCAGGCAGATGGCAGGCTGGGTGGTGGCAGGCAGGCAGGTGGCAGGCAGGCAGGTGGCAGGCAGGTGGCAGGCTGGTGGCAGGCAGCCAGGTGGCAGGCAGGCAGGTGGCAGGCAGGCAGCCAGGTGGCAGGCAGGCAGGTGGCAGGCAGGCAGGTGGCAGGCAGGCAGATGGCAGCCAGATGGCAGGCAGGTGGCAGGCAGGTGGCAGCCAGATGGCAGGCTGGTGGCAGGCAGGTGGCAGCCAGGTGGCAGGCTGGTGGCAAGCAGGCTGGTGGCAGGCAGGCAGATGGCAGGCTGGGTGGTGGCAGGCAGGCAGGTGGCAGGCAGGCAGGTGGCAGGCAGGTGGCAGGCAGGCAGCCAGGTGGCAGGCAGGCAGGTGGCAGGCAGGCAGCCAGGTGGCAGGCAGGCAGGTGGCAGGCAGGCAGGTGGCTGGCAGGTGGCTGGCAGGTGGCAGGCTGGTGGCTGGCAGGTGGCAGGCTGGTGGCAGGCAGGCAGGTGGCTGGCAGGCTGGTGGCTGGCAGGTGGCAGGCTGGTGGCTGGCAGGTGGCAGGCTGGTGGCAGGCAGGCTGGTGGCTGGCAGGTGGCTGGCAGGTGGCAGGCTGGTGGCTGGCAGGTGGCAGGCTGGTGGCAGGCTGGTAGCAGCCTGGTGGCAGCCTGGTGGCAGGCTGGTGGCAGGCTGGCAGGTGACAGGCTGGTGGCTGGCAGGTGGCAGGCTGGGTGGTGGCAGGTGGCAGGCTGGTGGCAGGCTGGTAGCAGCCTGGTGGCAGGCTGGTGGCAGGCTGGTAGCAGCCTGGTGGCAGGCTGGTGGCAGGCTGGCAGGTGACAGGCTGGTGGCTGGCAGGTGGCAGGCAGGCTGGTGGCTGGCAGGTGGCAGGCTGGTAGCAACCTGGTGGCAGGCTGGTGGCAAGCAGGCTGGTGGCAGGCAGGCAGATGGCAGGCTGGGTGGTGGCAGGCAGGCAGGTGGCAGGCAGGCAGGTGGCAGGCTGGTGGCAGGCAGCCAGGTGGCAGGCAGGTGGCAGGCAGGCAGCCAGGTGGCAGGCAGGTGGCAGGCAGGCAGCCAGGTGGCAGGTAGGCAGGTGGCAGGCAGGCAGCCAGGTGGCAGGCAGGCAGGTGGCAGGCAGGCAGGTGGCAGGCAGGCAGGTGGCAGGCAGGCAGATGGCAGGCAGATGGCAGGCAGGTGGCAGGCAGGTGGCAGGCAGATGGCAGCCAGATGGCAGCCAGATGGCAGGCTGGTGGCAGGCAGGTGGCAGGCAGCCAGATGGCAGGTTGGTGGCTGGTGGCAGGCTGGTAGCAGCCTGGTGGCAGGCAGGCAGGTGGCAGCCAGGTGGCAGCCAGATGGCAGCCAGATGGCAGCCAGATGGCAGCCAGATGGCAGCCAGGTGGCAGCCAGATGGCAGGCAGGTGGCAGGCTGGTGGCAGCCAGATGGCAGGCTGATGGCAGGCAGGTGGCAGCCAGATGGCAGGCTGATGGCAGGCAGGTGGCAGCCAGGTGGCAGCCAGATGGCAGGCTGATGGCAGGCAGGTGGCAGCCAGATGGCAGGCTGATGGCAGGCAGGTGGCAGGGTGCACACACGGAACAGATCAATAATCCTCCTCCACCATTTTCTCTCCCGAAACGTTTTCTTTGAAACATTGTTAATGTTCTCTGCTTGTTATTATATTTTTCCGAAATGTTCAGCAACATAACTTGACTTATTAACGCGGCCGTGTGACCCCCGGCCGCTGATACTGGACCAGAGGCAATGTACTTAGGGCCGAAAATAGCTTGAATAGTGACTGAATTTACGATGTTTACATTGAGGAATACAAGGTAGAAACATGATAGGGGAATGAGAAGTTATAACGACCACTAACAGTCGTTAAGGTAGTCGGGTTGTTAGTAGTTTGATTGGTGCAAAATTGATATAAGGTATCAGCGGCCGTGTGACCCACGGCCGCTGATACTGGACCAGAGTCAATGTACTTTGGGCCGAAAATAGCTTGAATAGTGACTGAATTTACGATGTTTACATTCAGGAGTACAAGGTTGAAACATGATAGGGGAATGAGAAGTTGTAACGACCACTAACAGTCGTTAAGGTAGTCGGGTTGTTAGTAGTTTGATTGGTGTCAAAATTGATATAAAGCAAAAAATATTTAATTTTGAAATTAAAAAAGTGAGAACACGAAAGAGACTATTTTTATAAGTTAAGACAATGAAGGTCATTGTGTGAGGAATATTTGTGGGTTATACATGGAGAATATACATGAGGCATGTATACCAGGGATACATATATGTGTGGCGGGGATGAAGAAAGGATATACAAAAGTGTTCTACAAGTGAGATATATATTATATAATCCCTCCAATGCGTTATGTGTGGTTTCCTCCGAGGCTATGGGTCCCCCTTCTTCCAGCCAGAGGTGGTACTCCCTTCCCTTTTGTTTAAAAAAAAAAAAATTATATAATATATAAAATATATATATATATATATATATATATATATATATATATATATATATATATATATATATATATATATATGCAAGGGATATGCAGGAATAATTTACAGGGGGATATTCATGATGGACAATCATTAGAAATATACATGAAGTATATTAACGAGGGAAATAAATGAGTGATATTCATAAATGATGAAATACATGAAACTTTATTTAGAATGGACATCTATGATGAGTATACGCGAGGGATACAGTAGGGACATACAGGAGGAACACTGAAAATATATTTTCTTTTATTAATACATAAGGCATCTGTATTTGAGCAGCTACCCTAGCCTATATGAAGGGAAGTACAGTGTGTCAAAAAAGCTAACTAGGTGATGCTAAAAAATCCCCATCACACAGGATGGTTAGTCATACAGAGGCATGTGTTCAGTAGTCTGCACTGGCAAATTTTTTGGGTGTAATATGAGGATATCTTCAAGAACACGAGTGAATGAAGTAATTGCACATTATGATAAAAAAAGGAAATATAGGCTACGGGAAACAAATCCCTGATTTCAGACTTCATGACATTCGCAGTGAGTCAATGTTGCCAACCACGACCACCTTATGACAGGTTCATACCTCTCATGTGTCGTCATGAAAAGTTATCTGAAGCAAGATCTGAGCGTCTGGTCTCCTAATTTTGAAAGACAAACATTCCTCTATAGATTTGATATACAAGACGGATATATAATGGCATATACGAGGAGGATATACAAGAGGGCTATATGATTAGCTGAAATATTCATTTAAAAGGTGTGCGTGACATTCAGTAATTTCCTATCAGTGATTACATGGAAGTGAGATCTAGCTTTACCGCCCGCCAGCCAGCCAGCCAGCCAGCCTTGGTCCACCTGTTGCGTTATAATTTAACAATTCCGATGCTCAAATTCCTTGACAAATCCGCCATTAGTATTCTTGATGGAGGTGGCTTCCGCAGCTTCTACTTTCAGTGCATTTTACTTTACCATTCGTACAGGTTACGAGTCTTTCCTTCCTGTTTTGGAAACATTTGAGTTTCCTTCTCCACTTTTGGCCTCTTGTCCAACTTTCTCTCACTTGTAAGAGGTTCTCCTTGTCTATCAGTGTTCCTATGCAGGTTATATCACCGTGCAAAGTAAACTAAGTTACAATAGGACCATTTGGAAGAACTTCGCAGTAGAGTGAAGCAAACTGTGTATTAGGAACTATGAAATAACCGACCAACAAACATTTTAAAAGGATTAAGAGGGGGAAAGAAAACGGCGTGAACGCCATTTACGTGTAAAGTGTGCATTAAACTCTGTGTAAAAAGTCCGGCTAATGATATCCGGCCACGGTAAAGGGCTGCGTGTCGCGGAGGAAAACAGGAGGGGAGATCCGGCTTCACACTTCTCAACTCGCAAGGTATAGATGTTTGAGAATGTGACTCAGTCTCTCCTTACACCCAGCTGCTCTCATTATAACCAGGGAAGGATCACTGGGGTGTGTAACTGTGCTTTAAGTAGCTACTACAGTCGTGGGCCAGGCCCTGCTGTGTGGCCATAGGGAGCCGGTCGGCCGAGCGGACAGCACGCTGGACTTGTGATCCTGTGGTCCAGGGTTCGATCCCGGGCGCCGGCGAGAAACAATGGGCAGAGTGTCTTTCACCCTATGCCCCTGTTACCTAGCAGTAAAATAGGTACCTGGGTGTTAGTCAGCTGTCACGGGCTGCTTCCTGGGGGGTGGAGGCCTGGTCGAAGACCGGGCCGCGGGGACACTAAAATCCCCGAAATCATCTCAAGATAACCTCAAGATGGACACAAGGTGGGCACTCGACGTTGATTCATCGTTACATGAACCTGCTTTGCCCAATGGGGTTGTAATTAATCGTTCCTCAGGCTCAAATTCCTTATCAAATCTGGCTTTAAAGGGCAGGATAGAGGCGGCTTCCACAAGTAACTTTAAATCAACATTGGAGCAACGTTATTAATGCTGA
>NC_059634.1:14959439-14969439 GCF_020424385.1 Procambarus clarkii | reverse complement strand
GGTGGAGGTCCCTGGTGATGGTGGAGGGTCGTGGTGATGGTGGGGGGTCGTGGTGATGGTGGAGGGTCGTGGTGTTGGTGGAGGTCCCTGGTGATGGTGGAGGTCCCTGGTGATGGTGGAGGGTCGTGGTGATGGTGGAGGGTCGTGGTGATGGTGGAGGGTCGTGGTGATGGTGGGGGTCCCTGGTGATGGTGGAGGTCCCTGGTGATGGTGGAGGTCCTGGTGTTTGAGGTAAGAATTGATGCTGTGGAGTTATCCTAGTAATGGAATAACTTATTTTGTAGGATCGTCTTAAGATATCGCCCCATCCACCTTGGATCGTCTAAGATATCGTCGCATCTGTCTTGGATGATCCACTGAGAATTGGAACAATTACTTACTGAGATAAGACCATTGAGGGTTTTATTTCTAACCGATAAGTTGATATTTCTAATTTGTATCGGCGATACGTTGATAATTCTCCTATAATTTTCTCGAATCGTTCAACTGCAAATGATTTTGTTTCTTGAATTTAAAACATTTTAAGATTGAAATTTACCTGCGAAATTGAGGATAATTTGAAGTTTGTTCATCCTAATTCACTGGCGTTCGAATCACTAATATTCGAGCTTAAATCACCAATATTGGAGTTCGAATCACTATTTTAGATTAATGAAAGCAAATAATCCTTGGACTTAGGATACATTATGTCAAATCCTGTTGCAAAATGTTCAGAAAGAACATTTGAACAGTAGTTCAAACATTCATTAACAGATCTTTTAAAACCTGACCTGACTGTACGTTATTTGAAGACATTAATATTTTTCTTGAATTATTTAATTGCAATGATTTTTGAAGCAAAACATTTTATTGTATTTGTAAAAATAAATTAATTTTTAAATAATCACATACCTGGTTGATGGGGTTCTGGGAGTTCTTCTACTCCCCAAGCCCGGCCCGAGGCCAGGCTTGACTTGTGAGAGTTTGGTCCACCAGGCTGTTGCTTGGAGCGGCCCGCAGGCCCACATATACCTGGTTGATGGGGTTCTGGGAGTTCTTCTACTGCCCAAGCCCGGCCCGAGGCCAGGCTTGACTTGTGAGAGTTTGGTCCACCAGGCTGTTGCTTGGAGCGGCCCGCAGGTTTATAAATTAACTACAGACTCGATAGTTTCTCCTTATATTACCTATTCTTATTTGGGGACACCTGGAGGAACAAGACCCACAATGGGGGACACCATCGCCTCATAATCAACTTACAGGTTGCTTCTGACCACAGGAATGGAGCTTCCGTGGTGCTGGACTTCAGTATATCCTGTATGATAGTTCGAGGCGCTCTGAGTAGAGGGAGCTGCTCTTGTTGACACACACAGTCCAATATTATGTTTTATCATCCTTGCCACTACGTTAGTGAATAACGGGCTCACCATAGCCCGTGCTACTTGGAACTTTTTGTTCCAGGTAGCGAATCTACAACGTTAGTGAATACACTCTCAACGTCAAGGGTCGTTGGGCCATGATCCCAAAGGGTTCTCTCGTTTTCAGTACGTCAATAAATTCGTCGCTAGATTTAAGAATGTGGTCGGGATGTACGGCGATATTATTGGGTTCAATCTCCTTGCAGGTTGATACGTTGCAAGTTCAAGTAGGCGTGGGGGATCTGCGACATTATAGGCCTAAGTGGGTAGCCAGTCTCATGGGTCTTCACAGTACCACAAAAGTAACAGTGTCCCTATTCAACCCGTTCTCGCAAATTTAATAAGTCAATATTGACTTATTAGTTGCGTGCATAGGTAACATACTAAACATAATAGTTTCCCTTGAAAAGCTTCATAGAAAACACCGACCTTACCTAACCTACTTAGTATGTTAAAATAAGCATCTTATAGCTTCGTAATTACAATTGTTACTTAACCTATTATAGGTATAGGTTAGCTAATAATTGTAATTACGAAGCAGTAAGATGCTTATCTTAACATACTAAGTAGGTTAGGTAAGGTTGGTGTTTTCTATGAAGCTTTTCAAGGGAAACTATTATGTTATGTCACCTATGCACATATTTAATAAGTCAATATTGACTTATTAAATTTGCGAGAACGGGTTGCCCTAATTGTAATATTAGGACTTTTTTCCCCACTGTTCTGAAAATTCGCCTGTTTTATTTAAAATTTTAGTTATCGATTTGACAAAGAGATATTAGGTCAAATATGTTATCTACAGTGACCTGTCACCAGGCACCATATCTGCCCAGTTATCATCAGTTATCTTGGGGTCAATATTGTTTTTTTTTTCAAGAATTTCTAAAATACCTCGCGGGGTTGGTTGTAATGGTGGTGGTATTGTGGTTGTTATCCTGGTGATGGTGGTGGTTGCTATCCTGGTGATGGTGGTGGTTGCTATCCTGGTGGTGGTTGCTATCCTGGTGGTGGTGGTGGTTGCTATCCTGGTGGTGGTTGCTATCCTGGTGATGATGGTTGTTATCGTGGTGGTGGTTGTTATCCTGGTGGTGGTTGCTATCCTGGTGATGGTGGTGGTTGCTATCCTGGTGGTGGTGGTGCTGGTGGCTATTGTTCGTGTTGGTGAAGCTCTCACTGTTGAGGCTTTAACTCGTCTAAAGACTAAACAAAGCAATCAGTAAATGCCAAGGTTATAACTGTGAAGAAAAGTGTAATCTAAATCCTCAGATTTGTCTGTGTCTCTCACCCGTGAATATTAAGCTTCAGAGAAGCTTAAAGTTGGCGCTACAACATGAGAAAGCTTTCACCTTTTATCATCCACTTTGTGTCGCATTGTCTCTTATCTTTATCAGGCCGTGCTGCACGGCTCTCCTCGTGATTCATCAGGCTGTGCTTCACGGCTCTCTACGTGATTCATCAGGCTGTGCTGCACGGCTCTCTACGTGATTCATCAGGCTGTGCTTCACGGCTCTCTACGTGATTCATCTGTCTGTGCTGCACGGCTCTCTACGTGATTCATCAGGCTGTGCTTCACGGCTCTCTACGTGATTCATCAGGCTGTGCTTCACGGCTCTCTACGTGATTCATCAGGCTGTACTTCACGGCTCTCTACGTGATTCATCAGGCTGTACTTCACGGCTCTCTACGTGATTCATCAGGCTGTGCTTCACGGCTCTCCTCGTGATTCATCAGGCCGTGCTTCACGGCTCTCTACGTGATTCATCAGGCTGTGCTTCACGGCTCTCTACGTGATTCATCAGGCTGTGCTTCACGGCTCTCCTCGTGATTCATCAGGCTGTGCTTCACGGCTCTCTACGTGATTCATCAGGCTGTGCTTCACGGCTCTCCTCGTGATTCATCAGGCTGTGCTTCACGGCTCTCCTCGTGATTCACCAGGCTGTGCTTCACGGCTCTCCTCGTGATTCATCAGGCTGTGCTTCACGGCTCTCCTCGTGATTCATCAGGCCGTGCTTCACGGCTCTCTACGTGATTCATCAGGCCGTGCTTCATGGCTCTCTACGTGATTCATCAGGCTGTGCTTCACGGCTCTCCTCGTGATTCATCAGGCTGTGCTTCACGGCTCTCTACGTGATTCATCAGGCCGTGCTTCACGGCTCTCTGCGTGATTCATCAGGCCGTGCTTCACGGCTCTCTACGTGATTCATCAGGCTGTGCTTCACGGCTCTCCTCGTGATTCATCAGGCTGTGCTTCACGGCTCTCTACGTGATTCATCAAGCCGTGCTTCACGGCTCTCTACGTGATTCATCAGGCCGTGCTTCACGGCTCTCTACGTGATTCATCAGGCCGTGCTTCACGGCTCTCTACGTGATTCATCAGGCCGTGCTTCACGGCTCTCTACGTGATTCATCAGGCCGTGCTTCACGGCTCTCCTCGTGATTCATCAGGCCGTGCTTCACGGCTCTCCTCGTGATTCATCAGGCCGTGCTTCACGGCTCTCTACGTGATTCATCAGGCCGTGCTTCACGGTTCTCCTCGTGATTCATCAGGCCGTGCTTCACGGCTCTCCTCGTGATTCATCAGGCCGTGCTTCACGGCTCTCCTCGTGATTCATCAGGCCGTACTTCACGGCTCTACGTGATTCATCAGGCCGTGCTTCACGGCTCTCCTCGTGATTCATCAGGCCGTGCTTCACGGCTCTCCTCGTGATTCATCAGGCCGTGCTTCACGGCTCTCTACGTGATTCATCAGGCTGTGCTTCACGGCTCTCCTCGTGATTCATCAGGCTGTGCTTCACGGCTCTCCTCGTGATTCATCAGGCTGTGCTTCACGGCTCTCCTCGTGATTCATCAGGCTGTGCTTCACGGCTCTCCTCGTGATTCATCAGGCTGTGCTTCACGGCTCTCCTCGTGATTCATCAGGCTGTGCTTCACGGCTCTCTACGTGATTCATCAGGCTGTGCTTCACGGCTCTCTGCGTGATTCATCAGGCTGTGCTTCACGTCTCTCTGCGTGATTCATCAGGCTGTGCTTCACGGCTCTCTGCGTGATTCATCAGACCGTGCTTCACAGCTCTCTACGTGATTCATCAGGCCGTGCTTCACGGCTCTCCTCGTGATTTTATCAGGCTGTGCTTCACGGCTCTCTGCGTGATTCATCAGGCTGTGCTTCACGGCTCTCTGCGTGATTCATCAGACCGTGCTTCACGGCTCTCCTCGTGATTCATCAGGCCGTGCTTCACAGCTCTCTACGTGATTCATCAGGCCGTGCTTCACGGCTCTCCTCGTGATTCATCAGACCGTGCTTCACGGCTCTCCTCGTGATTCATCAGGCCGTGCTTCACGGCTCTCTACGTGATTCATCAGGATCTGCTTCATGGCTCTCCTCGTGATTCATCAGGCTGTGCTTCACGGCTCTCCTCGTGATTCATCAGGCTGTGCTTCACGGCTCTCCTCGTGATTCAACAGGCCGTGCTTCACGGCTCTCCTCGTGATTCATCAGGCTGTGCTTCACGGCTCTCCTCGTGATTCATCAGGCTGTGCTTCACGGCTCTCCTCGTGATTCATCAGGCTGTGCTTCACGGCTCTCTGCGTGATTCATCAGGCCGTGCTTCACGGCTCTCTGCGTGATTCATCAGGCTGTGCTTCACGGCTCTCTGCGTGATTCATCAGGCTGTGCTTCACGTCTCGCTGCGTGATTCATCAGGCTGTGCTTCACGGCTCTCTGCGTGATTCATCAGACCGTGCTTCACGGCTCTCTACGTGATTCATCAGGCTGTGCTTCACCGCTCTCTGCGTGATTCATCAGGCTGTGCTTCACGGCTCTCTGCGTGATTCATCAGACCGTGCTTCACGGCTCTCCTCGTGATTCATCAGGCCGTGCTTCACAGCTCTCTACGTGATTCATCAGGCTGTGCTTCACGGCTCTCTACGTGATTCATCAGGCTGTGCTTCACGGCTCTCTACGTGATTCATCAGGCTGTGCTTCACGGCTCTCTACGTGAATCATCAGGCTGTGCTTCACGGCTCTCTACGTGATTCATCAGGCCGTGCTTCACGGCTCTCCTCGTGATTCATCAGACCGTGCTTCACGGCTCTCTACGTGATTCATCAGGCTGTGCTTCACAGCTCTCTACATGATTCATCAGGCTGTGCTTCACGGCTCTCTACGTGATTCATCAAGCTGTGCTTCACGGCTCTCCCCGTGATCCATCAGGCTGTGCTTCACGGCTCTCCCCGTGATCCATCGGGCTGTGCTTCACGGCTCTCTACGTGATTCATAAGGCCGTGCTTCACGGCTCTCCTCGTGATTCATCGGGCTGTGCTTCACGGCTCTCTACGTGATTCATCAGGCTGTGCTTCACGGCTCTCCCCGTGATCCATCAGGCTGTGCTTCACGGCTCTCTACGTGATTCATCAGGCTGTGCTTCACGGCTCTCCCCGTGATCCATCAGGCTGTGCTTCACGGCTCTCTACGTGATTCATCAGGCTGTGCTTCACGGCTCTCTACGTGATTCATCAGGCTGTGCTTCACGGCTCTCCCCGTGATCCATCAGGCTGTGCTTCACGGCTCTCTACGTGATTCATCAGGCTGTGCTTCACGGCTCTCCCCGTGATCCATCAGGCCGTGCTTCACGGCTCTCTACGTGATTCATCAGGCTGTGCTTCACGGCTCTCTACGTGATTCATCAGGCTGTGCTTCACGGCTCTCTACGTGATTCATCAGGCTGTGCTTCACGGCTCTCTACGTGATTCATCAGGCTGTACTTCACGGCTCTCCTCGTGATTCATCAGGCCGTGCTTCACGGCTCTCCTCGTGATTCATCAGGCTGTACTTCACGGCTCTCCTCGTGATTCATCAGGCCGTGCTTCACGGCTCTCCTCGTGATTCATCAGGCTGTACTTCACGGCTCTCTATGTGATTCATCAGCTAGTTTTGCTCGCAAAATATTTGCTTTAACAAATAATTTTTTTTCAATGACTGGAAATCAATTATACACATTTTTTTGTATTTATTGATAAATTATACTTAACCTACCGTTATCAGAGCTATGATGTTTGATAAGCATTTAATTTAGGGTTATCTTGAGGTTATCTTGAGATGATTTCGGGGCTTTAGTGTCCCCGCGGCCCGGTCCTCGACCAGGCCTCCACCCCCAGGAAGCAGCCCGTGACAGCTGACTAACTCCCAGGTACCTATTTACTGCTAGGTAACAGGGGCATTCAGGGTGAAAGAAACTTTGCCCATTTGTTTCTCCCTCGTGCGGGAATCGAACCCGCGCCACAGAATTACGAGTCCTGCGCGCTATCCACCAGGCTACTATTGATAACATTGTAGCAATGTAGATAACATTGCTAAGTGTTCAAACCTGTTTACATATCATAAATATTTCCTTGTCTAATTTGTAATGAGACATGTGAAAACCTTTATATAAAATAGTTTTTTTGCGCATAAAATATCATTTAAATTGTATAATATAATGCAGAATTCGCTAAAGTTTCTCCCAAGGGAGCCGGTCGGCCGAGCGGACAGCACGCTAGACTTGTGATCCTGTGGTCCTGGGTTCGATCCCAGGCGCCGGCGAGAAACAATGGGCAGAGTTTCTTTCACCCTATGCTCCTGTTACCTAGCAGTAAAATAGGTACCTGGGTGTTAGTCAGCAGTCACGGGCTGCTTCCTGGGGGTGGAGGCCTGGTCGAGGACCGGGCCGCGGGGACACTAAAGCCCCGAAATCATCTCAAGATAACCTCAAGATAAGCCGTTTTGCGACCCAAACACGGGACGTGCATGATTTATGCTCAGACAAAGGTTTAGCAGAGCGAGAAAGGAAGATAAGGGGTTCAGACCCGCTCCTTGGGGCCGCGTAGAGGAGAGAAAATGTTGTGTGTGGCGGCTTGTGTGATTTAGTGAGACGTTCGCGACTTTATAAGAAAGATTTGACCTTTATTCTCCGGTGACAGAGAAATTATATCCTGCGACAGAAACAAATTTATGCAGTTGATTCCTCTTTCAAAAACGAGTTTTGATGAACTGTTTCTTGTAAATCATTTGTATTTCGATAGATCTGATACTTTAATTAATATTCATATAATACATCTACATTATACAATACATCCTTATACAACATCTACATTGTCACCAGAATGACGATTTACTAGTCACTCAAGACAATCGTATCCTCATGTTACATCTCAACTTGAATAGTCTTAGCTTTTATTGTAGGCGGAAACTTATCGCTAAATGAGCTTAGTAGAGAAGATTCGATAAATATTTGACAGTACAACATGTCAGAGTACTGGTAACTGGATAACCACTCGAGTACAACATGTCAGAGTACTGGTAACTGGATAACCACTCGAGTACAACATGTCAGAGTACTGGTAACTGGATAACCACTCGAGTACAACATGTCAGAGAACTGGTAACTAGATAGCCACTCGAGTACAACATGTCACAGAACTGGTAACTGGATAACCACTCTAGTACAACATCTCAGAGTACTGGTAACTGGATAACAACTCTAGTACAACATGTCAGAGTACTGGTAACTGGATAACCACTCTAGTACAACATGTCAGAGTACTGGTAACTGGATAACAACTCTAGTACAACATGTCAGAGAACTGGTAACTAGATAGCTACTCTAGAACATCATATCAGAATACTGGTAACTAAATAGCTACTCGAGTACAACATATCAGAGTACTGGTACTGAGTACTGGAAGCACCAAAGAATATTGTGATACTAAAGTAGGGAGTTGTGTTATTTTGAGCGGTTATTGCTGTAGTCTCGAGTCTTACGACACCAGTTGTTAAAGTTGTGAGGTTGTTAAAGTTGTGAGGGCCTCAGCCATTCGGGTCCCCGACCAGCCAAGCTCATCACAACTTGTATCGAACTCATTACAACAAATCCTCACTCCATCAGATTCCTATCCTAAGAATGTCTGGTGCGCCCCACCACGTTACTCTGGGTGCTCTAAAGTATTCCCAACTGTTGTTTTCACGTATTTCATATATGTCTACAGTGTGTGTGTGTGCTCACCTAGTTGTGTTTGCAGGGGTTGAGCTGCTGCTCCCTGGTCCCGCCTTTCAACTGCTGTCAATCTACTGGTGTACAGTCTCCCCCCCCTTTCTCTCTCTCTTTCTCTCTCTTCTCTCTCTCTCTCTCTCTCTCTCTCTCTCTCTCTCCTCTCTCTCTCTCTCTCTCTCTCTCTCTCTCTCTCTCTCTCTCTCTCGTTCTCTCTCTCTCTCTCTCTCTCTCTTCTCCTCTCTCTCTCTCTCTCTCTCTCTCTCTCTCTCTCTCTCCTCTCTCTCTCTCTCTCTCTCTCCTCTCTCTCTCTCTCTTCTCTCTTCCTCTCCTCTGTTCTCTCTCTCCTCTCTCTTCTCTCTCTCTCTCGCTCTCTCTCTCTCTCTCTCTCCTCTCTCTCTCTCTCATCTCTCTCTCTCTCTCTCTCTTCTCTCTCTCTCTCTCTCTCTCTCTCTCTCTCTCTCTCTCTCTCTCTCTCTCTTCTCTCTCTCTCTCTCTCTCTCTCTCTCTCTCTCTCTCTCTCTCTCTCTCTCTCTCTCTCTCTCTCTCTCTCTCTCTCTCTCTCAACGATGACAAGTAACAAGGGATAATTAGGAATTGTACTAAAGTCTCATCTTTTGCAGGAATATTCCTGCGGGAACACTAAGCCTCTGGCTGGCCCACTGGGCGGGCCCTAAGCCTCTGGCTGGCCCACTGGGCGGGCCCTAAGCCTCTGGCTGGCCCACTGGGCGGGCCCTAAGCCTCTGGCTGGCCCACTGGGCGGGCCCTAAGCCTCTGGCTGGTCCACTGGGCGGGCCCTAAGCCTCTGGCTGGCCCACTGGGCGGGCCCTAAGCCTCTGGCTGGCCCACTGGGCGGGCCCTAAGCCTCTGGCTGACCCACTAAGTGTTTCTTGTTTCTGTTTTACTTAGGCGGAGTATGAGTATTTATGACTCGTATGGTCGCTTCAGTAAGATTATGCCCCGTGTGTGTTTAACAACTTCTTAAGCTCTGTTGTAGTTGTTAAACACGTGCCAGTGTCCTCTCCTAACCTGCCAGAGGACCCAAAACAGAAAACGGGACAGTACGTCACTTTCGCCAGCCGCTTCCATTTTCTAGTACGACAATTTTTGGCCTTTTGTGACGCATACGTGCGAAATGCGACGTTCATTGTAGGAGGACAGGTTGCAGGAGGACAGGTTGCAGGAGGCCAGGTTGCAGGAGGCCAGGTTGCAGGAGGCCAGGTTGCAGGAGGACAGGTTGCAGGAGGACAGGTTGCAGGAGGACAGGTTGTAGGAGGCCAGGTTGTAGGAGGACAGGCTGTAGGAGGACAGGCTGCAGGAGGACAGGTTGCAGGAGGCCAGGTTGCAGGAGGCCAGGTTGCAGGAGGCCAGGTTGCAGGAGGCCAGGTTGCAGGAGGCCAGGTTGCAGGAGGCCAGGTTGCAGGAGGCCAGGTTGCAGGAGGCCAGGTTGCAGGAGGACAGGTTGCAGGAGGCCAGGTTGTAGGAGGACAGGTTGTAGGAGGACAGGTTGTAGGAGGACAGGCTGTAGGAGGACAGGCTGCAGGAGGACAGGCTGCAGGAGGACAGGTTGCAGGAGGACAGG
>NC_059634.1:14889682-14959339 GCF_020424385.1 Procambarus clarkii | reverse complement strand
TGAAGGCTCTTCAATGAAAGATATTTCTTGAGATAAAACATGACTAATTAAGAGATGGAAAGACTATAGAGGGAGGAAGGCGGCGTCGGAGGAACAGGAACACGACGATAAACAAGGAGAAAGAAGGAAGAAGAAAATTTTCAGAGGTTGAATAAGGTATCACTACCGCAGTCTGCATTGTGTAGCACTATCTTGGGCCTGCAGTAGCGCGTGTGTGTGTACTCTCCTTGTTGTGCTTGCGGTGGGTTGAGCTTCGGCTCTTTGGTCCCGCCTCTCCTCAACTGTAAACTGTTTTTGGTGATACATAGCCTCTCTGGCTTGGTGCCTTCTTTTGTTAATTACTTGCTAACTGTATACAACTGTGTACTCACATGAGTTCAAGCACTGTGCATGTTGTATATGTGCTTGTTGACGTCCCGCGGCTACACGGGGTACCTATCCTGTCCTGTCCTGTCCTGTCCTGTCCTGTCCTGCCCTGTCCTGTCCTGTCCTCTTAAAAAGAACGTCGCTTTTGGCCGTATGGCCGAATATGGACGTAATTTGAAAATGAAAAAATAATGAAAATAAATTTGGGATTTGTTTTTTCTAACAGTAAGTTAAGGGTCCTCTGATAGGTTAGGTGGGCAGGAAATTCTCATAAAGTTTCAAAACGTTATGAAAAACGTTAATGGAAAGTTTACTTTTCTAAGCTGTCCGAGTAAGCCGGACGACTCGAACAGAAAACGGAACAGAACGACACTTTTGTGAGTCGATTTCATTTCAAATTACGTCCAAATTTGGCCATAGCGCCGCGCATACGAGCCAAAAGTGACGTTATTTTTAAGAGGACGGGTTGGTCCACAAGCTTCCTCAGGGCTCCAGTAAACAGACGCCATTTTAACAAAAATCGTTGGCAACATTTCCGGGTGTGAGAGCCTTAGAACTGAGTGAGCAACCAAGGCTGACGCACGCAGCATGAGCTCACAGCACTGCTGTTCAGCTTGTGACCACAGCATCGCCTAATAATGTCAAAATATATATGTAACTGGTATTAATTAGCCATGATAGTATTACAGAAGAGCCTGAGTGTGATAAAGATTGTGTACAATAACCAGACCACACACTAGAATGTGAAGGGACGACGACGTTTCGGTCCGTCCTGGACCATTCTCACAATCGACTTGAGAAGGGTCCAGGACGGACTGAAACGTCGTCGTCCCTTCATATTCTAGTGTGTGGTCTGGTCATCATACTTTAGCCACGTTATTGTGACTCATCTCCTGCATTGTGTACAATGTTCAGATATCACTCAAGACAATGTAGTTCAAGATATTCACAGCGCCAGCCACAGCACGCTGCTATTGTTTGGTCCATCTAAGACTCTTGAAACGACTTCTCCTGTTGCTTTACAAAATAAATTTGTGGAAAATTACTCATTTACAGGATTTAGCGACCAGGATTCTGATAGTATCAGTATTATGGTGAGAATGATGAGCGTAGTATGGTGAGAGGAGGAATGTTGGTGAGGGAGGTGGTGTCTGCTGCCTGTACTCACCTAGTTGTGCTTGCGGGGGGTTGAGCTCTGGCTCTTTGGTCCCGCCTCTCAACGGGTCTCTTTCGTCCCGCCTGTGTGGCGGCCGCTGTGTTGTCTGGTCTCACCATACTTAGTTATCTTGAGGTTATCTTGAGATGATTTCGGGGCTTTAGTGTCCCCGCGGCCCGGTCCTAGACCAGGCCTCCACCCCCAGGAAGCAGCCCGTGACAGCTGACTAACTCTCAGGTACCTATTTACTGCTAGGTAACAGGGGCATTCAGGGTGAAAGAAACTTTGCCCATTTGTTTCTGCCTCGTGCGGGAATCGAACCCGCGCCACAGAATTACGAGCCCTGCGCGCTATCCACCAGGCTACGAGGCCCCCTCGTAGTTCGTAGGCCCCCCCCCATGGTTCATTATGGTGAACAAATATGTAGATACGTGTATATAACGTGTGTGTATACATATTAATATTAAAAATATTTGTTTTTTGTTTTATGAACATAAAAATTGAATCACTAATACGAACACCACACGCTTGAGTATAACAATGGTTCACACATTATATAAACATATCACACTACACACTATTGGAATAATATTAACAGAGGCATTGAAATAATTAGGTAATAATATCTTTGTTGACAACTCCCGCCTGACGGCCCGGGGGGGGGGGATCAGCCCCCCAGTACATTCTCACCGCCAAAATGTGTCGTCTACGATTTTTTTTTCTGTGACCAGGGAGCGCTTTGTTACACTCTTAGAAGGAAAACAGAATGTTTGAATTTTTGTTTTCTTGCTCAGAGCGGTGTTGTGGGTTGTTAACTGCCTGTTAACCGTCCAGGGGTTGTAGTGGCATGAAGATAATTTCTGATGGTTATGCTTCATCTTGTAAGTCGTGTCTGGTACCTGTGTCCCGCTCCACTGGTACCTGTGTCCCGCTCCACTGGTACCTGTGTCCCGCTCCACTGGTACCTGTGTCCCGCTCCACTGGTATCTGTGTCCCGCTCCACTGGTATCTGTGTCCCGCTCCACTGGTACCTGTGTCCCGCTCCACTGGTACCTGTGTCCCGCTCTACTGGTACCTGTGTCCCGCTCCACTGGTACCTGTGTCCCGCTCTACTGGTACCCGTCCCCCGCTCCACTGGTACCTGTGTCCCGCTCCACTGGTACCCGTGTCCCGCTCCACTGGTACCCGTGTCCCGCTCTACTGGTACCTGTGTCCCGCTCCACTGGTACCTGTGTCCCGCTCCACTGGTACCTGTGTCCCGCTCCACTGGTACCTGTGTCCCGCTCTACTGGTACCTGTGTCCCGCTCCACTGGTACCTGTGTCCCGCTCTACTGGTACCCGTCCCCCGCTCCACTGGTACCTGTGTCCCGCTCTACTGGTACCTGTGTCCCGCTCCACTGGTACCTGTGTCCCGCTCCACTGGTACCTGTGTCCCGCTCCACTGGTACCTGTGTCCCGCTCCACTGGTACCTGTGTCCCGCTCCACTGGTACCTGTGTCCCGCTCTACTGGTACCTGTGTCCCGCTCTACTGGTACCTGTGTCCCGCTCTACTGGTACCTGTGTCCCGCTCCACTGGTACCTGTGTCCCGCTCTACTGGTACCTGTGTCCCGCTCCACTGGTACCTGTGTCCCGCTCCACTGGTACCTGTGTCCCGCTCACTGGTACCTGTGTCCCGCTCTACTGGTACCTGTGTCCCGCTCCACTGGTACCTGTGTCCCGCTCTACTGGTACCTGTGTCCCGCTCTACTGGTACCTGTGTCCCGCTCTACTGGTACCTGTGTCCCGCTCTACTGGTACCTGTGTCCCGCTCTACTGGTACCTGTGTCCCGCTCTACTGGTACCTGTGTCCCGCTCTACTGGTACCCGTGTCCCGCTCCACTGGTACCCGTGTCCCGCTCCACTGGTACCTGTGTCCCGCTCCACTGGTACCTGTGTCCCGCTCAATTTTTTGTCATGTCTAAGTCCTGAATCTGTTCATATTCCCTCACTGTTCTTCAGTTCATATTCCCTCACTGTTCTTCAGAATGTTCATATTCCCTCATTGTTCCTCAGAATGTTCATATTCCTTTCAACACTGTGCAAACGATCTGCCTATTCACTCCTCCGGTGATGTCAAGTCTTGTCCACAACTTGGGTTACGGAGGAGTCCAGTCCTTCTGGCTAACTGTCGACTGTTATCTTGAGGCAACCTAGGTAAAGTCTGGCAAGAATGTCTCAAAGACATTGTCTGAAAATGTCTTGGGAGACATTCATCTAATATCTCTTTTTACAGAAAACTCCAAATCTTGAAGACCCTTTTTAAAGTTCTCCAAGTGTTGGAAGTTTTAATAGTACGGTCAATAGTGAACTATTCCTTCTTCTAGAATTGACTTTATATATTATAACTGAGAATGCAAGCTGCAACACACAACAGCCTGGCCGGCCCATGCTCACATAAGCCAACACTTGAGCATATTTCTTTAATGTAATTATTAACCAAGAAATTAATTATTCATTAAGCTACATAAACTTCGCAGTCGGATTAAAAATGTATTTATTATGAGAGATTCTTAATCATAAAAAGACGGTCATTTAGTCACAAATATTTTAAATTATTGACGAGTCAAAATATATATTCTGTGGATCCTGGGGTTTGGTGTTTGGTAATAATTAAAGGTTATTACGACCACCACAATACATTATTGACCATCTGGCAAGTATACTGAGGACTATAGTAAACTTTCTAAACCGCCACAAGCTTGGTAAACCTCTCGGTGAATGTCACTTAGTCTACAAGCTCTAGGAAATAATTGTATTAATTATAATCAAAATTTATTTTGATTTATTGCGGGGGTTATTCAATCCTCGCAAGCACCTAGTTGTGCTTGCGGAGGTTGAGCTTCGGCTCTTTGGTCCCACCTCTCAACTGTCAATCAACTGGTGCACAGGTTCCTGAGCCTATTGGGCTCATATCTACACTTGAAACTGTGTATGGAGTCAGCCTCCACCACATCACTGCCTAATGCATTCTATTTGTCAACCACTCTGACACTAAAAAAGTTCTTTCTAATATCTCTGTGGCTCATTTGGGCACTCAGTTTCCACCTGTGTCCCCTAGTGCGTGTGCTCACCTAGGTGTGCTTGCGGGGGTTGAGCTTTGGCTCTTTGGTTCCGCCTCTCAACTGGTGTACAGATTCTGGAGCCTGTTCGCCTCTATTGTGTGTGCGCGTGAATGTACACAAGAGGACCTAGTGTCTGGATCCTCTCGTGTATCTTAGAGTCGTATAGGCCTCTGACCAAGCCCCAACATTAAGGCCTCATCAGCCAAATAGATTCCTTAGGCCTGCAGCTTAAAGACAGAAGAAAACACTAAAGCAAGAATTATTAGAAACTATGTCAATCACTCTTAGGAGTTTTAAGTAAGAGCTTTGTTAGAGTTTATGTAACTGAAAACACAATTCGTCTAATTATCGTGGTCAAAGTAATGAACTTCGAGCATTACATTAATCTAAATACATAAATTGTACCGACTTTATTTCGTAATTAGCCGGTCGGCCGAGCGGACAGCACGCTGGACATGTGATCCTGGGTTCGATCCCAGACGCCGGCGAGAAACAATGGGCAGAGTTTCTTTCACCCTATGCCCCTGTTACCTAGCAGTAAAATAGGTACCTGGGTGTTAGTCAGCTGTCACGGGCTGCTTCCTAGGGATGGAGGCCTGGTCGAGGACCGGGCCGCGGGGACACTAAAGCCCCGAAATCATCTCAAGATCTCAAGATATTAAAACAATAACTGAAGTATGTTCTGTATTACATGTCACTATAATTTTTAGGTGTTAACAAATCCCTGTTGTACTATACTTAAGAATTTTGTAATGTAAAGTTGTCTGCTGGGTCTGTGTAAACTCTAACCCTCTTCCCTGCTCTTCCTCAGGTAAGGCGAGGGTCCGGCACTGGTAAACTGACGAGTAAGTATACTTTCCTGGCTTTCGTATTATAGTGATTATTTCGTGTTAGTAAACCGGGAGATTCGACAGTTATGTTTTAATCCGATTGTCTGTCCGGCGACAGCACATGTGTCCTCCGTCTATATGTGTCCAGTGACGACACACATGTGTTGAGGATACATCCTCCGACTCTCTGCTCGTTAACAAGGTATCTCCCGTCTTTCTGTCTGTCTGTAACATGCCTCCCGTCACTCTGTCAGTTGACAATACATCTGTTGACACATCTCTCTTTTGCGTTGGTAGACGCCCTGCATTAGAGGGGATTTTAAGTCCCCTCCAATGCAGTTTTTATGTTCTTTTGTTCTACCACCCGCCCTTCCTTTTGTGTTTTGTTGGGCTTTATCACACACATAAAAGTTTAGGAGCCACACACGTGCATTATAAACAAACGTGTTAATACTACGGTTCGAAACCCATCCAGTCCAGGTGCCAGATTCACGAAAGCACTTACGGAAGCACTTACGAACGTGTACATCTTTCCTCAATCTTTGACGGCTTTGGTTACATTTATTAAACAGTTTACAAGCATGAAAACTTGCCAATCAACTGTTGTTATTGTTATAAACAGCCTCCTGGTGCTTCGGAGCTCATTAACTGTTTAATAATTGTAAACAAAGCCGTCAAAGATTGAGAAAAGATGTACAGGTTTGTAAGTGCTTGTTATAAACAGCCTCCTGGTGCTTCGGAGCTCATTAACTGTTTAATGATTGTAAACAAAGCCGCCAAAGATTGAGAAAAGATGTACAGGTTCGTAAGTGCTTGCGTAAGTGGTTTCATGAATCCTACCCCAGGTGAATGGAATGGAGCGGTAACAGTACATTTGTAAGGTCGTCCAGTTGCCATAGGAGAGCCATGCCACCAGTGGGATTCTCAGGCTAATGAGCTCCAAGCACTCGGTCCGTCTTAAGCGGAGTATCTCACTAATCCTGTTCCATCACTCTCCAGTGAACACATCAAGAACAGCTGAGGTGTTTACACAGAGGGAGCCCGAGGATTTCCATGGTGTTTTACTGGGTACAGAGCTGGTGCTTGTCTCAAAGTTAAAGATGCAGTAGCCAGCTATGACTGGGAGAGCGCTGTATCAGAGAAGTCATAAACTGTATTTCCTGATGTAATGGATTGTGGGTAATACAAGCAGGGTGGAACCCTGGAAACACAAACCGAAACTGTCTCTATTTTCCGCTTGTTACAACTTGTAATAAAGTTGTTACATCTTGGCTTAACGTGTTTATGACGTATTAGAACGTTGTTATAACTTGCTATATTGGTTGTTATAACTGGTTAGGTGTTAAAACTTGTTCGAACGTTGTACCAACGTCGTAGTTTCGGTGTGTGTTTGGCGGGTGCAGTGTCCTATGATGAAGAATGGAGTTTTTCACCTCACTTATGTTACATTGTATTCAACTGCAGACGAGGAGTCACAATAACGTGGCTGAAGTATGTTGACCAGACCACACACTAGAAAGTGAAGGGACGACGACGTTTCGGTCCGTCCTGGACCATTCTCAAGTCGATTGTGTTCAATTCATCAACGCACACTACTTCGCCACGAGAAAAACTCCATCGAAAACAGTTTTTGATGGAAAAAAACTGGTTTGGTTCTGATGGTCTTTAAAACAACAGCATGTGTCATTGTGCTCCTTTATCATAAGACGTCTACAGAAAGTTAAATTATTTGGTGGATTTAAATCGACATAAATATAATAATTCATTGGTGTGTTAAGAAATGTGACCTGATGCGACTCTCTCACTAAGACAAAAAGCAAATTAATAACTTTTTGTTTAATAGTTGAGAAGCAACTCGAAAGTGTTCACCTGTGTAAACATCTACCGAAGCATCAGTAATGTGTTATCTTGAGATGATTTCGGGGCTTTAGTGTCCCTGCGGCCCGGTCCTCGACCAGGCCTCCACCCCCAGGAAGCAGCCCGTGACAGCTGACTAACTCCCAGGTACCTATTTTACTGCTAGGTAACAGGGGCATTCAGGGTGAAAGAAACTTTGCCCATTTGTTTCTGCCAAATCTGCCTCGTGCGGGAATCGAACCCGCGCCACAGAATTACGAGTCCTGCGCGCTATCCACCAGGCTACGAGGCCCCTACACTAACGCTAACATGCCAAACGGTTTCTGTTGCTCTTTGTTGGTAATATTATGGGTTTAGGCAGACAAGTTTAATTTCGGTGTAAACTACAAGTCAGAACCTTAAATAATAGAGAAAATCCAACTCTTCCTAAAAATAATAAACCCATTTTTGAGAGCAAATTCGAGTTTTTTCATAATTGTCAAAAGTAAGTTAATGATCCTCGCACTAACTGTATCATAAGAATTAATACCTTTATCTAGTGATGTTTCGTGAAAATTAATAATACACATAACAATTGCGAAAGGATATATTTAATTAAGTAGTCAGATTTAAAACCTTTATAAGTGCCAAACAGCAAGCGATCCTTGTTTGGGGAGTTCAAAAAGACATTTTATACAGTGTAAAATATATGGTTTAAAAATTTTGAAAAATTGAATTGGACCCCCAAAAAATATATAAATATAAAATATATAGTTCTATCTTTTCATCGTTACAATTTTGTTATATTCTTCCTAATAATAGACACAATATCGAATTTACATTTTTTAACCTTTACAAATATGAATCAAACCGAAAACATTATAAAACAGACGTTTTGGGACGTGAATATTACCAACAAAAGTGTAGCAGTAGCAGCAGCAGCAGCAGCAGCAGCAGTAGCAGCAGCAGCAGCAGCAGCAGTAGCAGCAGCAGCAGCAGCAGTAGCAGCAGCAGCAGTAGCAGCAGTAGCAGCAGCAGTAGCAGCAGTAGCAGCAGCAGCAGTAGCAGCAGTAGCAGCAGCAGCAGCAGCAGCAGTAGCAGCAGCAGCAGCAGCAGCAGCAGCAGCAGCAGTAGCAGCAGCAGCAGCAGCAGTAGCAGCAGCAGCAGCAGCAGCAGCAGCAGCAGCAGCAGCAGCAGCAGTAGCAGCAGCAGCAGCAGCAGCAGCAGCAGCAGCAGTAAGTCTTGGGTAATGTCTCTTATAGATTATATATGTTAATTTGTATATACTTTACATTTACGTTCATATATTTAATACTTTTTTGCATTTACATTAAAAAGAGAATTAGTTGGCAGGTCTGCAGTGTGGTTGCTGTTTTATGAGCTTAAAAATGGAAATAAAATATACTTACATTTTTCAGATTTTGTTCAATTAATGTTCAAAATGTAGCCAGATAATTAGGCTATTAAAAATTATGTAAATTAATTAGGTATTAAAATTTAAAAAAATTAATTAGGTATTACAAAATATAAACATTATAGAAGATAATGAATAATATGGCCACGGACCTCGTTAATAACAACAGTGAAAGTGTTTAACACTAAATCAAGCCTTTCAGAACAGAGGTTAAAGCAGACTTAAAAGACTTAAAAGCAGAACTGGGGTATATATGATTATTTAAAATAGCTTGCCAACACCTGTCGTATGTAGCGCTAATATGTGAAGGCCGTTCCGCTTTACAGGAAAACGTGCTTAAATGGAACTCCGAGTTACGCTGCTTAGTCAGCGGGGAACGAGCTTCTTACCTTTAAACTCTTAGGCTAAAATAGTCGCTCCTTATCCAACCACCTTAAAGCAAACTGCCCTCCTTAACAAGGCTTAACGACCCTTTTTTTTTAATAGTTTGCAATAGTAATTACCCTCACTGTGTACAGAAAACACACTAACATGATACATCTATTAGATCATTTTTGGAGCAGGATACTGGTTAGGTTGTATCGTCTGCTACCAAGGTATCCCTAATTGCCCTCAGTAGTTGTAATAACTTGGAGCTGAAATAAGGAGCCAAAGTGACTGGTTTTAAGGTCATGTTTTGGGAAGGTCGCGATGGCGCCCCACACGTGGCCCGGTAATTACCAGCACTGCCACAGCGGCACAAGAGGAGGTAATGACCAATGTGTTGTCTAAGACACGTTGAGAACACCTGGGGACCCGAGCCTGAGGCCCGAGACAGCCTGCCGTCAAGACTAGTGCCTGTCTTGACGGCTGGTGACGGTATTCCTGTCACCAGCCGTCAAGACAGCTGGTGACAGGAGAATATTAATGGGTAATATTATATAATGTGTCGCCATTAGCAGTTAATCTGCGGAGATCCCAACCTCTTGTGATGTATACGTCTATCCACCACAGTATTGTATTATCTCGAGGTAATGTATAAGCCCAAAGTGATGTGTTATTCCATGGTACTGTATTATATTACATCTTCAGACATGCTGGGAATACATTCAGAGTAAACATTACTAAACGCATTGCTATAAGGCTATAGGGCTATATGGCTATAAGGCTATAGGGCTATATGGCTATAAGGCTATAGGGCTATATGGCTATAAGGCTATAAGGCTATAGGGCTATATGGCTATAAGGCTATAGGGCTATATGGCTATAAGGCTATAAGGCTATAGGGCTATATGGCTATAAGGCTATAGGGCTATATGGCTATAAGGCTATAAGGCTATAGGGCTATATGGCTATAAGGCTATAGGGCTATATGGCTATAAGGCTATAAGGCTATAGGGCTATATGGCTATAAGGCTATAAGATACATGTTGAACATCGTACGTGAGCAAGCAGCTGGTAACTGCATGGTAGAGCACAAGCGGTTCCGTCACAGGTGGTGGAGGTTGGAAGTATTCCTGACCATGAACTGTGAGTCCTCTCCTCCGGTGTCAGCCCCCACCAGCCCTCTCCTCCAGTGTCAGCCTCCACCAGCCCTCCGGAGTCAGCCCCCACCAGCCCTCTCCCACCAGTGTCAGCCCCCACCAGCCCTCTCCCACCAGTGTCAGCCCCCACCAGCCCTCCGGTGTCAGCCCCCACCAGCCCTCCGGTGTCAGCCCCCACCAGCCCTCTCCTCCAGTGTCAGCCTCCACCAGCCCTCCGGTGTCAGCCCCCACCAGCCCTCCGGTGTCAGCCCCCACCAGCCCTCTCCCACCAGTGTCAGCCTCCACCAGCCCTCCGGTGTCAGCCCCCACCAGCCCTCCGGTGTCAGCCCCCACCAGCCCTCTCCCACCAGTGTCAGCCCCCACCAGCCCTCCGGTGTCAGCCCCCACCAGCCCTCTCCCACCAGTGTCAGCCTCCACCAGCCCTCCGGTGTCAGCCCCCACCAGCCCTCTCCCACCAGTGTCAGCCTCCACCAGCCCTCCGGTGTCAGCCCCCACCAGCCCTCTCCCACCAGTGTCAGCCCCCACCAGCCCTCTCCCACCAGTGTCAGCCTCCACCAGCCCTCCGGTGTCAGCCCCCACCAGCCCTCCGGTGTCAGCCCCACCAGCCCTCTCCCACCAGTGTCAGCCCCCACCAGCCCTCCGGTGTCAGCCCCCACCAGCCCTCTCCCACCAGTGTCAGCCTCCACCAGCCCTCCGGTGTCAGCCCCCACCAGCCCTCTCCCACCAGTGTCAGCCTCCACCAGCCCTCCGGTGTCAGCCCCCACCAGCCCTCTCCCACCAGTGTCAGCCCCACCAGCCCTCCGGTGTCAGCCCCCACCAGCCCTCTCCCACCAGTGTCAGCCTCCACCTGCCCTCCGGTGTCAGCCCCCACCAGCCCTCTCCCACCAGTGTCAGCCCCCACCAGCCCTCCGGTGTCAGCCCCACCAGCCCTCTCCCACCAGTGTCAGCCCCCACCAGCCCTCCGGTGTCAGCCCCCACCAGCCCTCCGGTGTCAGCCCCCACCAGCCCTCTCCCACCAGTGTCAGCCTCCACCAGCCCTCCGGTGTCAGCCCCCACCAGCCCTCTCCCACCAGTGTCAGCCCCCACCAGCCCTCCGGTGTCAGCCCCCACCAGCCCTCTCCCACCAGTGTCAGCCCCACCAGCCCTCCGGTGTCAGCCCCCACCAGCCCTCTCCCACCAGTGTCAGCCCCCACCAGCCCTCTCCCACCAGTGTCAGCCCCCACCAGCCCTCCGGTGTCAGCCCCCACCAGCCCTCTCCCACCAGTGTCAGCCCCCACCAGCCCTCCGGTGTCAGCCCCCACCAGCCCTCCAGTGTCAGTCTCCACCAGCCCTCCAGTGTCAGCCCCCACCAGCCCTCCAGTGTCAGTACCCACCAGTGTCAGCCCCACCAGCCCTACAGTGTCAGCCCATACCAGTGTCAGCCCCCACCAGTGTCAGCCCCCACCAGCCCTCCAGTGTCAGCCCCCACCAACCCTCCAGTGTCAGCCCCCACCAGTGTCAGCCCCCACCAGTGTCAGCCCCCACCAGCTCTCCAGTGTCAGCCCCCACCAACCCTCCAGTGTCAGCCCCCACCAGTGTCAGCCCCCACCAGTGTCAGCCCCCACCAGCCCTCCAGTGTCAGCCCCCACCAGTGTCAGCCCCCACCAGCCCTCCAGTGTCAGCCCCCACCAACCCTCCAGTGTCAGCCCCCACCAGTGTCAGCCCCCACCAGCTCTCCAGTGTCAGCCCCCACCAGCTCTCCAGTGTCAGCCCCCACCAACCCTCCAGTGTCAGCCCCCACCAGTGTCAGCCCCACCAGTGTCAGCCCCCACCAACCCTCCAGTGTCAGCCCCCACCAGCCCTCCAGTGTCAGCCCCCACCAGTGTTAGCCCCCTCCAGTGTCAGCCATCTCAGCACTACCCTTTCTCGCCCTCCGTCAGCGGGTAATTAACTAATGGGATAGGAGCACCTCCAGTGTGGGATGGGAGGCTGGTGGAGAGGCGACGGAAAGGTCAAGGGGACGGAGCGTGCGTATGGGACAGAGAGACAGGTGGGAGGGGGGGGGGGGATAGATGTGGACAGGAGCGACGTTGTGGAGACCCGGGACAGGAGGAGCGGGTGTACAGAGATCTTGGAAGGTGGTGGAAGATGACGGTGGACAGTAGCAGGTGTTGCTATGGTTACTGTCTTGTAACCCACCTCTTCCGTCTATCACGTCACCCCCCCCCGTCCCTCTGTAACCAGGTAAAGGCATCCGGTATTTACTGTACAAGGTTAACAGAAGCCGGATATTTGAATTATTTTCATTTTTAAATTTCTGTCGATGGAGGGGGGGGGGGTTGGGAGTTTCGGTCCAGGACGGACCGAAACGTCGTCGTCCCTTCACCTTCTAGTGTGTGGTCTGGTCAACATACTTCAGCCACGTTATTGTGACTCCTCGCGTACAAACAGATATAAGAGTGTTTCATTTACCTCCTCGCACTGGAATGTTGTGGGAGGCGAGGTAGTAGCGGCCTGCGGTCACATCATGGGGCTGACAGACGTCAACCAATAGGATGGTTGACATGTGCCGGTCATGCCAACCAAGTGGCACGGCAGGCACGGCTGGCACGGCCCCTCAGGTTGACTCCTGGGACTAAATAATGCTCACGTCCCTCTTGACAGTAACTATGAGCGGTAGATTTACGGATGGACTTCCCCCAGCAGCCTCTGGACCTGTCAGGAGCGGGTTGTAAGAGTTGTAAGTTGCACTCTCTGCTGGACACTTAGATGTCCAGCAGAGAGAGAGCATTGGTGAAGAAGGCAGCCTCCAAGACCTCTCAGTGCTGAGTGTGTCTACAAGTTAGTCCGGGTGTGAGGGAATAACGGCCCAACTGCAGTTTGGTAAGACCAAACGTGAGAATGTCAATGTTTTAGAGAAGGACAGTTTTGTGTACGTGTGCCAACAAGCGAGCCCGTTCTCCTAAGGTTTCCCAGCGTCAAGACACTGTCATACTAAGGTGCCTTTATCCTAACCTACCAGAGGACCCAAAACAGAAAACGGGACAGCATGTGAGCCGCTACCATTTTCTAGTACAAATTTTTGTCTTAAGGTAGAGTATACGTCAAAATGCGACGTTCTATTAGGAGGACGGATTGACGGAGGACATATGACAGAAGCCAATACAGTGAGGCACTGTGACAACCATACTATCAAGTGAGGCACTGTGACAACCATGCCATCAAGTGAGGCACTGTGACAACCATACCATCAAGTGAGGCACTGTGACAACCATACCATCAAGTGAGGCACTGTGACAACCATACCATCAAGTGAGGCACTGTGACAACCATACCATCAAGTGAGGCACCGAGACAACCATACCATCAAGTGAGGCACTGTGACAACCATACCATCAAGTGAGGCACTGTGACAACCATACCATCAAGTGAGGCACTGTGACAACCATACCATCAAGTGAGGCACTGTGACAACCATACTATCAAGTGAGGCACTGTGACAACCATACCATCAAGTGAGGCACCGAGACAACCATACCATCAAGTGAGGCACTGTGACAACCATACCATCAAGTGAGGCACTGTGACAACCATACCATCAAGTGAGGCACTGTGATAACAATACCATCAAGTGAGGCACTGTGACAACCATACCATCAAGTGAGGCACTGTGACAACCATACCATCAAGTGAGGCACTGTGACAACCATACCATCAAGTGAGGCACTGTGACAACCATACTATCAAGTGAGGCACTGTGACAACCATACCATCAAGTGAGGCACCGAGACAACCATACCATCAAGTGAGGCACTGTGACAACCATACCATCAAGTGAGGCACTGTGACAACCATACCATCAAGTGAGGCACTGTGATAACAATACCATCAAGTGAGGCACTGTGACAACCATACCATCAAGTGAGGCACTGTGACAACCATACCATCAAGTGAGGCACTGAGACAACCATACCATCAAGTGAGGCACTGTGACAACCATACCATCAAGTGAGGCACTGAGACAACCATACCATCAAGTGAGGCACTGTGACAACCATACCATCAAGTGAGGCACCGAGACAACCATACCATCAAGTGAGGCACTGTGACAACCATACCGTCAAGTGAGGCACCGTGACAACCATACCATCAAGTGAGGCACTGTGACAACCATACCATCAAGTGAGGCACTGTGACAACCATACCATCAAGTGAGGCACTGTGACAACCATACCATCAAGTGAGGCACCGTGACAACCATACCATCAAGTGAGGCACTGTGACAACCATACCATCAAGTGAGGCACTGTGACAACCATACCATCAAGTGAGGCACTGTGACAACCATACCATCAAGTGAGGCACCGTGACAACCATACCATCAAGTGAGGCACTGTGACAACCATACCATCAAGTGAGGCACTGTGACAACCATGCCATCAAGTGAGGCACTGTGACAACCATACCATCAAGTGAGGCACTGTGACAACCATGCCATCAAGTGAGGCACTGTGACAACCATACCATCAAGTGAGGCACTGTAACAACCATACCATCAAGTGAGGCACAGTGACAACCATACCATCAAGTGAGGCACCGTGACAACCATACCATCAAGTGAGGCACTGTGGCAACCATGCCATCAAGTAACAGTTGTCGACCAGTGGTGCGAGAGACAGTTAGTGCCTTGTTATGAGTGGTGGTCACAAATAGGCCACCACTCATTTTTTGGGAGCTGTTGTGGACAGATATAGTTTGTGAGTGCTTTATTCTCCACCTGTTAGCCTCCAGGGCTCTAGTACCACTCTACCAACCTCAACCATCAGGATAAGGTCTTAGTTTATATATATATATATATATATATATATATATATATATATATATATATATATATATATATATATATATATATATATATATATATATATACAACTTTAGAAACACTTTCCCACCAGGAGACTCGAACCCTAGCCAGCACAGAAGCCTTCCAGCAACTGGCATAACAGGTCTTTGTCTTTAAATTAGTGTTAAATGAGTGTTAAATTAAATGATTAAATTGTTAATCATAATTATTAAATGAGTGTTAAATACTCCGAAATTACCATCTCTTTTAGGGGTCTGAGCAGGTGGTGGAGTGGGTTAAGGCGTACCTGTTATGCCAGTTGCTGGAAGGCTTCTGTGCTGGCTAGGGTTCGAGTCTCTTGGTGGGAAAGTGTTCTAAAGTTGTATACTTCACTCTCGTGTTTAGGAGAGTTGTGCCTTATATATATATATATATATATATATATATATATATATATATATATATATATATATATATATATATATATATATATATATATATATATATATTGATTAACGAAGGATTAAGACAGGAACTTCCTTAATTCCTGTGCTTAATAATGGCCAATATATATGTTCTGACGCTCACATTGTTCATCACGTCTTAATTTCCAGTATCTGCCACAGCATAAATATCCCGGGGTGAAATCCAGTGGCAGAACAGAAGTGTTTGGGCATCTTTTTCATTTCACATGATTCCTTTGTTGACCTAGCAGTAAACAAACACCCTAGCGGTAGATGACATGTGGGTTATATTCTGGGGCGTATCAGTAGTTGCCTTGACAAGACCTGGAGATGCCTGAAAGATTCCCTGTCTCCTGCAGTTTATCATTGCTGCAGACACGAAAATTCTAAATTTTCCGCAAGTTACGCGTGGATACTGGGCAACCATACTTAAAAGGTTTTCCTGCCCATAGTAATGAGAAACCATATATAATCCAGCCCTCATACTCTCTCCTGCTTCTCCCGGGTCTCCCCGTCCCTCTCTCATATATATTTAAAGCATTTTTACAATAAATTTTCCATGTTTTACCACTTCCAATTTTCCCAACACCCGTGTCCACCCCCCTAGGGCCTTCACACTTGTCCACTCCTCTTGTCCCCTGGTATTAAAACGTGTCTAACCCCTTGTCCCCTGGTATTCACCCGTGTCCACCCCCATGTCCCTGGTATTAACACTTGTCCACCCCCTTGTCCCTGGTATTAACACGTGTCCACCCCCCTTGTCCTGGATATTCCCACGTGTCCACCCCCTTGTCCCCTGGGATTCACAGGTGTCCACCCCCCTTGTCCCTGGTATTAACATGTGTCCACCCCCCTTGTCCTGGGTATTAACATGTGTCCACCCCCTTGTCCTGGGTATTAACGTGTCCACCCCCTTGTCCTGGGTATTAACACGTGTCCACCCCCTTGTCCTGGGTATTAACACGTGTCCACCCCCCTTGTCCCTGGTATTAACACGTGTCCACCCCCTTGTCCTGGGTATTAACATGTGTCCACCCCCCTTGTCCTGGGTATTAACGTGTCCACCCCCTTGTCCTGGGTATTCACACGTGTCCACCCCCTTGTCCTGGGTATTCACCCGTGTCCACCCCCTTGTCCTGGGTATTCACCCGTGTCCACCCCCTTGTCCTGGGTATTCACCCGTGTCCACCCCCTTGTCCTGGGTATTCACCCGTGTCCACCCCCTTGTCCTGGGTATTCACCCGTGTCCACCCCCTTGTCCTGGGTATTCACCCGTGTCCACCCCTTGTCCTGGGTATTCACCCGTGTCCACCCCCTTGTCCTGGGTATTCACCCGTGTCCACCCCCTTGTCCTGGGTATTAACACGTGTCCACCCCCTTGTCCCTGGTATTAACATGTGTCCACCCCCCTTGTCCTGGGTATTAACATGTGTCCACCCCCCTTGTCCTGGGTATTCACACGTGTCCACCCCCCTTGTCCCCAGATATTCACACGTGTCCACCCCCCTTGTCCCCAGATATTCACACGTGTCCAACCCCCTTGTCCCAGATATTCACACGTGTCCACCCCCCCTTGTCCCAGATATTCACACGTGTCCACCCCCCTTGTCCCCAGATATTCACCCGTGTCCACCCCCTTGTCCCCAGATATTCACACGTGTCCACCCCCTTGTCCCCAGATATTCACACGTGTCCACCCCCTTGTCCCCAGATATTCACACGTGTCCACCCCCCTTGTCCCCAGATATTCACACGTGTCCACCCCCTTGTCCCCAGATATTCACACGTGTCCACCCCCTTGTCCCCAGATATTCACACGTGTCCACCCCCCTTGTCCCAGATATTCACACGTGTCCACCCCCCTTGTCCCAGATATTCACACGTGTCCACCCCCTTGTCCCAGATATTCACACGTGTCCACCCCCTTCTCCCCAGATATTCACACGTGTCCACCCCCTTTGTCCCAGATATTCACACGTGTCCACCCCCTTGTCCCAGATATTCACGTGTCCACCCCCTTGTCCCCAGATATTCACACGTGTCCACCCCCCCTTGTCCTGGGTATTAACACGTGTCCACTCCCCTTGTCCCCAGATATTCACACGTGTCCACCCCCCTTGTCCCAGATATTCACACGTGTCCACCCCCCTTGTCCCCAGATATTCACACGTGTCCACCCCCTTGTCCCCAGATATTCACACGTGTCCACCCCCCTTGTCCCCAGATATTCACACGTGTCCACCCCCTTGTCCCCAGATATTCACACGTGTCCACCCCCCTTGTCCCAGATATTCACACGTGTCCAACCCCCTTGTCCCCAGATATTCACACGTGTCCACCCCCTTGTGCCCAGATATTCACACGTGTCCAACCCCCTTGTCCCCAGATATTCACACGTGTCCACCCCCCTTGTCCCCAGATATTCACACGTGTCCAACCCCCTTGTCCCCAGATATTCACACGTGTCCACCCCCCTTGTCCCAGATATTCACACGTGTCCACCCCCCTTGTCCCCAGATATTCACACGTGTCCAACCCCCTTGTCCCCAGATATTAACACGTGTCCACCCCCCTTGTCCCCAGATATTCACACGTGTCAACCCCCCTTGTCCCCAGATATTCACACGTGTCCACCCCCCTTGTCCCAGATATTCACACGTGTCCACCCCCCTTGTCCCAGATATTCACACGTGTCCACCCCCCTTGTCCCCAGATATTCACACGTGTCCACCCCCCTTGTCCCCAGATATTCACACGTGTCCACCCCCCTTGTCTCTGGCATTCACAGCGTGGCCTGGACGTTCTTCATTTCCCTAAACCCCTTCTTTTCCTGAATTGCTTCTTTAATAACAATAAGGTAAGGTGAGCCATCTTTAAACACAAAACAAAATATTATGTATTGTTGTAGGAATTAATTTGAAAGGTGTTTTAGTGTTGCGTCTGTGTTGCGTCTGTGTTGCGTCTGTGTTGCGTCTGTGTTGCAGTCTGTGTTGCAGTCTGTGTTGCAGTCTGTGTTGCAGTCTGTGTTGCAGTCTGTGTTGCAGTCTGTGTTGCGTCTGTGTTGCGTCTGTGTTGCGTCTGTGTTGCGTCTGTGTTGCGTCTGTGTTGCGTCTGTGTTGCAGTCTGTGTTGCAGTCTGTGTTGCAGTCTGTGTCGCAGTCTGTGTCGCAGTCTGTGTTGCAGTCTGTGTTGCAGTCTGTGTTGCAGTCTGTGTTGCAGTCTGTGTTGCAGTCTGTGTTGCGTCTGTGTTGCGTCTGTGTTGCAGTCTGTGTTGCAGTCTGTGTTGCAGTCTGTGTTGCAGTCTGTGTTGCGTCTGTGTTGCGGTCTGTGTTGCAGTCTGTGTTGCGTCTGTGTTGCAGTCATGTTTTTCTCTCAACAATTTCAAAAAAAAAAATTCTATTTTCTGACAAGTTTTTTCCCCCAAGTTACTGTGCTGACTTTTCCTCTCCTAAGAGTGAATTTTTTTAGGGAGATTAAATTGAAATTCACTTTAATTCTTTGAAAGGAAACGTTCAGTGGAAATTGAATGTTATTTACTTTCGTATACATAAGGGGATACACACATATATAAAATACATGAAAATTTATTTTCAAGTATGTGAATGCACTTTGTTGTATACACGTATTTCAACGCATGCATACAGGAGCATACGTGCACATACACAAACGAAGGTATTCATATACATACCTGGTTACCTGGTTGATGGGGTTCTGGGAGTTCTTCTACTCCCCAAGCCCGGCCCGAGGCCAGGCTCGACTTGTGAGAGTTTGGTCCACCAGGCTGTTGCTTGGAGCGGCCCGCAGGCCCACATACCCACCACAGCCCGGTTGGTCCGGCACTCCTTGGCATAATGTTAGCAGTTGCACAAACATCGACTTGGGTGATGAATGCGCGCCATCACGTTCAGAAAAATAGTAGCCGCCTCACATGGGTCAATAGGCCTCCTACAGTTTCCTTAATGCCTATGTTCTTATGGACGTAGGCTCAGACATAAACAGTCACTCCCATACCAGTCAGGAACACGCGGCTACCAGTCCGGGTGTGCTGTGTCTCCCTTTTGGATAGTATTGAAGTAAGGACACTAGGCTGAAGTTTGTAGTGCCTCAAGTCTGTCTCCCTTGTACCTTAGAGCTGTCAATGGCTGTCTCCCTTGTACATTAGAGCTGACATTGGCTGTCTCGGGTACCTTAGAGCTGTCAATGGCTGTCTCCCTTGTACAGTAGAGCTGTCATTGGCTGTTTCCTTTGTACATTAGAGCTGTCATTGGTTGTCTCCCTTTTACAGTAGAGCTGTCATTGGTTGTCTCCCTTGTACAGTATAGCTGTCATTGGCTGTCTCCCTTGTACATCAGAGCTGTCATTGGCTGTCTCGGGTACATTAGAGCTGTCATTGGCTGTCTCGGGTACATTAGAGCTGTCATTGGCTGTCTCCCTTGTACATCAGAGCTGTCATTGGCTGTCTCGGGTACATTAGAGCTGTCATTGGCTGTCTCGGGTACATTAGAGCTGTCATTAGCTGTCTTCCAACTTTCTTGTAGGACTTCTAATTCCAGTAACCATGGAAGCGGCTTACTCTTTGTTACCACTAATGGTTTTGTCAATTGTCGTCGGATGAGAGAAAATATTATAGACTATTTAGACTTTTCCTTCAACTTTGTAAGGCATTAATCCCTTACTTCCTGGAAAAGATCTTAATTAAACTGACAAAATCAATAAAATCCCCGATTTGGGGGATTTTATTGTTAAATTATTAGAGAATTTCTGCCGAGCAATAAAGTTACTCCATAGACTCAGAGCACAATAATCACCGGAAAATTGACACTACACTTGCCTGAAATTCTTTGCAAGATTCTTAACAATACTTCTTTATTATTGCAATGACAGAGGTATTAGAGCTTACAAGTTAAGCTAGTAGGAAGGAGGTCATCGTTTACTTTAAGAGGTCAGCAGCCAGGTAAAATGTTTATACGAAAACTTTTCCACGTCTTACCAGACTATGAAAGCTGAAAAATCACATCGATCGAAGATGTTTTATCTTGTGGAGAACAAGATCCTTTAAAGGATCTCTCTCATCTCTCTCCTCTCTCTCTCTCCTCTTTCTTCTCTCTTTTCTCTTTCTCGTCTCTCCTTTATCTCTCCTCTCTTTAATGACTCAATATGATGTTAAACATTCGAGGTTTCGGTCTAAGACCCCTAGAAACCCAACTAGAAGCAGTAGTTAAATATGACTGCATATTCCGGATTTACTATTTTCTTGTGTAGATCGACTTGAGAATGGTCCAGGACGGACCGAAACGTCGTCGTCCCTTCACCTTCTAGTGTGTGGTCTGGTCAACAGATTATTTTCTTCTTTAGGACTTGTGTCCCTTTAACCGGTGCTCATACATCATGGTATAATTGGAAGAGGATTTCTCAGAATGTCATTTTTGTTCTAGATTAAAGACAAAATATAAAATAAATGAAAACTATAATGGATTATATATATATATGTTACAGTTTACACAAAGGTTTGAACTTATATTGTTCATTGTCAAGCGAGGAATGACAAGAATTATAATCAAATCAGACTGATAACACTGCGAGGCGGGTTGTCAGGTGATGGAGCGATGGGAGAGCCAATAGCCTCTCCTCTCCCCGTCCCCCTTCCTTCCTCTCTCCCCCTCACCCCTCATCCTCTCTCCCCCTCACCCCTCATCCTCTCTCTCCCCCTCACCCCTCATCCTCTCTCCCCCTCACCCCTCATCCTCTCTCTCCCCCTCACCCCTCATCCTCTCTCTCCCCCTCACCCCTCATCCTCTCTCCCCCTCACCCCTCATCCTCTCACAAACTATCTCCCCCTTACCTCACCTGCACCTCCGCTCCTGAAGCATTCGTACCACTTACTGATGTGTTGCCTCTCGCTATCAACCTCCAGCAGAGTTTTTCTTTTTTCACTTGCCAGACACGAGTCTCGTTGCCACACTGCCCCACAAATATGGCAACACGTTAAGCATTACAATTTGTTCAGGAACATTCGTGCCTCATGGTAGTTGAGTGTGGGATATACCAGGGGAATCCTGGCTCTATTTTGGTGATCCAGGTATCTACCTTGTTTTGTGTTCTCAGTGTTGACGGTGTGAGTGTCGGTCCCGCCTCTCAACTGTCAATCAACTGGTGTACAGGTTCCTGAGCCTATTGGGCTCTATCATATCCACATTATAAATTGTGTATGGATCTTGAGGTTATCTTGAGAGGATTTCGGGGCTTTTGTGTCCCCGCGGCCCGGTCCTCGACCAGGCCTCCACCCCCAGGAAGCAGCCCGTGACAGCTGACTAACACCCAGGTACATATTTACTGCTAGGTAACAGGGGCATAGGGTGAAAGAAACTCTGCCCATTGTTTCTCGCCGGCGCCCGGGATCGAACCCGGGACCACAGGATCACAAGTCCAGCGTGCTGTCGGCTCGGCCGACCGGCTCCCCTCCGGTCATCCTCCACCACATCACTGCAATGTGGTGGAGTCAGCCTCCACCACATCACTACCTAATGCATTCTACCTGTTAACTACTTTTGACACTGAAAAAAGTTCTTTCTAACGTCCCTGTTACTCATTTGGGTATTCAATTTCCACCTGTGTTTCCTTGTTCGTGTATCCCCGTGTTAAATAGTTCATCTACCCTGTCAATTCCTTTGAGAATTTTATAGGTGGTGATCATGTCTTCCCTAACTCTTCTGTCTTCCAGTGTCGTGAGGTTTAGATCCAGTAATCAGTCCTTGTAGCTCATTCCTCTGAGCTCGGGGACTAGCCTGGTGGCATACCTCTGAACCTTTTCTAACTTCGTTTTGAGTTTTGACTAGATATGAACTCCAGGCTGGAGCCGCATACTCCAGGATTGCCCTGACATATGCGGTATTCAAGGTTCTGAATGATTCCTTACACAAGTTTCTGAAAGCAGTTCTTATGTTGACCAGACCACACACTGGAAACTGAAGGGACGACGACGTTTCGGTCCGTCCTGGACCATTCTCAAGTCGATTGTGAGAGACGAGGGAGGCACGGACATAGGTAAGGCAAGAGAGAGGTAAAGAGGAGGAGGACATCTTAGAGGAAGAAGCAAGGCGAATGTTAGGGAAAGGATAGGTGTAATAAAGGGTGTAACAATAGGAGTAAGAATGGCAGCGTTAGAAAAAGAATAGAAAGAGAAAAAAGGATGAGTAGGCTTACGTCAGGTCACGTTTGTTAGAAAAGTTTGAGCACTTGAGTGTGTACTGTGAATGGGAAGAGTCAGCAGAAACAAAGCCAGGACTAAGGTTCTTGTTGGGTAGTTTGTGTTTCAGAGTGCTTATGTTCGCCAGCCTTGCATACGCCGCTGATGTTATCCTTTTGATGTGGACTTCAAGGGACAGGTCTCATGTGTTATCAACCCCCAGATCTCTCTTCCTGACTCCTGAAGGATCTCCTCTCTCAGCTGGTGCCTTGTGTTTGGCCTCCTGCTCCCGCCATCTCTTGAACTATTCCTTCAGCCTGTCCGGGCCGTCTTGTTGTTTCTTGCTGTTCTCCTCTGTCTTAATCCTTCTCATAAATTTAGCATCAGCAACAAACATTAAGAATGAGTCTATACCTTCTGGACGATCATTTACATATATCAACAACAAGATAGATCCGAGTACAGAGCCCAGTGGGACTCCACTCGTGACATCTCTCCATTCTGAGGTATCATCCCTCACAATAACCCTCTGCTTCCTGTTGATTAGGTACTCCTTTATCCACTGGAGTATTCTACCAGTTTCTCTAGCCCGTGTCTCCAACTTATGTAAGTCTCTTATGCAAGATGTGTATGTGTGTATGTATTTACTATTTCTATTTACTCTTTGTATCTGCAGAATCGAGCTATTAGCTCTTGGACCCCGCCTTTCTAACCAATTTATTTTTCCCCTGTCTACTACATATATTTCTCTTTAACTCGCTCTCGCACCCCCAGAAAGCAGCCCATATCAGCTGTCTAACTCCCAGGTACCTATTAACTGCTAGGTAAACAGGCGCACCAGGGTGAAAGAAACTCTGCCCATTTGTTTCTGCCTTTTCCGGGGATCGAACCCGGGCCCTTATGACTACGACTTTCTTACCTCCAGTCCAGTGATCAGGTTCCCTCACTCTTTGTTGGACATTCCTCATAGTTCGTGAATCTTTTTAACAAAGCATTAATCCATTTTTTTTTGAGACATATACAAGAGTTGTTACATTCTTGTACATGTACATTTAGTCCAGGTGAGTGGCAGCATGTTGATGAGTGTCCAGTAAGGTGTATGTTGCCTATGTGAGGCTTCTTTGTTTATGTTGCTATCTATGTCAACGTGGTGGAGGTGGGGGTCCCTGGATTGTTTCAAGCGCGGGTTGGACATGTATATGAGTGGGATTGGGTGGTTATAGATAGGAGCTGCCTCGTATGGGCCAATAGGCCTTCTGCAGTTATCTTTGTTCTTCTGTTCTTATGTTCTTAACGTTATTGGATTTAGAGCTGTTGGAATTAGGTCTACTCAAAAGAATTTCACTTTATTGCAGTTGAAATCTGCCTCTTCTTGGCAATTATGCATTTGGGGTCTAGTTACTCCTATTTCTTGTCATTTAATTTTTCTAGTTTAAGGTGCAGAAGACCATCAGATCATCTCTGGAGATTGTCTGGTAAATTTTGCACTGATATCTCTGTCCTATTTTCTTATCTTTCATTTGTTTTGTATCAACAAACTTTGACATGTCATCTACGTGTATTAGAACAGGATGGCCTCTAATACTGACCCTTGTGACACTCCTCTCATTACTTTTCTCTATTCTCAAGCATATTCGTTCACTCTTAACCTTTACCTCATTCCTCCAAGACGCTAATTCATACAACTTTCCGATAACACAAATATGATAATCCAAAGTCATTGTCTATCTAATCTTATCTTAATCCTATTTGCTACGAGCAAACCTAACTCAGATTCCTTCTTTTAAATTTTTTACAAAAAATTTCGTTTCCCAAATTATAAAAGTGACAAGGACATTTAAACATATTCCCGTATTTCCTCACGTATTTTGCCTCATTTTCGTTAGAAAACGCTAATGAGAACAGGTCTCTTCTGCTTCCATGGTAAGTCGTATCCAACAGGTTAATTCCAATTTAATTATGGCCAATTCATTCTTTTTAAAGTATCGTCTAATTCTAATCTTTCAAATGGAAATTTTGTTCTTTGATTTATTTTTTTTACTTGTATAAGACCATGAAAAGTCACTTTCATTTTATTCTCCGAGAGCATGATTTTTGAGCAGCCCGCCCTCCCTCCCTAGGGTTCCCAACGTCAAGAAGCTGTCGTACTAAAGTGGCCGTCTCCTATCCTCCTAACCTTGGCCTAGATTCACGAAGCAGTTACGCAAGCACTTACGAACGTGTACATCTTTCCACAATCGTTGACGGCTTTGGTTACATTTATTAAAGAGTTTAGAAGCACAAAAACTTGCCAATCAACTGTTGTTATTGTTATAAACAGCCTCCTGGTGCTTCGGAGCTCATTAACTGTTTAATAATTGTAAACAAAGCCGCCAAAGATTGAGAAAAGATGTACAGGCTCGTAAGTGCTTGCGTAAGTGCTTCGTGAATCTGGCCCCTTCTCCAGAAGACCCAAAACAGAAACCGGGATATTACGTCAATTTTTCGAGCCGCTACCATTTTCCAGTACGACGATTTTTGGCCTTAGGTAGAGTGTACGTCAAAATGCGACGTTCTATTAGGAGGACGGATTGTTTTGACACACGTTGAAGTTGTTGCATAGTTAGTTACGTGACAATTTTCTTCTCGGTTTCTTTCTTGCCAATCAGTGATTGTTTTGGTCTCACCTAGGTCTTTGGTCTCACTCCTGGGTTCGATCCCAGGCGCCGGCGAGAAACAATGGGCAGAGTTTCTTTCACCCTATGCCCCTGTTACCTAGCAGTAAAATAGGTACCTGGGTGTTAGTCAGCTGTCACGGGCTGCTTCCTGGGGGTGGAGGCTTGGTCGAGGACCGGGCCGCGGGGACACTAAAGAGCCCCGAAATCATCTCAAGATAACCTCAAGATAACCTACACGGCATGTGTCAGGTGTCTCTTTCTTTAGTCTCTCCAGTTGTCTCTTCCTCATCTCCTGCTTCTTGCCTCCCTGGTCATGCCACTTTGTCCTCAAATTGGCTTATTTTACTCTCCATCTTTTCTAGTGTTCAATCCCAATTCATTTCCCCTCTTCAAAATGTCCTCAACATAGGATTGAAGGCTCATGCTTCTCAATCTCAATTTCGTCCACCAATTTTCTCTTCTTTCTAATGGTCAAGAATTATTTTTTTTCCATCTATTCTTTCTCCTTTACATTCTCTCATTGCCTCTCCTACAGTCCCATTATCGTCCTCTCTTGTTAATTTACGTTTCTCCCTGATCACGTTATTCTCCGTGTCTCAGTCGATTAAGGCAGTGTCTGGGATGCTCCCGGACGCAGGTTCGAATCCTCGTCACGGCCCTTGTGGATTTATTCTCCGTGTCTGTGTTATACCATATAACACTACTCAGAAACCACACAATGCTTTACCTATTTTAACCTGTACTTACAAGCAGGGGTTACCAGTGGGTAGATATATAAAGGAGCTTCCTCGTATAGGCCTATATATGCCTTCTTATCTTGAGGTTATCTTGAGATGATTTCGGGGCTTTAGTGTCCCCGCGGCCCGGTCCTCGACCAGGCCTCCACCCCCAGGAAGCAGCCCGTGACAGCTGACTCACTCCCAGGTACCTATTTACTGCTAGGTAACAGGGGCATTTAGGGTGAAAGAAACTTTGCCCATTTGTTTCTGCCTCGTGCGGGAATCGAACCCGCGCCACAGAATTACGAGTCCTGCGCGCTATCCACCAGGCTACGAGGCCCCCCACCAGGCTACGAGGCCTTCAGCAGTGTCCATAATTAAAATGCTCTAGTTGAATAGGTGAGTCAATCTCTTGTTTGTTCCATTGGAGTCTTCCATTCTTGCTTCAATCATACTATGTTGTTACTCACTGTTTGTATTATTACACTTTGGTCGTAATTTTCTCATTATATATATTTATTTACTTTTATTTCGTTTTTATATAATGTTTATTTAAATTTTAATCATTCTGGTGACTGATTTATGACTCTCACAAGAACATATATTTCGTATGTGTGTGTGTTTACTAGTTGTGTTTACTAGTTGTGTTTTTGCGGGGGTTGAGCTTTGCTCTTTCGGCCCGTCTCTCAACTGTCAATCAACTGTTTACTACTTTTTTTTTTTCCCCACACCACACACACACACCCCAGGAAGCAGCCCGTGACAGCTGACTAACTCCCAGGTACCTATTTACTGCTAGGTAACAGGGGCACTTAGGGTGAAAGAAACTTTGCCCATTTGTTTTTGCCTCGTGCGGGAATCGAACCCGCGCCACAGAATTACGAGTCCTGCGCGCTATCCACCAGGCTACGAGGCCCCCAATGGTCTGTGTGTGTGTGTGTGTGTGTGTGTGTGTGTGTGTGTGTGTGTGTGTGTGTGTATTTTTGAGTGGCGTGAGTGGGTGTGTAGTTGTTTGTCTTTGTGCTTGCGTGTGTACTCACCTAGTTGTGCTAGGTGAGTACTTTTCTGCCTGCAGAATTGGGCACCTGCTCTGGTTTTTGGTTCCTCGTCATGCCTGAGAGCTGATTCATTCTGCCTGGAGCTCTGGCTGCTCGTTCATTATGTTACCATTTATATGTTCTTGCACTGTACTGCTGTGTGGGTGTTGCTCTCGCGTTGAAAGTTTCCTTGTCTCTCTCTCTCTCCTCTTGCTGGCTACTGCCCACTCGCCACCAATCACTCCTCATCTCTGCCTCTTCTTTTTCTGTCTTTGCTTTCATCTCCTCCGTGCTCACATCATTTTCAAAGGTAGACCCTTTCAAATTCCCTCAATGTTTTGAAATCTCGTTTCCTGTTTCTTGGAGCTGCTTCTTTCATAAATTTAAGTTTTAGTGGTCTAGTTTTTCAGTGTTCTCGAGGTATATGACCCCAGACTGTACGTGTCTACAACATGTCTTTGGGCCTCTCGAAGGCGTAGTTATCTCAGGAACTCTGTGATTGATTCTCTCTCCAATTGCATACAATCTGCCTTTGTTTTCGGCTTTGTTATCTCGGGCAGTCCCCGAGTGATTATCGATCTCTCCTTTTGTATAATTCTCCTGGTCTGTTCCTTCATTGTCTGTGAATTGCTATTTGGAGAGCAACATCCATCATCTTTTTTGCACTGCCATGTTGCTATTGACTAGTTGAGCCCACGTGGTACGATTTGCAGCATTCAGGTTTACGAGTTTAGCCTCAATGGTTGCTAGATCTCCTAGTTCATTATTTATCTCTGTCTCCTTCATGTCCTGTTTCATTATTCTCATAAAGCAGTGTTTTCCTCGGTTGTCACTTCCCTGATTCTGAAATTTCCTAGTTCTCCAATTCTGGACAATTTGCTTTCAAATTTCTATTTTGAATCCCCAATCTATTCCTTGTAGTCATCTTTCAACAACATTAAGATGCTCTAAAGATGCTTAGTTTACCGCCTACTCTCTCAATATAGGCTCTTTTTACTCTATTGTTAAGACCTACAATCTCTCTTGACTTCTGCACACACTTCTTTGTCATTATCTGTGAACCTGTCATTCTGTTTTGTCAGTTTCATCACCTGTTATTTAACTGTTATCGTCCTGATGTGGCTGTGGAGCAGTTTTCGTCGGGATCTTGGATTTACTTGCAATCATTTTCATACTACCTCTCGGCGCTTCTTCACACATTGAGGTAGTAATTACTAGCTTTCCTGTTTCTCCGTCTCTTCTCTGGTGTTCTGTTATTTCTGTAGTTTCTCCACGTTCTTGTTCTTAATTGTTCTGCATCATGACATGCCTGATTGGACCATTCATTCCTCTTTTGCATGGATTGTTTTGCCTTTTGGACCGGGATAAACGTTCCTTCTGTCGCCTAAGACTTCTGGGTGATGAGGGTGTTTAGGAGATGGGTGAGGCATCACCCGTCACCTTCACCTTCTGGGTGGTGCATCACCCATCACCTTCACCTTCTGGGTGATGGGTGCTGCATCACCCATCACCTTCACCTTCTGGGTGATGGGTGCTGCATCAACCATCACCTTCACTTTCTGGGTGATGGGTGCTGCATCACCCATCACCTTCACCTTCTGGGTGCTGCATCACCCATCACCTTCACCTTCTGGGTGATGGGTGATGCATCACCCATCACCTTTGCCTAGTGAACGGTTATGTATATTACTGCTGCTGTTATCTTCAATCCTGCCATTGTTATAGTGCCTGTTATCAGTTCTCTTAACCCTCTATAGCCCTTGGTCTCTTGGTCACCCGTCCTCTCTTGTCAGCAGAGCCGCTCTTCTTCCTCCTCTCTCTCTCTACCATATTGGAGTCCTACAGAAACTTTGTATTTGTTTAATAATATCGTTTGTGTTAGTGCTAAGGTGAGGAGGGTCTCGTGGGATGAGAGATGGATGAGGTTCAGAGGTTTGAAGGTTCTTGGAAGAGTGGGTAGTTGTGCGTGCGTGTGCTTTCATGCGTGCGCAGGTTTGCGTGCGTGCTCGCACAGGCGTGGTATTTTTTGTTGAAGGGAATAAATTAAAAATAGATTAAAAGAATTAGAGCACATAAATCTAGTTTATATTTCTAAACAAAAGCTTAAAAGCTAATTATTCAATCGTTTCAAGATATCGAAGATAAGATTTCACAAGTCCCTGGCCATTGAGCCTCACACTTTCTCTGTAAACATGAAGTGTAATTTATTATCAGCGGAATAAATTACAGAATATCTTGGTCATCTGTTGGTAAGAGGCGAGACAGGTGGCGCTGGCGCCGATGGCCGGATTCAAACTGGCTTTAATGACACGACTAAGTGTTTATAAGGCGAGGAAGAAGGCGGCGAAGGAGGGTGGGCGCCTGCCTCTCCCTCTTATTAACATACACGGAGACAAGGTCGAGGAAAAAGGTATTAAACTTGCCTCCTGAGACACACACACATACTGGGACGATAGAAGGACATGCAGGGTTGTGTAGTCAACCTGTCGTCTTAAAAAGAACGTCGCTTTTGGCCGTTTGCCCGTATGGCCAAAATTGGACGTAATTTGAAAATGAAAAAAAATTAAAATAAATTTGGGATTTTTATTTTTAACAACAGTAAGTTAAGGGTCCTCTGATAGATTAGGTGGGCAGGAAATTCTCATAAAGTTTCAAAACGGTATGAAAAACGTGAATTGAAAGTCACCTATTCTAACCTTACAGAGTCGGCCGGACGACTCGAACAGAAAACGGAACAGTACGTCACTTTTGTGAGTCGATTTCATTTCAAATTACGTCCAAATTTGGCCATAGCGCCGCGCATACGAGCCAAAAGTGACGTTATTTTTAAGAGAACGGGTTGGTGTAGTATGAGGCCTGGTTTGGAAATGAGAACAAGTCAGTAACTGAGAGGATGCAATACTATTGCAAATTGCATGACCTTGCATGTGGGGCATAAGTGTACACATCACAACTACCAAATCAACAATACTACGTTGCAGAAGATTAATGAAGAAAAGTAGTTTCGAGCAATGTCTACCATTCATTGCATGTTCAACAACAAGTGGGAACTGCAGTACAAAAAAGCCAACCAAACCAGGTTATCTTTAGGTTATCTTGAGGTTATCTTGAGACTTACCAGAGGAATATTCAAACAAACCTGTTTAATGATAAAAGTTATTCACGTGTACATATATCTGCTGAGCCGCCATATTGACGACTGTACCCAAGCATGGAGACCTCGTCTTAAGGAGGACATATCTTCTTTGCAGGCGAGGAGTCACAATAACGTGGCTAAAGTATGTTGACCAGACCACACACTAGAAGGTGAAGGGACGACGACGTTTCGGTCCGTCCTGGACCATTCTAAAGTCGATTGTGAGAATGATTGACTTGAGAACGGTCCAAGACGGACCGAAACGTCGTCGTCCCTTCACCTTCTAGTGTGTGGTCTGGTCAACATATCTGCTCTGTAGAAAGTTCAACACACAGATATTATCCCAGCACTAAGTCAGCCGCGCTTCCAGGAGCTGTTGAGAGCGCTTCCAGGAGCTGTTGAGAGCGCTTCCAGGAGCGGTTGAGAGCGCTTCCAGGAGCGGTTGAGAGCGCTTCCAGGAGCGGTTGAGAGCGCTTCCAGGAGCGGTTGAGAGCGCTTCCAGGAGCGGTTGAGAGCGCTTCCAGGAGCGGTTGAGAGCGCTTCCAGGAGCGGTTGAGAGCCGCACGACAAAGGATACATCACACGGCTGATCTCATCCAGACTTTTAGAATATGGAACAGTTTATATTGATATTGTTCTATTTTTGATATTGATCGTGACTATTTACATAGAAGGAGCATCCAGCCGTTGTTCCTTGTAGGTAACACACAAGGTGCATACAGCCTAGGTTGGGGGGGGGGGGGGCAGTGTGATGGTTTTGTATACTGTGAGGGAGGGGGGGGGGATGTGTGAAAATTTGAACGTAAAAAATCTACATATAGAGAAAAGAATAACTACAAGGTTTGCGCAACCTGGCCTCCTGCAACCTGTCCTCCTACAACCTGTCCTCCTACAACCTGTCCTCCTACAACCTGGCCTCCTGCAACCTGTCCTCCTGCAACCTGTCCTCCTGCAACCTGGCCTCCTGCAACCTGTCCTCCTGCAACCTGGCCTCCTGCAACCTGGCCTCCTGCAACCTGTCCTCCTACAACCTGGCCTCCTGCAACCTGTCCTCCTACAACCTGTCCTCCTACAACCTGGCCTCCTGCAACCTGTCCTCCTACAACCTGTCCTCCTACAACCTGGCCTCCTGCAACCTGTCCTCCTACAACCTGGCCTCCTGCAACCTGTCCTCCTACAACCTGTCCTCCTACAACCTGTCCTCCTGCAACCTGGCCTCCTGCAACCTGTCCTCCTACAACCTGGCCTCCTACAACCTGGCCTCCTGCAACCTGTCCTCCTGCAACCTGTCCTCCTGCAACCTGTCCTCCTGCAACCTGGCCTCCTGCAACCTGGCCTCCTGCAACCTGGCCTCCTGCAACCTGTCCTCCTGCAACCTGGCCTCCTGCAACCTGTCCTCCTGCAACCTGTCCTCCTGCAACCTGGCCTCCTGCAACCTGTCCTCCTACAACCTGTCCTCCTGCAACCTGGCCTCCTGCAACCTGGCCTCCTGCAACCTGGCCTCCTGCAACCTGGCCTCCTGCAACCTGGACTCCTGCAACCTGGCCTCCTGCAACCTGGCCTCCTACAACATGTCCTCCTGCAACCTGTCCTCCTACAACCTGTCCTCCTACAACCTGGCCTCCTGCAACCTGTCCTCCTACAACCTGTCCTCCTGCAACCTGGCCTCCTGCAACCTGGCCTCCTGCAACCTGTCCTCCTACAACCTGTCCTCCTGCAACCTGTCCTCCTACAACCTGTCCTCCTGCAACCTGTCCTCCTACAACCTGTCCTCCTGCAACCTGGCCTCCTGCAGCCTGTCCTCCTACAACCTGTCCTCCTACAACCTATCCTCCTACAATGAACGTCGCATTTCGCACGTATGCGTCACATAAGGCCAAAAATTGTCGTACTAGAAAATGGAAGCGGCTGGCGAAAGTGACGTACTGTCCCGTTTTCTGTTTTGGGTCCTCTGGCAGGTTAGGAGAGGACACTTTAAATTGACCGTTTTCTTGACGTTGGGACACCTTAGCAGGACAGGCTGATGCGTGCGTTCATGCGTGCAGTCACGCATCTAAGCGTTCGTAACTAGAGGTCGCCTCTGTCGCCCTCGGCGTTGAGGTAATTTCGCCAAAATTTATGGAGTTGCAGATGGCGTAAAGGCATTAATTTGTGGTATCCAGAGAGAGCAGAACACGGCCTGTTTTCCCTTTATCTCTGGCGTTTTTGTTCAACTGTTTGTGTTGGAAACTTGTGTGTGATTGTGTGGTATACACACACGGGTCTCGTAGCTGAGTGGACAGCGCGCGGGGCTCGTAATCCTGTGGCCCGGGCTTGTTTCCCGGACCAGGCAGAGACAAATGGGCAGTGCTATATAGTGGTAAAATGAGAGCACTTTCTCCTGATAATTACCTTTCCTTGGCAGAGAGCGTAAAATTGAATTTTTGTAAACTCAGTTATATGTCTGAGTGAAAGTACGTTAAGGAGGAGCAACACTGCAAAGTAAAAACAGAACTATTATGTAATAATTAATTTTATTATTTGTTACATAGTTACTGTAATTATGCGTGTGTGTATATATGTGCGTTAGGCATGTATCGAGGTGCCGCCTCGATATATGCCGACCTTACCTGCCTTATAGAAAACACCGACCTTACCTAACCTTCATAGTATGTTAAGATAAGCATCTCACTGCTTCGTAATTACAATTATTACTTAACCTATTATAGGTATAGGTTAAGTAATAATTGAAATTACGAAGCAATAAGATGCTTATCTTAACATACTAAGAAGGTTAGGTAAGGTCGGTGTTTTCTATGAAACTTTTCAAGGTAAACTAGTATGTTTAGTATGTCACATATACACGTATTTAATAAGTCAATATTGACTAAGAAAGTGCGAGAACGTGTTGATGCCTATGGAGACTTCTGAAGCCTGGGTTCACACGTGCTACCTTGGTTCTCACGATCTTTGAAGATTCGGGTTTATCTTGAGGTTATCTTGAGATGATTTCGGGGCTTTAGTGTCCCCGCGGCCCGGTCCTCGACCAGGCCTCCACCCCCAGGAAGCAGCCCGTGACAGCTGACTAACACCCAGGTACCTATTTTACTGCTAGGTAACAAGGGCATTCAGGGTGAAAGAAACTTTGCCCATTTGTTTCTGCCTCGTGCGGGAATCGAACCCGCGCCGCAGAATTAAGAGTCCTGCGCGCTATCCACCAGGCTACGAGGCCCTCCCACGAACTGTTTTTTGCTTCGCTCACTTCAAACACTTTCTGAAGCTCCAACAGACTATGTCATCCCGTCCTTCAGAGTCCTTACAAGGAGCCTTCGGTGGTTCTACATTACCTCGCGACTACTCGCACCTCTGAGGCTCCAGTCCTCTCTGCTCTGATCCGTTTCCTTGTGCCTGAAGAAGGCCGCCGCTCACTGAGACAAGATCTCTTGCACAAGTTTTATTGTATTTCCGAGGTTGACTCGAATATTTCCGCTGTGGGGAAAATGACCTCTAATGAAAGCTAAATGGGTTCGCCGGGGTCCTCCCGACTGCCGCATTCGCCTGGCGATAAATGAAGCAAGTGTTCATTTGGGGACGGAATTCATGGCATCCGTCTGAGGCTGGTTCACTCTGATAAGAGTTAGTGTTCACAGCGTGTAATTTGAACCCGCAACGCTACTGCAAAATGTCTGCAATACATGAACATTTTCTCCGTCTCTTCACTTCTTAACTTCTTAGTTAACTTTCTACAATTTTAAGATTGGATAGAATAAATGTTTGTTAAAAGCAGAGGGAGAGGTTAGTGGATAATTGAGTTTACTGATGAGTTAGAAATTATTGCATATCCCTTAAGCCAAGGCTCAAATGTTTCAGACAGTAGTGACGGTAATACTAAACTAGTTCCTCCTACCAAAGGCGATTCTCATTAGGACGGACCAAATTAGCGTTGCTAAATTTCGTTTTACCAGAAAATAATTATTTTCATAGAGAGAGAGAGAGAGAGAGAGAGAGAGAGAGGGTGAGAGAGAGGGTGAGAGAGAGGGTGAGAGAGAGGGTGAGAGAGAGGGTGAGAGAGAGGGTGAGAGAGAGGGTGAGAGAGAGGGTTAGAGAGAGGGTGAGAGAGAGGGTGAGAGAGAGGGTGAGAGAGAGGGTGAGAGAGAGGGTGAGAGAGAGGGTGAGAGAGAGGGTGAGAGAGAGGGTGAGAGAGAGAGAGAGAGGCGGGAATATGCACTGAAGGAAGATGAAGGTCGTGTATTAAATTGTAAACGGAATACAACTTGAGGAACATAATGCTTTTCAAACATTATTATTTCGTGTTTATGATCACTTTTTGATCTGATCACTTGTTGTAATTTGTGTATATTCTTCTGTGAGTGTGGACATTGCTCTCTAAATGTTACAAAAAAAAAAAAACTAAATGGAAAAAAATGATAATGCGACTTGTTCAGAGTCCACAGAATTTCATTAACAAGAATGAAACAACTGAGGCAAGAATGTTGCATTTCTAATCCGTGAAAGTAGCGACACTATCGGTTCACTATGCAATGCTACGGCCCAGCCCGTCCTCCACACAAAGACCCAAAAGTGATTCCATGCACCCGCCAAACCCCCCAGCTGTTTATGAATGAAAAGCGGTTCACACACGACTCACAACTGCTGACGTTCGAACATATCCGGAACAAGTGCGTCACTGACGAATTTTGTTCGAACCACAACGCTGTAAATGCTTCACCCACGTACTACAAATACAAATAATCGCCAACAGAACCTAAACACCTAACCTAACCTAACCTATGCCTATTTATACACAATATGCTAATATATTATAATATTAATTTATACTTGAGAAAATTCCCGTTTTGAATGAACAGCATGTTAAAATATATGCGTCTGTGGGGTCGACCGCTGGATGTAATGGACTTGAGTCGAGGACGGGTTGTACGGCCATTAGGGTCGCGTTAATGATTGTTGCAGAAAGAGGTTGTCAACAACGGCAGTCATCACAAACGTTACCAGGAGCGACAAGCAGGACCGACCCACCGTGGCAGTATTGTCTCGTTATCTTCCCCTCCAGTGCTAAACTTTCCAACATTTCTTCCTCCATTGTCACCCAAACTCAGGCTGTTAAAAATAGCAAATGAATACTTATGAATCACCCGGAGTCTGCAATAACCATTATTGTCAGCGGGGCGGCCAGCGCCGTATGGTGGTACCAAACACAACAATTTTGTCCAAGTGGATAGAGAGTGTTGAGACCTGTGGTGTGATGCAGTGGGGAGAGCTGTAGGAGCCCGCTGGAGACACAATGGCGTCGTTAAAAGCCAAGTTCACTGTTGTAAATGTTGAAATCACAAATCCCTTGATGCTCGGCTGTATTTTATACGCTCAAGAGAGGGAGGAGTTACATGTGTGCCCTCTGCCGTCTCTGGTGCTGTGTGTCCCCTCCTACTCCTCCTACTCCTGGCCAGTTAGAGACGGAATATTGCAAACCATAAACCGTTTTATGCTTCTAGGGAACCAGAACAAAATTGCTGCGAGGCGCAGATGTTGGGTGCCTGCAAGATCGACCTGCAACTCCATTCCATTTTCCTATTTCTGCGCACAAAAATTACTTTTGTCTTTTACTGTCATTCTTGTCCTTTTGTGCTATTGTTTTGATTTTGATTGTAAACGTAACATTCTTTTCCATCTCGCCAGTTGTCTTCACTATTTAACGATAATCATGTCTGTCTCTCACCTGTATATTCCAGGATATTTGTTAATATCAGTTTGAATATCTCAAGTGTCGTGTGAGCAAACATCACCGGGTAACGACGCCCCCAACCCAGGTCTCCACACCCTGCAACCCGTTCTCGCACCTGCTTATAGTCAATATTTGGCATATGAATAAGTGCATATGTGACATACTAATTTATTGTGAATATTTGAGTTTACCTTGAAATGCTGAATAGAAAACACCGACCTAACCTAACCTTCTTAGTATGTTAAGATATTACAATTAGTACTGAACCTATACCTATATTGATATTACAGTTTTATAAAAATAATAAAACAAAACTAAAATATTTAAATAAATTGTAAAGTAACTCAGGATATTGTCAAATTTTGTGTAAAATCTCTATTGTTTAATAAAACTGAGAGGAAAAGTTAGTGTCTTGAAAAAAATATGGCTTGGAATATGTCATATATGTACTTATTTATAAGACATAGTGACTGTAAGCAATAAGTCCTATATGTGCTGTCTTGTGCAGGAGCGGGTTGCAACACCCACACACCCACCAAACTTACCACCGTGGTACCCAGTGTTTGAGTGCCCCCCCCCCTCACTCTGTTTAATTGACCTCATCCCGTTACCGTGTGTATGACTGGCCCATCACCTCACCCTCTGAGTGACTGGCCCATCACGTTACCCTCTGAGTGACTGGCCCATCACCTCACCCTCTGAGTGACTGGCCCATCACCTCACCCTCTGAGTGACTGGCCCATCACCTCACCCTCTGAGTGACTGGCCCATCACCTCACCCTCTGAGTGACTGGCCCATCACCTCACCCTCTGAGTGACTGGCCCATCACCTCACCCTCTGAGTGACTGGCCCATCACCTCACCCTCTGAGTGACTGGCCCATCACCTCACCCTCTGAGTGACTGGCCCATCACCTCACCCTCTGAGTGACTGGCCCACCACCTCACCCTCTGAGTGACTGGCCCACCACCTCACCCTCCGAGTGACTGGCCCTGCACCTCACCCTCCGAGTGACTGGCCCTGCACCTCACCCTCCGAGTGACTGGCCCTGCACCTCACCCTCCGAGTGACTGGCCCTGCACCTCACCCTCTGAGTGACTGGCCCTGCACCTCACCCTCTGAGTGACTGGCCCATCACCTCACCCTCTGAGTGACTGGCCCATCACCTCACCCTCTGAGTGACTGGCCCTGCACCTCACCCTCTGAGTGACTGGCCCTGCACCTCACCCTCTGAGTGACTGGCCCTGCACCTCACCCTATGAATGACTGGCCCATCACCTCACCCTCTGAGTGACTGGCCCATCACCTCACCCTCTGAGTGACTGGCCCTGCACCTCACCCTCTGAGTGACTGGCCCTGCACCTCACCCTCTGAGTGACTGGCCCTGCACCTCACCCTCTGAGTGACTGGCCCATCACCTCACCCTCTGAGTGACTGGCCCTGCACCTCACCCTCTGAGTGACTGGCCCTGCACCTCACCCTCTGAGTGACTGGCCCTGCACCTCACCCTCTGAGTGACTGGCCCTGCACCTCACCCTCTGAGTGACTGGCCCTGCACCTCACCCTCTGAGTGACTGGCCCTGCACCTCACCCTCTGAGTGACTGGCCCTGCACCTCACCCTCTGAGTGACTGGCCCTGCTCCTCACCCTCTGAGTGACTGGCCCTGCTCCTCACCCTCTGTGTGACTGGCCCTGCACCTCACCCTCTGAGTGACTGGCCCTGCACCTCACCCTCTGAGTGACTGGCCCTGCACCTCACCCTCTGAGTGACTGGCCCTGCACCTCACCCTCTGAATGACTGGCCCTGCACCTCACCCTCTGAGTGACTGGCCCTGCACCTCACCCTCTGAATGACTGGCACTGCACCTCGCCCTCTGAATGACTGGCCCATCACCTCACCCTCTGAGTGACTGGCCCATCACCTCACCCTCTGAGTGACTGGCCCTGCACCTCACCCGACACTCCTTCGACTCTTGCTCGGGAGTTTTTAAACCAAAATTGCACATTTAAGTATTCCTTCATTACCTGAAGATGTTCCAGAGAGGAACGCAACGTTGTAAAGAAAACATTCAATAATTACTAAGGTTTCTTTACCGTGGATTTTGCTAATTTTATTGATCGTCTTAAATACTGATAGTAGAAAATAGCAGCATAGAAAGTTGGCTCTATAAGATAACAAGGCCAGCAGTGTGGTCATACGTTGACCAGACCACACACTAGAAGGTGAAGGGACGACGACGTTTCGGTCCGTCCTGGACCATTCTCAAGTCGATTGTGGTCATATATAACCAAATACGGTTAAAGGGACGCCTGCTGCCCAAGTATACATACATACATACAGATATTTGACATTTATACATATAGATATTTATGACAATGTCAGACCATGAACGAAGGGTTAAGACAAGAAATTCCTTAAGTACTTTCGTATTTAATAATACATGTTCAGAAGGATCAATTGGTAATACATCTTCAGATGTATTATTACATACCAAAGTTCTTAAGGAATTTCCTGTTTGAATCATTCCTTCGTGGTATGAAATTGTCACATTGTTCATAAAGTGTTAATTTCTTCGTGATTTACACATAAACTTATATATGATAAGTCTGTTTCTGCACTCATTTGTAAAAGTGCTTCGACTTTTTTTATAAAATTTATAAAGGAATTAAAGCAATTTCCTTTAAAACATAACATTTACCAATTTATCATTTTTTACTTTCAGGTATGGTGGAGGAGAGGTTTCTGTGCATCACCATTGAGTAAGTGTAACTCAGGACATGTATGTAGCAACATAAACTTGGTATATATGTAGCAACATAAACTTGGTATATATGTAGCAACATAAACTTGGTATATATGTAGCAACATAAACTTGGTATATATGTAGCAACATAAACTTGGTATATATGTAGCAACATAAACTTGGTATATATGTAGCAACATAAACTTGGTATATATGTAGCAACATAAACTTGGTATATATGTAGCAACATAAACTTGGTATATATGTTGCAACATAAACTTGGTATATATGTAGCAACATAAACTTGGTATATATGTAGCAACATAAACTTGGTATGTATGTAGCAACATAAACTTGGTATATATGTAGCAACATAAACTTGGTATATATGTTGCAACATAAACTTGGTATATATGTAGCAACATAAACTTGGTATATATGTAGCAACATAAACTTGGTATATATGTAGCAACATAAACTTGGTATATATGTAGCAACATAAACTTGGTATATATGTAGCAACATAAACTTGGTATATATGTAGCAACATAAACTTGGTATATATGTAGCAACATAAACTTTGTATATATGTAGCAACATAAACTTGGTATATATGTAGCAACATAAACTTTGTATATATATTAAATGTAACAAATATCCAGGCCCTGTGAGGAGACTATTTGCCGAATTTAAGGTCAATTGAGTTATTCGTCTTTAACTCGAATTTATTAATTTGCATAATTAATCACGAAGTGTGAATGCCAATGTGCTCATCGAAGAATTTATGGAGTCTAGGGCCGCCATGGATTGCCCAAGCTGTTGTGTTACCCAGGACGGATATAATCTACATCCTCCATTGAGTATACCTAGTCGTTGTATATCCCAAGATGGATCTATTCTTGTATTTTAGTGGCTATACCTGCCATAACCAGGAGTGAACACGCTGCTTGCTTGCTTGCTTGCTTTCATGAGTGTTTGTACACATGGAAGGTGAGCACACACACCTTTAGTACGCTTCTGTTCATCCTAGAGTGCTTGTAGAGGGATATTATAAACAGTTTGGGCACTTTCAATACATTACCTTAAGTGTAGGAGAACAGAGACGTGTGTGTTAGATTCTGTCGACATGTTACTGATTTTCAGTTGATTGATTGTCACTGAGCAATCATTACTCGGAGCGAACTGAAGGACTGGGGCTACCCAAGGCTGTGTCAGAGTACACCAAGGAGAGTGAGACAATGTTTACATGGAGTGAATTAACCGAAGTTTATTAGAATAGAAGAAATACTTAATCAAGTTTCTTTGTCTTCCTTATACTCCCAGCACCTCATCTCCTGAGCATCTTCCTCACTTATACTCCCAGCACCTCATCTCCTGAGCATCTTCCTCACTTATACTCCCAGCACCTCATCTCCTGAACATCTTCCTCACTTGTACTCCCAGCACCTCATCTCCTGAGTATCTTCCTCACTTGTACTCCCAGCACCTCATCTCCTGAGCATCTTCCTCACTTGTACTCCCAGCACCTCATCTCCTGAGCATCTTCCTCACTTATACTCCCAGCACCTCATCTCCTGAGCATCTTCCTCACTTATACTCCCAGCACCTCATCTCCTGAATATCTTCCTCACTTGTACTCCCAGCACCTCATCTCCTGAGCATCTTCCTCACTTGTACTCCCAGCACCTCATCTCCTGAGTATCTTCCTCACTTGTACTCCCAGCACCTCATCTCCTGAATATCTTCCTCACTTGTACTCCCAGCACCTCATCTCCTGAGCATCTTCCTCACTGGTACTCCCAGCACCTCATCTCCTGAGTATCTTCCTCACTTATACTCCCAGCACTTCACCACTTCATCTTGAGTGGGAGGTGCTCACCACTCAAGTAGCACCACCTACTCTACTTCAGTCTGTTGCTCTCGGCCAGCAGTCACCTGGTCATATATTTCTCTCCTGAAGTTCCTCACTTTTCCAGATTTAAGAGTCCAGTAAATTAAGCGGCGGTGATTCTGAGTCGATCGGCAATTAACATGAATGTGAGCGTAATGAGAGTCACGTTATTAGGAGTTTGTACGGAGTGATGACTCGTAATTTAGTAATTATTATCGATGCTCATCCGTTCATAGTGAACTCCCGCGGGGGAATGAGGCTTAGCGTAGCTAAGCGGCTTTGCTAGCGAGCCCCTTTGTCCAGAGCTCTGGTACCCGACTGGACCAATCACAGGCAAGCACAGGTGCCCACTCCAATGCCGTACACAACTTGGTTTGGTCTGTGGCGTTATGAAATGTCCCGGTGGGTGAACTAGGGCAGTTGTTGACCTAACAGCAAGTGTGATGTTAACCCTCCTCGCCTGAGAGCAATGCAATTCACTCTTGATTCCTCGCTTTGCGTCATGACCTTGGAACACTGAGCCTCTAGTGAAGACATGTTCAAATAGCTCTGCTTGATCGGGGACGAGGCATGCACCGAGGCATGCATAAGGCATTGCCTTGCAACGGCACTGGTCTTCCTATCTTGAGGTTATCTTGAGATGATTTCGGGGCTTTAGTGTCCCCGCGGCCCGGTCCTCGACCAGGCCTCCACCCCCCAGGAAGCAGTCCGTGACAGCTCACTAACACCCAGGTACCTATTTACTGCTAGGTAACAGGGGCATAGGATGAAAGAAACTCTGCCCATTGTTTCTCGCCGGCGCCCGGGATCGAACCCGGGACCACAGGATCACAAGTCCAGCGTGCTGTCCGCTCGGCCGACCGGCTCCCAGAGATCTAGAGATTCCTAGCCATAAATCTCTCCACAGATACCCGACAAGGCAGACCTTGGTCTCGGACTCTCGTCGACTCTCAACCACACCAACTCTTCATTTTAATTAGTGCCTCCTTTCAACAGTCATTCCAACCAAACGTCCTTCAATATGCGTTCTTACTTACGTAAGATGACCTCTACGGCCTTCCGGGCAAGACGCGCTCATTCACCCCTTTTCTGGTCATATTTTAAACTACTTCTCTCCCAGTTGTAATGATGTGGTGAGTCATTAGAGTTAATGGTTTATCCCCTCCATCTCACCCTTCTAACGCAATGGCAGCTAATTAGAAACTACTTGAGATGAAAAAAACAGTGATTCCCCTTCTATCGAAGGGGAAGTTGTTCTCTCTCTCTCTCTCTCTCTCTCTCTCTCTCTCTCTCTCTCTCTCTCTCTCTCTCTCTCTCTCTCTCTCTCTCTCTCTCTCTCTCTCTCTCTCTCTCTCTCTCTCTCTCTCTCTCTCTCTCTCTCTCTCTCTCTCTCTCTCTCTCTCTCTCTCTCTCTCTCTCTCTCTCTCTCTCTCTCTCTCTCTCTCTCTCTCTCTCTCTCTCTCTCTCTCTCTCTCTCTCTCTCTCTCTCTCTCTCTCTCTCTCTCTCTCTCTCTCTCTCTCTCTCTCTCTCTCTCTCTCTCTCGCTCTCGTACAATGACTACACTCGTGTCAGGTGAATATCGGCACAGATAACATTTGTTACGTAAAATGCTTTCCTAATGTCGTGTTTAAGATTTCTAAAGGAATAATATGTTTGTGTTTTATGATTACTTAAGACGCTCACACATCCTCCAACGGTCGTATTGGAATAAGAAAGTTAAGTTTGCTTACACCCACTGGACCCTTTGTCACAGTGGGTTGTGACGTCACAGTGGGTTGTGACGTCACAGTGGGTTGTGACGTCACAGTGGGTTGTGACGTCACAGTGGGTTGTGACGTCACAGTGGGTTGTGACGTCACAGTGGGTTGTGACGTCACAGTGGGTTGTGACGTCACAGTGGGTTGCGACGTCACAGTGGGTTGCGACGTCACAGTGGGTTGCGACGTCACAGTGGGTTGTGACGTCACAGTGGGTTGTGACGTCACAGTGGGTTGTGACGTCACAGTGGGTTGCGACGTCACAGTGGGTTGCGACGTCACAGTGGGTTGCGACGTCACAGTGGGTTGCGACGTCACAGTGGGTTGTGACGTCACAGTGGGTTGTGACGTCACAGTGGGTTGTGACGTCACAGTGGGTTGCGACGTCACAGGCGCTGTCCCATCATTATTTACGACGCCATTATGGTTGACGTGTCCCAAATATGTGATGTCCACAATACAGGCAACAACAAGCCAATTATCTTGTCAAATTCCGTTATTAGGTTTCGTAACAGCTGAAAATCGTATCGAGTGATCGTTATTTGGAGAACAAATTCAGTGTCCAGTGTGATGTAGGACGGTACACTGAGAGCTGTGTTCAGTGATGTAGGACGGTACACTGAGAGCTGTGTTCAGTGTGATGTAGGACGGTACACTGAGAGCTGTGTTCAGTGTGATGTAGGACGGTACACTGAGAGCCGTGTCCAGTGTGATGTAGGACGGTACACTGAGAGCTGTGTCCAGTGTGATGTAGGACGGTACACTGAGAGCTGTGTTCAGTGTGATGTAGGACGGTACACTGAGAGCCGTGTCCAGTGTGATGTAGGACGGTACACTGAGAGCTGTGTCCAGTGTGATGTAGGACGGTACACTGAGAGCCGTGTCCAGTGTGATGTAGGACGGTACACTGAGAGCTGTGTTCAGTGTGATGTAGGACGGTACACTGAGAGCTGTGTCCAGTGTGATGTTGGACGGTACACTGAGAGCCGTGTCCAGTGTGATGTTGGACGGTACACTGAGAGCCGTGTTCAGTGTGATGTAGGACGGTACACTGAGAGCCGTGTCCAGTGTGATGTTGGACGCTACACTGAGAGCCGTGTTCAGTGTGATGTTGGACGGTACACTGAGAGCCGTGTCCAGTGTGATGTAGGACGCTACACTGAGAGCCGTGTCCAGTGTGATGTTGGACGCTACACTGAGAGCCGTGTTCAGTGTGATGTTGGACGGTACACTGAGAGCCGTGTTCAGTGTGATGTTGGACGCTACACTGAGAGCCGTGTCCAGTGTGATGTTGGACGGTACACTGAGAGCCGTGTTCAGTGTGATGTTGGACGCTACACTGAGAGCCGTGTTCAGTGTGATGTTGGACGCTACACTGAGAGCCGTGTCCAGTGTGATGTTGGACGCTACACCGAGAGCCGTGTCCAGTGTGATGTTGGACGGTACACTGAGAGCCGTGTTCAGTGTGATGTTGGACGGTACACTGAGAGCTGTGTCCAGTGTGATGTAGGACGCTACACTGAGCCGTGTCCAGTGTGATGTAGGACGTTACACTGAGAGCCGTGTTCAGTGTGATGTTGGACGGTACACTGAGAGCCGTGTCCAGTGTGATGTTGGACGCTACACTGAGAGCTGTGTCCAGTGTGATGTAGGACGCTACACTGAGAGCCGTGTTCAGTGTGATGTAGGACGCTACACTGAGAGCCGTGTCCAAGTGTGATGTAGGACGGTACACTGAGAGCTGTGTCCAGTGTGATGTAGGACGGTACACTGAGAGCCGTGTCCAGTGTGATGTTGGACGCTACACTGAGAGCCGTGTCCAAGTGTGATGTAGGACGGTACACTGAGAGCTGTGTCCAGTGTGATGTAGGACGGTACACTGAGAGCTGTGTCCAGTGTGATGTAGGACGGTACACTGAGAGCCGTGTTCAGTGTGATGTTGGACGCTACACTGAGAGCCGTGTCCAGTGTGATGTTGGACGCTACACTGAGAGCTGTGTCCAGTGTGATGTAGGACGCTACACTGAGAGCTGACTCCAGCGTCATATACATCACTATAATATAGTGGAAGCAAAGCTGTTATACTTCAGTCAATATAAGTATAGGAGACCTTCAATATTTTGCAATATATCTGCGTCGGTTTTATGACGCATGATCAACGGTTGTAATATGCGGGTTGTTTCTGTACTGCAGCGTTGTTGGAACTAAACCAAAGTTGCAAGTACCGCAAGGTTGTAAGTACTGCAAAGTTGTAAGTACTGCAAGGTTGTAAGTACTGCAAAGTTGTAAGTACCGCAAGGTTGTAAGTACTGCAAAGTTGTAAGTGGAGCAAAGTTGTAAGTCGAGCAGAGTTGTAAGTCGAGCAGAGTTGTAAGTCGAGCAGAGTTGTAAGTCGAGCAGAGTTGTAAGTCGAGCAGAGTTGTAAGTCGAGCAGAGTTGTAAGTCGAGCAGAGTTGTAAGTCGAGCAGAGTTGTAAGTCGAGCAGAGTTGTAAGTCGAGCAGAGTTGTAAGTCGAGCAGAGTTGTAAGTCGAGCAGAGTTGTAAGTCGAGCAGAGTTGTAAGTCGAGCAGAGTTGTAAGTCGAGCAGAGTTGTAAGTCGAGCAGAGTTGTAAGTCGAGCAGAGTTGTAAGTCGAGCAGAGTTGTAAGTCGAGCAGAGTTGTAAGTCGAGCAGAGTTGTAAGTCGAGCAGAGTTGTAAGTCGAGCAGAGTTGTAAGTCGAGCAGAGTTGTAAGTCGAGCAGAGTTGTAAGTCGAGCAGAGTTGTAAGTCGAGCAGAGTTGTAAGTCGAGCAGAGTTGTAAGTCGAGCAGAGTTGTAAGTCGAGCAGAGTTGTAAGTCGAGCAGAGTTGTAAGTCGAGCAGAGTTGTAAGTCGAGCAGAGTTGTAAGTCGAGCAGAGTTGTAAGTCGAGCAGAGTTGTAAGTCGAGCAGAGTTGTAAGTCGAGCAGAGTTGTAAGTCGAGCAGAGTTGTAAGTCGAGCAGAGTTGTAAGTCGAGCAGAGTTGTAAGTCGAGCAGAGTTGTAAGTCGAGCAGAGTTGTAAGTCGAGCAGAGTTGTAAGTCGAGCAGAGTTGTAAGTCGAGCAGAGTTGTAAGTCGAGCAGAGTTGTAAGTCGAGCAGAGTTGTAAGTCGAGCAGAGTTGTAAGTCGAGCAGAGTTGTAAGTCGAGCAGAGTTGTAAGTCGAGCAGAGTTGTAAGTCGAGCAGAGTTGTAAGTCGAGCAGAGTTGTAAGTCGAGCAGAGTTGTAAGTCGAGCAGAGTTGTAAGTCGAGCAGAGTTGTAAGTCGAGCAGAGTTGTAAGTCGAGCAGAGTTGTAAGTCGAGCAGAGTTGTAAGTCGAGCAGAGTTGTAAGTCGAGCAGAGTTGTAAGTCGAGCAGAGTTGTAAGTCGAGCAGAGTTGTAAGTCGAGCAGAGTTGTAAGTCGAGCAGAGTTGTAAGTCGAGCAGAGTTGTAAGTCGAGCAGAGTTGTAAGTCGAGCAGAGTTGTAAGTCGAGCAGAGTTGTAAGTCGAGCAGAGTTGTAAGTCGAGCAGAGTTGTAAGTCGAGCAGAGTTGTAAGTCGAGCAGAGTTGTAAGCCGAGCAGAGTTGTAAGCCGAGCAGAGTTGTAAGCGGAGCAGAGTTGTAAGCGGAGCAGAGTTGTAAGCGGAGCAGAGTTGTAAGCGGAGCAAAGTTGTAAGCGGAGCAAAGTTGTAAGTCGAGCAAAGTTGTAAGTCGAGCAAAGTTGTAAGTCGAGCAAAGTTGTAAGTCGAGCAAAGTTGTAAGCCGAGCAAAGTTGTAAGTCGAGCCAAATAATAAGAAGAACTAAAGGCTAAGCACAACAAAGCTCTTGCAGCAGTTGCTGACATTTCCTATAAGTTTTCGAGAAGTTGCTGATCCATTTCCTGTTCTTTCACCTCAATGTCTTAAGTTCCCGTAAAGTTGCTGACACTTCCCTACTGTCTCACGACAGTGGCTGAGACTTACCTCAAGTGTTCCCTACAGTTAAGGAAGATGTGAGGTGGACCGTGAACCAGAATAAGGAGACTAACCGCTCTCTAAACCCCCCATCTTCATTCCTGGAACCCCATCCGCCTTCCAGTGGTCAGGGAGGGAGGTGGTGTCTGGAAGCATGTGGGGGGGGGTCTGGAAGTTTGTGGGGGGTCTGGAAGCTTGTGGGGGGGGGGTCTGGAAGATTGTCGGGGGGGGGGGGGGGTCTGGAAGCTTGTGGGGGGGGGGTCTGGAAGCTTGTGGGGGGTCTGGAAGCTTGTGGAGGGAGGTCTGGAAGCTTGTGGGGGGAGGTCTGGAAGCTTGTGGAGGGGGGGTCTGGAAGCTTGTGGGGGGGGGGGTCTGGAAGCTTGTGGGGGGGGTCTGGAAGCTTGTGGGGGGGTCTGGAAGCTTGTGGGGGGGGGGGGTCTGGAAGCTTGTGGGGGGTCTGGAAGCTTGTGGGGGGGGTCTGGAAGCTTGTGGGGGGGGGTCTGGAAGCTTGTGGGGGGGTCTGGAAGCTTGTGGGGGGGTCTGGAAGCTTGTGGGGGGGTCTGGAAGCTTATGGGGGTCTGGAAGCTTGTGGGGGGAGGTCTGGAAGCTTGTGGAGGGGGGGTCTGGAAGCTTGTGGGGGAGTTTGGAAGCTTGTGGGGGGGGTCTGGAAGCTTGTGGGGGGAGGTCTGGAAGCTTGTGGGGGGTCTGGAAGCTTGTGGGAGGGTCTGGAAGCTTGTGGGGGGTCTGGGAGCTTGTGGGGGGGGTCTGGAAGCTTGTGTGGGGGGGGTCTGGAAGAGTGTGGCGGGGGGGGTCTGGAAAGTACAGCGGTTATGGGAGGAGTTCTTCAGGAAGCGGGTTCACTTCATCTGGGCTGCATCGTGTCACTGTTGATGATTTGCATCATTGTCTAATTTGTGTGCAGAGTTTGTCAACAGTGATCGTTGAAGGGACTGTGATGAGGCCCATCGTCAGGTTAAGCATTATACCCTAAGCATTAAAGCTGATAACATTGAGATAAAAATGGAGAGGAAATTGAGATAGATGTCTTCTGCTGATAATGTACTTATTGTTGATAATATTTAAATATAAATATTATGCTTATTGCTGTATAATATTGCGTGGAAAAAAAATATTTTCCACAGTGTCACACTGGCGAAAACTCTGACTTTGGCTCTGTCATTCTCCTGTGTGAACTCAGCGCAGTTTCCTCTCCCGTCCCCGTTCCATCACCTTCAAATCATGAAAGATGTCTTCTATAAAATCTCTGACTCGCAATAAAATGAAAATAAATTGGCTGCTATGGTCTAAGATTAGGGTATGAAAACTGAATTATGACATATAGAGGTAAAGTCAATCCTTGGCCTGTGAACTGGTCTTGGAAACTCAAACATAATGCTAAGACTAAGTGAGTTGCGGGAGTCGCTCTGAGGCGCGGAGGGATAGGGATAGTCAGTGGGTTGGGGGCCCAAGAGTAAAAGCTTGACTTTGTGAAGGAAGACATGTTGTACAACATATCTTGCTGAAAGCACATAGTGTAAGCGTGTGTAAGGGGCCCAGAGGCTGAGGACCGGTGTACAAGACCTCCTCCATGGAAATGGATGACCAGAAGTCCAAGTTGTAGTCGATTCTGCGAGAACTGTAAGGGAAGTGTTTAGGTGTAGGTGGAAGGTGGAAGTTTTTATGCAAGGATATGCCAGCGTGGGCCCCTAAGCCTATTGCTGGCCCTCTGTTTCTCATTTCTGCCAAACTTAGGTGGTTGAGTCAAGACTTATGACTCGCATGTTTATATTCAGATTGTGTCCAATGTTTTTAACAATTCGTGTGATCTTTTATATCTCAATTGTAATCTTATTTGGATTGTAACGCTGTACTGCGTTAGATTAATTTAATTCTAAGCTTTAGTTCAAATGTGTATATTCAAGTCTGATGCAATGTAAGTGCACTTCTGCTTTTCTACTGCTCCCTTTCACCAAAACAAGTGCTTCGTAGTTGGTTGTATTCTTGTAGTAACCTTCAGATCCTGACATTGCAGCTGCTGTGTTGAGGTCACTGTACATCTTCCGCATTACTCTCTCAGATTATTTTCTTAATCCATGCTTGACTCTCTGGGATGATAATGTATACATTTCTCCTCTTAGTTGCAAATTTTGAAGCTTCATCTGCAATGTCATTCCCTGGTATTCCCATTTCAATGTCAATGTCATTCCAACATGACTTGGCATCCAGTTAATAAATATCCGATGACCTGGATCTTATCTTGAGTTATCTTGAGATGATTTCAGGGCTTTTAGTGTCCCCGCGGCCCGGTCCTCGACCAGGCCTCCACCCCCAGGAAGCAGCCCGTGACAGCTGACTAACACCCAGGTACCTATTTACTGCTAGGTAACAGGAGTATAGGGTGAAAGAAACTCTGTCCATTGTTTCTCGCCGGTGCCTGGGATCGAACCCAGGTCCACAGGATCACAAGTCCAGCGTGCTGTCCGCTCGGCCGACCGGCTCCCCAATGTTTGGGTGTTTGGGTTAATACTCTGACATTTGTGGTCAGATGGATGTTGTCACGTAAGTGTTATTGTTCCAAGGTTGCAGTGACGGTTCTCGAATGTGTGTATAATATGTTCTCGCCGTTCAGCAAGAACATGTTCCAGAGCTTTTTGAATGACTAGCATCTCTGTAAAGTATAGCACCTGTTAGTCTCCAAATAACTTAATTTTCCTACCATACCTGTAGCTCTAGCTTTCAGTCTACTGATCTGTCTGTGAAGGATGTGAAGCTGTCAGATACCAAGTTTGCGTCTATATTCATCTATGCAATGCCGCGTATCAGATGGGAGTTAGTCTGACATTTTTTTCCTTGAATCTTAAAGTCTGGTGACAACGAATCCCAAGGTGCTTGCATAACGAAGTCTGCATGCATTTGGTCGACACCTCTCTCATATATAGGGTAATAGGTGAATGTGTGATCATTTAAGGATGAAGGAAGTAGGTGAATGGGTGCTCATCAAGGTAATGGATTACCTGGAGTCGGGGAGCTTGAGCTACCCATGGTCAATAGAAGGATATTTGCATAATAATGGAGGCTGCAGCAGGTGGGAATCATGAATCTTCTCAGTTAATGGACTAATTTTCCTACCCATCAGTGTCCTAGGAGAGTCCTTGGAGTTAAACATGTTAAAAATAGTGTAGACTTCAATTCTCTTACTGGTCAGCTATTGCATTACCGAAATGTATATCACTTGGGACGTCAGACTGTCACATCCACTCTGCAAGTGACAGTCTATCTGGTCTTGTATAATTTTCTTCCCATGAAGTAATTGTTTGGTCAACTGTCTTTACCACTGGGCCGAGGCAAATCCGTTCTCCTAGTAGAACGTCGCATTTTGACGTATACTCTACCTAAAGACAAAACATTGTCGTACTAGAAAATGGTAGCGGCTCGCAATAATACAAAAAGTCAACTGTCAGGTGGTCCATCACGACATATTGGAACTTGTGACCAAACACTATAAGTTCTTCCATTCCCGGAGGCCGGGCTGCAGTAACAACATGCACTCTGGCCATGCAAGTTGCACTCTGGCCATGCAAGTTGCACTCTGGCCAGGCAAGTTGCACTCTGGCCAGGCAAGTTGCACTCTGGCCAGGCAAGTTGCACTCTGGCCATGCAAGTTGCACTCTGGCCATGCAAGTTGCACTCTGGCCTCACATTTACTCAAACCAGATATTATCCACGGATGTAAATATAACTAGTCACTCTATAAGGCTCAAGAGAACATAATAATACTAAAAACTTATAACACAATCGTACCTGATTACTTAATATGAACTATAAATCATCCATTTTCACCATGAAAAATAAAACATTCACTCAAAACGTTTAAGACGTTCTCAGGACAGGTATATATATATTCATACGCGTCATCACAAGATAAATAGTTTTCTCACTCTTATAATTAGTTACATAGATAAATCACACTGATATACATCGCGTTAGTGTGACTTATCTCTGTGTAATTGTTGTTGAGGCCGTGCCCTGCTGTACCCTCCCCGGGGGACTGGGGGGTGATACCCACCCCAGGGGGGCTGGGGGGGGGTAATACCCACCCCAGGGGGGCTGGGGGGGTAATACCCACCCCCGGGGGGCTGGGGGGGTAATACCCACCCCAGGGGGGCTGGGGGTAATACCCACCCCAGGAGGGCTGGGGGGGTAATACCCACCCCAGGGGGGCTGGGGGGAGGGTAATACCCACCCCAGGGGGGCTGGGGGGTAATACCCACCCCAGGGGGGCTGGGGGGTAATACCCACCCCAGGGGGGCTGGAGGGGGGTAATACCCACCCCAGGGGGGCTGGGGGGGTAATACCCACCCCAGGGGGGCTGGGGGGGTAATACCCACCCCAGGGGGGGCTGGGGGGGTAATACCCACCCCCGGGTGGCTGGGGGGGTAATACCCACCCCAGGGGGGGCTGGGGGGGTAATACCCACCCCAGGGGGGCTGGGGGGAGGGTAATACCCACCCCAGGGGGGCTGGGGGGTAATACCCACCCCAGGGGGGCTGGGGGGTAATACCCACCCCAGGGGGGCTGGAGGGGGGTAATACCCACCCCAGGGGGGCTGGGGGGGTAATACCCACCCCAGGGGGGCTGGGGGGGTAATACCCACCCCAGGGGGGGCTGGGGGGGTAATACCCACCCCCGGGTGGCTGGGGGGGTAATACCCACCCCAGGGGGGGCTGGGGGGGTGATACCCACCCCTGGGGGGCTGGGGGGGGGGTGATACCCACCCCAGGGTGACTGGGGCTTCAAGGAGAATCATCAGGAGAGTCCACACTTCCTGCTGATTCAGTCGAATCCCAGGTTATATATGCCGGGTCAGGGTTGTACAGAGGTAGAGGTTGCAGCTGGCAGTATGACGGTCGCTGGTTCGAGGCATCTCAGAGCTGCAGTGGATTTTCACTGTGTTGAGTGTTCAAGACTTAAGTTACCATATAACCTTGCGGTGTTCCAGAACTCAACGTGGAATCATCGAGTGAAATATCCAATACTTTTCGATATCGGAAAAATTCCTCTTGCCGTGAGGCGCCTCTTCCCCGGCTCGTATATATTTCTTCCCTACAGAAACCTAAAGGCTCGCTAGTTCCTTAAAGCTCTTGGGCTCTGGGAAGATTAAGATTTCGATGAAATTTCTCTGGCCTTGAGTCTAATCGCTTCCTGTACTGGGTTCTTCACGGCTGGACCAAATACAACATGTTCTCTGCCTACATTTTATATCAGCGATGCTAACGCAGTTTGGCCCCTTTTCCAATATCCGGCTCTCGGGCCCTTCTCCTCGCAGCACAATGTTAGTTAATTTTATATTTACTGGCTTATTTATTTATATAGTATCTTGCCTAATTGGAGTAATGTATTTAGCTCTTATATAGTGAGTGATGCTCGTATTTACTGCCATATAGGACTCTGGGGCACCATAGTGTGACTGTGTACTCTGTAGCTCCATAGTGTGACTGTGTACTCTGGGGCACCATAGTGTGACTCAGTAGTACTCTGGGGCACCATAGTGTGATTCAGTAGTACTCTGTAGCACCATAGCGTGACTCAGTAGTCCCATAGTGGGACTCAGTAGTCCCATAGCATGACTCAGTAGTACTCTGGAGCACCATAGCATGACTCAGTAGTACTCTGGAGCACCATAGCATGACTCAGTAGTACTCTGGAGCACCATAGCATAACTCAGTAGTACTCTGTAGCACCATAGCGTGACTGTGTACTCTGGAGCACCATAGCGTGACTCGGTAGTACTCTGTAGCACCATAGCGTGACTCGGTAGTACTCTGGAGCACCATAGCGTGACTCGGTAGTACTCTGGAGCACCATAGCGTGACTCGGTAGTACTCTGGAGCACCATAGCGTGACTCGGTAGTACTCTGGAGTCCCAGAAGTACTCACCACCGTCGCCACAGACAGCAACAGCGGGCGCCTGGCCCCGGAGCGGACCGCCTGGCGCTCACTTACTGATGTAGCGATCACAGTGAAATTAAATTACTCTCCAGGAATCCATCTTCTTCCCCCTCTCCTACTGCCTCGTTCATTTTTTTCCTCTTCTTCCCCGGTTCTATTTTCAATCTTCTTACCAACTCTTCTTTCACGTTTTTTTTCTATTCTCCACGTTCCTCTTTCCTTCTTTTACTGCTCCTTCCACACATCTGTTCATTTGTCATCCGTCTGTGTTCGTCTTCATCCTAATTCATCTATTAGTTTGGGTAGACTCTGCCAGACGGGAGTCTGTCTACCACTGAGATTGTTGGCTGGACGGGAGTCCGTCTACCACTGAGATTGTTGGCTGGACGGGAGTCTGTCTACCACTGAGATTGTTGGCTGGACTGGAGTCCGTCTACCACTGAGATTGTTGGCTGGACTGGAGTCCGTCTACCACTGAGATTGTTGGCTGGACTGGAGTCCGTCTACCACTGAGATTGTTGGCTGGACTGGAGTCTGTCTACTACTGAGATTGTTGGCTGGACTGGAGTCCGTCTACCACTGAGATTGTTGGCTGGACTGGAGTCCGTCTACCACTGAGATTGTTGGCTGGACTGGAGTCCGTCTACCACTGAGATTGTTGGCTGGACTGGAGTCCGTCTACCACTGAGATTGTTGGCTGGACTGGAGTCTGTCTACTACTGAGATTGTTGGCTGGACTGGAGTCCGTCTACCACTGAGATTGTTGGCTGGACGGGAGTCCGTCTACCACTGAGATTGTTGGCTGGACGGGAGTCCGTCTACCACTGAGATTGTTGGCTGGAATACACACAACATCACGTAAATACAAAGCTGCTATCCTCAATTGCAGCATCGGACAAGTATTACGATCCCAGGTGGTGGGTACCTCTCTTGGGTCGACCTTTGCAGTATCTATCAAGTTATCTTGCTTGAACTTTTCACTCTCAAACTGCCTCTTTTCTTCCCTCTATATTATTTATATATATTTTTATCTCTTCTTTAATCTCTCCTCTTGTTCTGCTCGTTTTTCCCTCTCCTTTTCTCCATTTCGTTATTTTTCACGTCATTGTATTCTCTTTTTTTGTCTCCCATTACTTGCATCCCTTCCTTTATTTGCATATCTCTCAAGTTACTTTTTGTAATGCCTGGGTTCTCACAGAACCTGCAAGTGTTCCTTGCACTTGCAACAGCCCACTTTGAATCACCCACAATGCAAGAGCCCACTTTGAATCACCCACAATGCAACAGCCCACTTTGAATCACCCACAATGCAACAGCCCACTTTGAATCACCCACAATGCAACAGCCACTTTGAATCACCCACAATGCAACAGCACACTTTGAATCACCCACAATGCAACAGCCCACTGTGAATCACCCACAATGCAACAGCCCACTGTGAATCACCCACAATGCAACAGTCCACTTTGAATCACCCACAATGCAACAGCCACTTTGAATCACCCACAATGCAACAGCACACTTTGAATCACCCACAATGCAACAGCCACTTTGAATCACCCACAATGCAACAGCCCACTTTGAATCACCCACAATGCAACAGCACACTTTGAATCACCCACAATGCAACAGCACACTTTGAATCACCCACAATGCAACAGCCACTTTGAATCACCCACAATGCAACAGTCCACTTTGAATCACCCACAATGCAACAGTCCACTTTGAATCACCCACAATGCAACAGCACACTTTGAATTACGTAGTCATGTTGTGATTCGTGTTTTGATTCGTGTCGTAGTGACACGCCAGTGGCCGGGATAACAACACGACGTAATGATATCGTTGATATCATTATAATGATATCTCCTCTACAATATCGTTGTCTTGTGATGGTCGTCGTGCCACGCTCCAGGGCTTACAACGCCAAGGTGGTTCATTCGTCGAATATTATTTAATGCGAGGATGTGAAGCAGGTGTGTGGTCTTGAGGTGGTGTCAAGGATCATTAAGTGAACCAGGGAGTCATGTGTGAAAGTAGTATGGGGGGGGGAAGAGTTTGATTAAAAGCGTAACTAAAAGTAGTTTATTGAAGTAAATTAACATTATTCCACACGGTTCCTTTACGTTAATAGAGCACATTACTGCCACAACCGCTAAACGATCACACACATTAGGACGGACTTTGTGAGTCATGAGAACTTGGTCTTTGTAACTTGCAATAGGCAATACAATGATTGAAACTGGATACTCATACTAACTCTCCTTAGCACTGGTAAAGCGAGGAAATATTGTGAGTGTACAACTGTACACCTTAACAACACTGTCACACAACTAGGGCAGTGATGCACAGTTATAATATCTCTGGACGTGGATTATCATCAAAGCACACAACAGTAATATTGAAGTAATTTGAAACGATTCTTCGCGGCGGGGATCGTATTCCAGGGACCTGCCCGAAACGCTAAGCGTACTAGTGGCTCTACAAGAATGTAACAACTCTTGTATATATCTCAAAAAAAAAAAAAAAAAAAAATATAACAATAATGGATGAATGAGAATGCATAATAACAAGTGTACACACTGTAATCACTGTTACAACCGGGCCGCGGGGACGCTGAGCCCCGGAAGCACTTCAAGGTAACCTCAAGGTAAGGTAAGGTTGTACAACTTGACCACTGACCATGTACTTAGTATGAATAAATTACACTTGTAAATCAAGTGTAAATCACACTTTCGTCCAATGTCAACTATATACTTAACACACAAGCACTATAACACTCGGGTCACAAATGATGCATTTACATCGTTGTGGTTCGAACAAAATTCGTCAATGAAGCACTTGTTCCGGATACGTTCGAACGTCAGCAGTTGTGAGTCGTGTGTAAACCGTTTTTCATTCATAAACAGGGGGTTTGGCGGGTGCATGGAATCACTTTTGGATCTTTGTTTGGAGGACGGGCTGCATTTGAGGCGTTGTGGTTCGAACAAAATTCGTCAGTGAAGCACTTGTTCCGGAAATGTTCGAACGAAATCAGTTGAGTCGTGTATAAACCGGTTTTCATTCATAAACAAGGGGTTTGACGGGTGGATGGAATGGACTTTGTCCATTGTTTGAGGACTGGCTGTCTGTGGAGCTTCCCTGGTCTTTGGGTTCTGTAGGGGGTGATTAAGAGTATATTATATGTGGGATATTTTTGTATATATCTGTTGACTTCTTATCAGTAGGTAAGATGGGGATTATTGTGTGGATCAGAACTGAATAAGTGTTTTCATGTAAAGTCGCAAGTTGTAACTCTTGTCGTGAAGTGAATTGTATTTTAATTACCGTTTGGGGACTTTCTCTAGGCTTCTGAGGAAGCCACTGTCTTAGGAACAGATCTCACCTACACTTTGTCTTGAATGAGTGTTACCTCAGCTTGACTTGGTGATTGATGAAGATTCAGCCACCAAAAAGGTGGCACGGGCATGAATAGCCCGTAAGTGGTGGCCCTTTTGAGCCATTACCAGTATCAATAGATGATACTGGAGATCTGTGGAGGTGCAATTGCACCCTGCGTGACGGGAGATGTCTCCCGGACCAAATGGTGACGAAATGGTGTGACTTGGTGTCGGACCAAGACCCATCAACCTTCAGAGCGGCTATTAACTCCTCTTCAAGAGGGAAGGGAGGGTATTGTCAGGGGAAAGCGTCAAGTCATTATCGCTATATAGCACTTGGAAGGGGTCAGGATAAGGATTTGGGATGGGACGAGATGGGGGGGGGGGGTAAGGAATGGTGCCCAACCACTTGGACGGTCGGGGAATTGAACGCCGACCTACATGAAGCGAGGCCGTCTCCTCCATCCAGCTTAAGTGGTTGGGCATAAGAGTTTTCAGACTTATCAGGAAATATACTGCAAATATTCTTTAGTGTTGAACATAGACCACAGGTCTAAACTATTTTCACTGTAAAAGTTGCATTTGCAGCGACAAGTTGTAAATACAGTACTTATCGGTGTATTTATCCTTTGTGGCCCCGTCTAATGTCCTTCTTTGATTTATATCTTGAAGTCAAATGTTAGTGTCGACTTAGAATTTGACATTCACCACGTCACCCCCTCAAAAGAACCTCAATATCAAAAACAGTGAACTGTACAAGATAGACAATAATATTACATAGAGGAATGCCCGAAACGCTTTGCGTAATAGTGGCTTTAGGCATTGTATGTACTAGCTCTATAAGTCCACCAATCTTTGTAAAAATTTCTTGTATGTATGTACCTTACCTAAATAAACATTTATTTATTTATTTATTTTAGGGGGTTTATATAATGGGGCAACATTAGAGCCGTTGATAATTTACTGATCTACTTTAAAATATAATTTTTGCAGAAAATATTCCATGTTTCACTGTCAATAACGTATTGTATATTAACACTAATTAAAACCCCTGACACAGCACTGACAGCACTATAATGTTGTGTGTCAGCGTTAACAGGAATATCTGCAGCATTTGTATATAATAATTTCGGGCTTGTGTTCTGAAAAGCATACAAAATCCCTGACATAGTTTTTAACTAAATCGTTTATATGGTATGTAATCATATATATATATATATATATATATATATATATATATATATATATATATATATATATATATATATGTATGTATGTATATGTATGTATGTATATTTTGGTAGCAGTCTTTCTTGTAAACATATGTTGTTGAATATGAACGAAAGAGTAAGATTAATAATTCTAACACAAATCTTCTCACTTTTTCTTACGTTTTTCTTCACTGTCGTGGGTAATGGAAAAATTAACTCTTCAAAGTTAATTTTCTCATTTTTATTTATGATCTGATGCCTAAAAGCGTTTCGCAAGGACTTTTCACATTTTCAAAGGCAGGTTTTTACACACATCATTTCATGCTTATATTCGTTTTTGGGTGAGGTGATATGACAAATGTTTTTGGGTGAACTGACAAAAGACAGAACACGAAACAATGGGTATATTGTATATGTGCTACTTCAATATTGCGCTTGCTGCTTCTATGTTGGTTCGGGGTCTTGAAGTGGGTAGAATATAGTTAAGTGTTAATTGGTTGTTAATTGCTGGTGTTGACTTTTTGATGTGTTAGTGCCTCGCTGATGTCGAGTCTCCTGCTATCGCTGTATCTATCGATGATTTCTATGTTGTTTGTTAAGATTTCTCTGGTGATGGTCTGGTTGTGAGAATAGATTATATGTTCCTTGATGGAGCCCTGTTGTTTGTGCATTGTTAATCGCCTAGAAAGAGACGTTGTTGTCTTGCCTATATACTGAGATCTTTGGGGCTGACAGTCTCCAAGTGAGCATGTGAAGGCATAGACGACGTTGGTCTGGACGACGTTCAAGGCGTTCTGTTTGGTGTCTGGAGAATTTTTCATGAGTAGGTTGGCCGTTTTATTGTTTTTGTAGTTATTCTCTCAACTGTCAGTCAACTGGTGTACAGGTTCCTGAGCCTACTGGGCTCTATCATATCTACATTTGAGACTGTGTATGGTGTATGGAGTCAGCCTCCACCTTCATCTGTGTGTGCGCGCGCGTGTGTGAGAGAGATATATGTAGTGGAAAAAATAGAGGAACAATAGATTGGCTAGAAAGTCGGGGTCCAAGAGCTAATAGCTCGATTCTGCAGGCACAGATAGTAAATGCAAATAGTAAATACACCCTCACACACACACACACACACATTTGAACGAGCGAGAAATTTATGGAAAGCATGACACATGTGTCGTGTAGCGTGTGAATGTATCTCCTGAACGCCGGTGAGGGAGACACATGGCATCTGATACGTGCCATTGTAAGACACATGACTTTAACACCTAAGATGCAGCAGCAGAATCTTGTGTTAGACACAAACGTTTGTCTTGGGTTATGTCGCGTCTTGGCAATGGCTTCTCCTGGGTGTAGTTAACTGATAACCTTCTTTACTTTTGTAATGCTGATACGGCAGATATGGATTGTTGTAGATTTAGGCGACCCGGGGAATAACAGATGGAATGCATTAGGCAGTGATGTGGTGGAGGCTGACTCCATACACAGTTTCAAATGTAGATATAGAGCCAAGTAGGCTCAGGAATCTGTATACCAGTTGATTGACAGTTGAGAGGCGGGACCAGAGCCAGAGCTCAACCCCTGCAAGCACAACAAGGTGAGTACATAGAGACGTGACCAAAGAGTCGAAGCTCAACCCCCGCAAGCACAACTAGGCGAGTACAGACGAAAGACCTATCGAAATAGAAGTGACACCAGAGGAAGTAGAGAAGCAATTAGAGAAGTTAGACTTCATGAGGCAACAGTTGCTGACAAGACCTCAAAATGGATCCTAAAAGAGGCAGCGATATTGGGTGGATGACTTCCTATAGTCTTCAACCACTCACTTCAAACTTGGGAACTTCCTGACCTTTGGAAAGTGGCAAGTGTAATATTATATATAAAACAGGAGGAAGACATGAGCCACTGAGCTACAGACAGGTATTGCTAACAAGTATTCCCTGTGAGAGATTAGAGAGGTTGAGTAAGGGAAGGCTGGTGGAACATTTATAACCTGTATATGTTTCCAAGCTTGAACGTGGATTCAGGAAAGGACAATTCTGCTTCACCAACTTTTTAGAGCTCTATGACAAGATGACAACAAATCAAAAAAAGGTTTGAAAGGGCTGGGCATACTGCATTTTACTAGATTGCCAGAAAGGTTTGGAAACTGTTAGTCACAAGTGACTGCTATATTGAGAAACGAGGTGGTGTATTGGGAAGAGTGTTATAGCAAGTGGAGGAGTACCTTATAGGAAGAAGGCAAAGAGTTATAGTAAGTGGAGAGAGATGAGACTGACGGTGGGTAACGAGTGGAGAACTCAAGGGCCGGAACTAGAGCCCAACCTGTTTCTAATGTGAGTGGAGTTCCACAATGCCGTCCATCCTCGAGGATAATCACCAAAGAGAGGCAATCACCTGTAATCTTCAGTAATGGGGAAGACCAAATGTGATGGGTGACTTTGTGAAGCTCGAGCAGCTACATGAATGCTTATAACATAATGGTCTTTATGTATCCATTGAGGGATCTGATAAGGCAACCCGTTCTCGCAAATTCGTAAAGTCAATATTGACTTATTAACTACGTGCATAGGTGATATACTAAACATAATAGATACCCTTAAAAAGATTCATAGAAAACACCGACCTTACCTAACCTTGTTAGTATCTTAAGATAAGCATCTTATTGCTTCGTAATTACAATTATTACTTAACCTGTACCTATTATAGGTTAGGTAATAATTGTAATTACGAAGCAATAAGATGCTTATGTTAACATACTAAGTAGGTTAGGTAAGGTTGGTGTTTTCTATGAATCTTTTTAAGGGTATCTATTATGTTAAGTATGTCACCTATGCACATATTTAATAAGTCAATATTGACTTATTAAATTTGCGAGAACGGGTTGGATAAGGACATAAGAAAATGTTACCAATAGAAAAGCTTTAGGAAAGGCAGCCATCTTGGTAACTAGAGACTCGGGGTTTTCGACTCTGGCAGAAATGGGGAAATTACCAGACATGTTAACTGGGTGACATGTTAACTGGGTGACATGTTAACTGGGTGACATGTTAACTGGGTGACATGTTAACTGGGTGACATGTTAACTGGGTGACATGTTAACTGGGTGACATGTTAACTGGGTGACATGTTAACTGGGTGACATGTTAACTGGGTGACATGTTAACTGGGTGACATGTTAACTGGGTGACATGTTAACTGGGTGACATGTTAACTGGGTGACATGTTAACTGGGTGACATGTTAACTGGGTGACATGTTAACTGGGTGACATGTTAACTGGGTGACATGTTAACTGGGTGACATGTTAACTGGGTGACATGTTAACTGGGTGACATGTTAACTGGGTGACATGTTAACTGGGTGACATGTTAACTGGGTGACATGTTAACTGGGTGACATGTTAACTGGGTGACATGTTAACTGGGTGACATGTTAACTGGGTGACATGTTAACTGGGTGACATGTTAACTGGGTGACATGTTAACTGGGTGACATGTTAACTGGGTGACATGTTAACTGGGTGACATGTTAGATCACCCAGTTACGATCGATGAGGATCGGTGATGTTTCAGTGACGTCACAACCTACGTCACCAAGATGAGCCTATCACCAGCCATATGCATAGAAGATGGTAAAAATGCTTCTCCCTGATTGGCTGTTTGCCAGAAAACGTTATGTCCGGGCCACAGCCAGAAGCACGAGTAAGCAGAATTCTGGTATTAAGCGCTGAACAAGGCAGTTGGATGGTTGATTGTTTACTGTTAGGCCAAATAGATAATAGATCATCCCACAAAGCTCAAATATCAAGTTATACAAGAAGGTACTTATTACCAAATATAATATCCTCAGACACCCAGAATCACCGTCGTGAGATTATATATGCAACTATGTGATCCAGTGACTTAAGGGACACCACGAGGTGATGAGAGGAGGCGAAGATGGTGTCCTAAAGTGTGTCCACATGATCAAGGTTTATCTAAGTCATCACTGACATTAGAAGCGTAGAAGAGTTCCCGCCACCAGCGCACCATTTTGCAACGTTGCCACAGTGTTGCCCGCATGCGCATCACCATACTGGTTGTCAAGGGAATGAGACTTCATTTTTTTTGTTATTCATCTTTGTACTACTTCATGACCATCAAGACTGGGCTGCCCATCAACATGAGTTTTTTTTTTTTGAGATATATAGAAGAGTTGTTACATGGTTGTAGAGCCACTAGTACGCGTAGCGTTTCGGGCAGGTCCCTGGAATACGGTCCCCGCCGCGAAGAATCCTTGTTACAACCAAGTACACATTTTACTGTTGAGTTAAACAGAGGCTACAGTTAAGGATTTGCGCCCAGTCAATCCTCCTCCCCGGCCAGGATACGAACCCATGACAAAGCGCTCGCGGAACGCCAGGCGAGTGTCTTACCATTACACCACGGAGACTAAACCACTACACCACGGAGACTGTAAAATGGGCAAACTGCAAAACTGCAAAACGGGCAAAATAAGAGGTTGATGGGCAAACGTGCAAATCTGGGACCTGGCCCTCCAGTATCTTCCATGTGTATATAATAGTCGATACCTCTCTTGTCTCATTTCCAGAGAGTACATCTTGAGAGCTATGAGACGGTCCCGGTAGCTTAGGTAGTTTATCGTGTCTGTACATGTCCCCTTTATTCCCTCTATTTCACGAGGGAATTAGTTACTTTTTCACAAATTTGATGATAAGTCAATCATTGCATCAGAAGACTATCATATTCTCACGGTCAAAGACATTACCGGTTATACTATTCGAGTCCCGCTCGAGTAGTGTGGCCCAGATAACATATCCATTCTTCTAGTCGTTAATTAAGATTTTGATTAGCTTACACAAAACGTCACTCATAATTGATTTGATGACGTAGCTTGTAATAATGGTGAAGAAAAAGTGATATCGCCACACCTGATATATGTAAACTATCTAACAGAGAAAGTAAGCTCTTTCTAGTCAATGTTTGCTGATGATGCTAACTTGATAAGGCGTATCAAATCTGACAACTGCATTACATTACAAGATTAATAAGACAATCTCCACAAACTAAGAAACGGTTGCTAGACTTTAACCCTGACAAATGCAAGGTTATGAGGATAGGAATTGGAGCAAGACGACCTCAAACGCAGTAGAGGAGAAAGGGAAGGCAAGTTCCAACAACTGAAAAAGAGAATGAGTTAGAAATGGACATAAATCGACATCAAGTACCAGAGGCACTCACAAGAGCAGCGAGACGAGGGCAGCACATCTTGAGGTTATCTTGAGATGATTTCGGGGCTTTAGTGTCCCCGCGGCCCGGTCCTCGACCAGGCCTCCACCCCCAGGAAGCAGCCCGTGACAGCTGACTAACACCCAGGTACCTATTTTACTGCTAGGTAACAGGGGCATAGGGTGAAAGAAACTCTGCCCATTGTTTCTCGCCGGCGCCTGGGATCGAACCCAGGACCACAGAATCACAAATCCCGCATGCTGTCCGCTCGGCCGACCGGCTCCCCGACTTGCCACACTGGTGAACGTCCAGTTATAACTTACACAAGAATCCTTCCGAGAGCTGAATACATCCTCTGTGAGACCCATCATTATGCTGCCCGGAATGGACCCTCCCTTCCCCCCCCCCCTCACCTAAGGACACACAAAACAAAATTTGTCATTCAAAAATAAGTAGCAAAACCCATTCCTGAACTAGTAGGGACTAAGCTATAAAGACTGAGGGAACTGGACCTCACTAAACTGGAGGAGAGGAGTGGGATAAACATGATAACGATGTAGAAGATACTAAGAGAGGGAATGACAAAGTAGATATAGAAGCAATGTTCAAATTAAGGAACAGTGGAACGACAAGACAATAATTGCAAATTGTAAAATAAATGAACGACAGAGTCGTCAGAAAGAACTTTTTTAATCTCAGAGTCGTAAGTCAGTGGAATGGACTAGATGAGGAAACTGTCGAAGACAAGTCGATACATTGTTTTACTTGCGAATATAATAAGAAAACAAAGGAAATGAGTCACTGCATTGAAATAGTCGAAATGTAAGGCTTAAGAGGCTATTCTCAACCTGAAGCACAACTAGTTCAGTTCAACTAGGCGAGTACGCATCCGCAACATCATACTCAACATTGACAAAAGTCAGAACATCATTCAGGAACCTAGATAGAGAGAATTTCAGATCACTGTACACAACCTACGTGAGACCAGTTCCGGTGTATTCAGCCCCATCGTGGAGCCTCCACCTCTGTGCCTAGAAGACCAGGACACATGTCCCGGTAATTATATCTGGCCACAGACACATGCGCAGGCCACATATCCCACCCGCAAGACCCAGGCTCAAGCCCGGTCCACACAGGCCGGTCCACACAGGCCGGTCCACACAGGCCGGGCCACACAGGCCGGGCCACACAGGCCGTGACCACACAGGCCGTGACCACACAGGCCGGTCCACACAGGCCGGTCCACACAGGCCGGTCCACACAGGCCGGGCCACACAGGCCGTGACCACACAGGCCGTGACCACACAGGCCGTGACCACACAGGCCGTGACCACACAGGCCGTGACCACACAGGCCGTGACCACACAGGCCGGTCCACACAGGCCGGGCCACACAGGCCGTGACCACACAGGCCGGGCCACATAGCCCGGTCCACACAGGCCGGTCCACACAGGCCGGTCCACACAGGCCGGTCCACACACAGGCCGGTCCCCACACAGGCCGGTCCCCACACAGGCCGGTCCCCACACAGGCCGGTCCCCACACACAAGGCCGGTCCCCACACACAAGGCCGGTCCCCACACACAAGGCCGGTCCCCACACACAAGGCCGGTCCCCACACACAAGGCCGGTCCCCACACACAAGGCCGGTCCCCACACACAAGGCCGGTCCCCACACACAAGGCCGGTCCCCACACACAAGGCCGGTCCCCACACACAAGGCCGGTCCCCACACACAAGGCCGGTCCCCACACACAAGGCCGGTCCCCACACACAAGGCCGGTCCCCACACACAAGGCCGGTCCCCACACACAAGGCCGGTCCCCACACACAAGGCCGGTCCCCACACACAAGGCCGGTCCCCACACACAAGGCCGGTCCCCACACACAAGGCCGGTCCCCACACACAAGGCCGGTCCCCACACACAAGGCCGGTCCCCACACACAAGGCCGTCCCCACACACAAGGCCGGTCCCCACACACAAGGCCGGTCCCCACACACAAGGCCGGTCCCCACACACAAGGCCGGTCCCCACACACAAGGCCGGTCCCCACACACAAGGCCGGTCCCCACACACAAGGCCGGTCCCCACACACAAGGCCGGTCCCCAGACACAAGGCCGGTCCCCAGACACAAGGCCGGTCCCCACACACAAGGCCGGTCCCCACACACAAGGCCGGTCCCCACACAGGCCGTGACCACACAGGCCGGTCCACACAGGCCGGGCCCCACACAGGCCGGGCCACATCCCAGGCCCCCGGATTAAGGAGCTGACAGCGTGACACATCCTTCCCCACCACAAGGTTATGGGGGAGACTGAGAGGGAGCCAGAGCTCCGTCACTGTACCAGCTTCCCCAACTCCTTGAAAAGAACCATTCCCTGTGAGCCAACTAACCTAACCTTCACCACCACCTCTCCCCCCACCATCATCCCTTCACAACCATCACTCTCCACTACCATTACCCACATCACCATCACGCCACCTTCACCTCATTGTCAAAGAGATTGTACAGAATTTCTATGTGATCAGTGACCACTCACACCTAATTGGCCGAGAGTGTTAAGCGAGACTCCTTAAAACATTCAAGAAAATTTTGTATTTATCACCGACTAAATAAGAAAATATCAATAAATTAAAATACTAAGCAACAAAACATTCAAAACTAACCCACTATAATATAAATTAAGCTAATTTAAATTTAAATTTTGCCCCGAGGGGCGAGTTTATTGTGCAGCTAATATTGATCTAAGTGTTAAGGTCGTTGTTTATATAACTCTTAGGTAAGAGAAATTGAGCACACGTTACAGAAGGCTTTGTAACAATACATATTTATGTACATATATATATATATATACATAGACATTAACTGTAACAAAACGGTAACTATGTGTATTGATAATTAATGTTTAGGATATAATATTTCTTCAACCTATTGCCGTCAGTGTCCCAAACTAGAGGAGCCACTAACAGTACCTCTGGTACAAGGAACACAGTTGAGATGACACACACCAGTAACACAATACTCTGGTACAAGGAACACAGTACTCTGGTACAAGGAACACAGTACTCTGGTACAAGGGACACAGTAGGGATGACACGTACCAGTAACACAATACTCTGGTACAAGGGACACGGTAGGGATGACACGTACCAGTAACACAATACTCTGGTACAAGGAACACAGTTGAGATGACACGTACCAGTAACACAATACTCTGGTACAAGGGACACAGTAGGGATGACACCACCAGTAACACAATACTCTGGAACACTTACACCAATAGTAACACAATACTCTGGTACACTTACACCAATAGTAACACAATACTCTGGAACACTTACACCAATAGTAACACAATACCCTGGTACACTTACACCAATAGTAACACAATACTCTGGTACACTTACACCAATAGTAACACAATACCCTGGTACACTTACACCAATAGTAACACAATACCCTGGTACACTTACACCAATAGTAACACAATACCCTGGTACACTTACACCAATAGTAACACAATACCCTGGTACACTTACACCAATAGTAACACAATACTCTGGTACACTTACACCAATAGTAACACAATACCCTGGTACACTTACACCAATAGTAACACAATACCCTGGTACACTTACACCAATAGTAACACAATACCCTGGTACACTTACACCAATAGTAACACAATACCCTGGTACACTTACACCAATAGTAACACAATACCCTGGTACACTTACACCAATAGTAACACAATACCCTGGTACACTTACACCAATAGTAACACAATACTCTGGTACAAGGGACACGGTAGGGATGACACACACCAGTAACACAATACTCTGGTACACTTACACCACCAGTAACACAATACTCTGGTACACTTACACCACCAGTAACACAATACCCTGGAACACTTACACCACCAGTAACACAATACCCTGGAACACTTACACCACCAGTAACACAATACCCTGGTACACTTACACCACCAGTAACACAATACCCTGGTACACTTACACCACCAGTAACACAATACCCTGGTACACTTACACCACCAGTAACACAATACCCTGGTACACTTACACCACCAGTAACACAATACCCTGGAACACTTACACCACCAGTAACACAATACCCTGGTACACTTACACCACCAGTAACACAATACTCTGGTACACTTACACCACCAGTAACACAATACCCTGGTACACTTACACCACCAGTAACACAATACCCTGGTACACTTACACCACCAGTAACACAATACCCTGGTACACTTACACCACCAGTAACACAATACCCTGGAACACTTACACCACCAGTAACACAATACCCTGGAACACTTACACCAATAGTAACACAATACCCTGGTACACTTACACCACCAGTAACACAATACCCTGGTACACTTACACCACCAGTAACACAATACCCTGGAACACTTACACCACCAGTAACACAATACTCTGGTACAAGGAACACAGTAGGGATGACACGCACCAGTAACACAATACCCTGGAACACTTACACCAATAGTAACACAATACCCTGGTACACTTACACCACCAGTAACACAATACCCTGGTACACTTACACCACCAGTAACACAATACTCTGGTACACTTACACCACCAGTAACACAATACCCTGGTACACTTACACCACCAGTAACACAATACCCTGGTACACTTACACCACCAGTAACACAATACCCTGGTACACTTACACCACCAGTAACACAATACCCTGGTACACTTACACCACCAGTAACACAATACCCTGGTACACTTACACCACCAGTAACACAATACCCTGGTACACTTACACCACCAGTAACACAATACCCTGGTACACTTACACCACCAGTAACACAATACCCTGGTACACTTACACCACCAGTAACACAATACCCTGGTACACTTACACCACCAGTAACACAATACCCTGGTACACTTACACCACCAGTAACACAATACCCTGGTACACTTACACCACCAGTAACACAATACTCTGGTACACTTACACCACCAGTAACACAATACCCTGGTACACTTACACCACCAGTAACACAATACCCTGGAACACTTACACCACCAGTAACACAATACCCTGGAACACTTACACCACCAGTAACACAATACCCTGGAACACTTACACCACCAGTAACACAATACTCTGGTACACTTACACCACCAGTAACACAATACCCTGGAACACTTACACCACCAGTAACACAACACGCTGGAACACTTACACCAATAGTAACACAATACCCTGGTACACTTACACCACCAGTAACACAATACTCTGGTACACTTACACCACCAGTAACACAATACTCTGGAACACTTACACCAATAGTAACACAGGTGTCATAGTCACGTTGAGAGCAACACTCCACCCAACGCTGCTCACACACAATGCAAGCATTTAAAATGCATTTTTTTGTTTTTAATTTTTATTGAAATACTATCCAGTGTTTGTTTAAGTGCACTGCAACTTTGATGCAGTGTTGCATTTGATGGTAATTTTTTTTTTTGTTTTTTTTGTTTTTTTTGAGATATATAGAAGAGTTGTTATATGGTTGTAGAGCCACTAGTACGCGTAGCGTTTCGGGCAGGTCCCTGGAATACGATCCCCGCCGCGAAGAATCGTTGTTACAACCAAGTACACATTTTACTGTTGAGTTAAACAGTGGCTACAGTTAAGGATTTGCGTCCAGTAAATCCTCCCCGGCCAGGATACGAACCCATGACATAGCGCTCGCGGAACGCCAGGCGAGTGTCTTACCATTACACCACGGAGAAATTAAATTTTCTAGGTCACAGAGAAGATTCCTTCCTCCAAGACTTTTATTTCCATTATCTTATGTCGTTTACGTGAATTAGCTGAATTGTTTGTCTTGATTTTCTGTTCGTATACAAAGCCTAAAATACCAAATTATCATTCCTAACTGTCCTTCGCAAACTGTGTATAGTGAAGGGAGACTGTGTACGGTGAAGGGAGACTGTGTACGGTGAAGGGAGACTGTGTACGGTGAAGGGATACTGTGTACGGTGAAGGGATACTGTGTACGGTGAAGGGATACTGTGTACGGTGAAGGGATACTGTGTACGGTGAAGGGATACTGTGTACGGGTGAAGGGATACTGTGTACGATGAAGGGATACTGTGTACGGTGAAGGGGTACTGTGTACGGTGAAGGGATACTGTGTACGGTGAAGGGGTACTGTGTACGGTGAAGGGGTACTGTGTACGGTGAAGGGGTACTGTGTACGGTGAAGGGATACTGTGTACGGTGAAGGGATACTGTGTACGGTGAAGGGATACTGTGTACGGTGAAGGGATACTGTGTACGGTGAAGGGATACTGTGTACGGTGAAGGAATACTGTGCACGGTGAAGGGATAGTGTGTACGGTGAAGGGATAGTGTGTACGGTGAAGGGATAGTGTGTACGGTGAAGGGATAGTGTGTACGGTGAAGGGATAGTGTGTACGGTGAAGGGATAGTGTGTACGGTGAAGGGATAGTGTGTACGGTGAAGGGATAGTGTGTACGGTGAAGGGATACTGTGTACGGTGAAGGGATACTGTGTACGGTGAAGGGATACTGTGAAGGGATACTGTGTACGGTGAAGGGATACTGTGTACGGTGAAGGGATACTGTGTACGGTGAAGGGGTACTGTGCACGGTGAAGGGATACTGTGTACGGTGAAGGGAGACTGTGTACGGTGAAGGGATACTGAAATATAAAAAGTGAAACTGAATTGGCCATACTGATAGACTGTGAATGAAGAGATGTGAAGCCCTAGACTGTGAAGCCGACGAGCAGGTAACTACTCACCTTTTGTGGTGGGAGGAGGTAAGGTAATTGGCACGCATTCACCTTAAGGTAGGTTAATTGGACATGATTGGCACATGAAGAGTAACAAGATCAAGGAGCAGCGTGGAGGAACTCACAAGTGGAGGAGGAAATGGGATTTTAGATAGAGCTTTGGGGAATGGGTGGAGAAGGGTGAACTTTGGTTTAAGATAATCTTGGAACAGAAAAAGTACTTGGACACAAAATGGGAATGTGAGGCGAGGAAAAATTTGAAAACATTGCAAAGCATTTCTCAAATATGTGAAAATAAAGGGAACAATATGGCAGAATCAGGTTGTGATATATCACACCCCATTGGACCATATACCGAGGGTAAGAATCTATCTGTATTGGTAGAGTTTACCAATGTAAATACAGTTTAATAGATAATGGAGCACAGATATTTACTGAGGTGGTCAGTAATTACTATATAATGTTTACATAGAACGGTTCCGTGACATGGCAGGAGCAGCAGGAACATCAACCAAAGAGATTTAATAACAGCAGAGACAGCATCCAGGCAGTGACTAGCAGTCCTCAGACCTCACTACCACACACACACTCCCCCCCTCCCACAACCACACCCCACCCCCCACAACCACCCCCCACACCACACCCCCCACAACCACACCCCCCACAACCACACACCCCACAACCACACTCCCCACAACCACACTCCCCACAACCACACCCCCCACAACCACACCCCCCACAACCACACCCCCC